>CM038705.1:26892990-26920490 GCA_021613375.1 Megaleporinus macrocephalus
TCTGTTAACGTTTTTCTTTTTGTGCCATACAGTACACAAACATCCCATTCAACCACTGGGAGTCCCCCACAGTGATCTAAACCAGTGTGACATCTGATGTGAAGTCTAATAAATACAGATGTAACACTGACCTTCTTATCAGTAACATTAGCTACAGTGCCTTGCAAAAGTGCCTTTTCAACCTTTTGCCACATTTCAGGCTTCAAACATAAAGATATGAAATTGTAATTTTTTGTAAAGAATCAACAACAAGTGGGACACAATCGTGATGTGGAACTAAATTTATTGGATATTTTAAACATTTTTTTAAATGTGGGGCGTGCAAAATTATTTGTCCCCCTTGCGTTAATACTTTGTAGTGCCACCTTTCTTGGTAGATTTGCAGTGATCTGATACTCCTTCCATTTCAATATGATGGCTTGCACAGTGCTCCTTGAGATGTTTAAAGCTTGGAAAATCTTTTTGTATCCAAATCCAGCTTTAAACTTCTCCACAACAGTATCTCGGACCTGCCTGGTGTGTTCCTTGGTCTTCATGATGCACTCTGCACAGAACTCTGAGACTATCACAGAGCAGGTGTATTTATACGGACACTTGATTACACACAGGTGTATTCTATTTATCATCATCAGTCATTTAGGTTAACACTGGATCATTCAGAGATCCTCACTGAACCTCTGGAGTGAGTTTGCTGCACTGATAGTAAAAGGGTAGAATCATTTTGCACGCCCCACTTTTCAGTTTTTATTTCTAAAAAAAGTTTAAAATATCCAATAAATTTCGTTCCACTTCACGATTGTGCCCCACTTGTTGTTGATTCTTCACCAAAAATTATAATTTCATATCTTTATGCTTGAAGCCTGAAATGTGGCAAAAGCTTGAAAAGTTCAAGGGGGCCGAATACTTTTGCAAGGCACTGTATCTGGCTTCTTCTGCATTGGCTAGTAAGCAAAAACAAACAAACAAAAACTAGCCTGCAATTAGGTATCTTTGCTAAAGTGTTTTTTAAAATATACATTCAGCTTTAAAAAACATCATCAGCAGGGGCTTTTCAGAAAACCTTATTCTACAGGATATTGTAGGAGGCAGGTTTACAGCAGATACACTGATTTTCATTTTGACTGGACTGTCTCTTAAATGGATTTTATATTATATTTATATATAGTTCTCTATATATAGAATTAAATAAACATTATTTTTTGTGTCACTTTCATTTCTGTATATTGAAACAGCTTCCTATTGCTGTTAGACAACACCTGACACATCTGACTGCCATTCTTGTGTATGAGTCAAGTATAAATGAATTCTCCTCAGCCCACGTGATAGGAAACAGCAGCAAAGCCAACCGCCCAAACACTTCAGAGAAGAGATGGATATGAGCAATATATGGATACCTGATTCTAATACTTGCACCCATGTAATCTTCTCTAGTGGAGATGATGAGAGTACTTAAAGGGCAGAATAATGAGGCAGCATGAGGACACATTTATTCTCATTTCACAAATGAGGTACTATTAAAATGCAGCAAGGCCTCATTGATGTGATGTGCGGAAACACCAAGAAACTCTGAACCACACAGGAAGAACAGTAAGAGAGCCATAAACAAAAGAAATTGCCCTGCAAACCCACATCTAGATTATTTAGAAAAGTGATTTACGCCAGGAACAATACAAGATGATGGATGGTGGGAAGTGGAGAGTTTATAGGGTGCTAGAGGCTTATCAAGCGAGATGAAATCGGTGGCTTTGACCTTAGGAGGAACTTCTTGAGATCTACAAAACAATAAACAGTTGTTGGTTAAGTGTTAGCCTTCAACAGCTTACTGAACTATAACTAGGCAAACTAAGTGTAACTGTCTGTTATTACTGAGGTTTCAGCCAAATCCAAGTTATTAATATTAATATTATTAAATATTATATGATTGCACATTTTTTTGTATTATCAGGGACATCTAGGAGATGTAAGCCCATATATTCTTCAGCCTATGCTACAGAACCTTCTCCAAACCTTTGAATGCTTCTCTATGGTTGCAAGAGTTATGCCTTGTCTACAGTAGAGGATTTCAAATATCCTGACCTTTGTTGGAATTGTAAGACCCCTTAAAATGACATTTTCCACAATTTTTTCTGTCCTTGATTATTATTCGTCATAAAAAAAATTCCCAATAGTACATGATCTGCCCTGAATTAAACATTACATGCTTTCAGATTGTGCACATGAATAAGGGTCCTGATAAATGATTCAGATTCTTAAACCCTGCATGAGTTTCTTGCAAACTGCTACATTGTGGGATTTCTCATAAGCTGACGTGACTTTAGACATAAACAAGCATGGCGGATCACAGCGAGTCTATTGTAATGCTGGTGATGTGTGCTTCCTGCACGGGGCAGCAGCAAAGAGGAGGAAGAAAATGTGGATGAAGCTATGGCTGAAAAGAAGGCATTAACAGGGCAAGCTTTAGATTAATATATAAATACATACATGCACAAATGGTGAATAGGTGAATACAAATTAATACACAATTCTCAATTTAGCCATCATGCTTATGCACCAAGTTTTGTTTAGCTCAGCTCTCAGTGGTTAATGGTTCTTCAGGATCAATGTCAACATGTTTCACACCAGAGAATGGTTGTCCTACCCACACTACAAGATACTGGGTCAAAAATACTGAACATGTTTATGATTCAAAATCGAGGTGGCCCAACTGAACGGGGGAGTAGATTATAAAGAAAGTAAAGTAAATTGAATTATAGATACTCCACACCACAGCACAATCTCAGAAGATCTAAGACTGTGAGACCTTTTGCAATTGCAGAGAGAAAAAAACTGGCCTCAAAATCAACCCAATTAGTTATATTGCTGAACAACTTTTGGTCAAAGCCCTACTGAGACTGTCTGCAGCCGCACAAACCAAACAATAAAGTATACATACATACATATTATATACAAACATACACAGACTAGCCATTCTGTATAAGTACACATACACACATGGAGCTCATTTGGTTTGTCTGGGTTTTCTCTCTCATGCTAAAACGTGCTCATGCTCTAGCAGCGTGCTGATCACATTGAACAAGATATCAGAGTAAAAATAGGATATCAGACCTCAAGGAGCATCTTGGATGAGATTTCCTTTTTTAGAAACATGAAAACACACACACATGCACACAGAGTCGTTCCCAGAATGCAGTAAAACCTCAGATTTTTCAAAAAAGTCCTGCATATAAAAATATGGGAATGGGAACTGTGTTCATACTGAGAGGCCACTAGAAAGAGAGTGTGTGTGTAGCACTATTTTAAACCCCACCCCAAAACGCAGGGGTCACACCACCATTTACTGGTGGCCATCTGTCAGCAAATATAGTTTGAACGGCCTAAAAAGAAAAGCGTATTCAGTGGGAAAATCTGATTTGGGCCACTTTTAGCTGCTGTGGATAAGTAACTTCAATTTCAAGTACATCTGGGTCATTTCTATTGATTTCTATTGGTGGTCCCCCTGAATGTTTATTTGGGTACAACAGACATTCAAATACTAATTATACAATTAAAGTTAGAGATGGTTAAATGGTAAAATGTTGAGCCTCTGTTTTTGATATTTGATACTCTTAACTAACATTGATAGTTAGAGATGGTTAAATACAAAATGTTGAGCCTCTGTTTTTGATATTTGATACTCTTAACTAACATTGATACTCTTGACTAACTATAGATTTAGTTTGTCCCTCATTGTGTAGCAACTGTAATTGTTTCTCTAAGACACTTTACACAAAAGACACAAAAGACACAATGTGTAAGATCCAGTGGGGAACCGTCATGGTCCTCTACTCCCTCTCAGAGGGCCTGAAATATTCTTAACACACACACACACACACACACACACACACACACACACACACACACACACACACACACACACACACACACACACACACACATATACTTTTATTTTATCTACTTACAGTTTGACAACCAACATCTAAACAATTATAAAAATATCGGCAAATAAATTATTCAAACGTGTCTATTCAATCTGTGTTGGAACGTGAGGGGTTAAGTGGAAGCCTGTGAGCCTGTGTCTCCCCCTATAAGGACTGTGATGACTCCACAGAATGTTGGCAGTTATAATTCAGCCCGATACCAATTTCAAATGACAGTAAAACTGACGAATCATATCTTCCCTCTAAGTGGGCGGGCTTAACTGTATGATAATTTCTGGCCGCTGTGGCGACGCTAGCTAGAGAAACAGCTAGCTAGCACTAGGCTACCATGGGTTGGAGGAGAGAGCCAGTGCTTAATTTGTGCCGGATCTTGCTGGAACAGGATCCGGCACCTCTCCGGAACTTCCAGCACCTCTGTGAGATTTTGTTTTTTTAACACTGGAACTTACTAATAAAATAAATTAAAATAAAATAAGAAATGTTAGTTGTTTGTGTTATATCGTTTTCAAAAAACGACCAGCTCATTTTGTAGATGTGTGTAGATGGTAACTGCAGTTCTAGCATTTTAAAGTTATGAGAACGTTTTGTGTGTTCATGCATGAGAGCTAGTCAACGGCGAGGTTTGCCGCGTGAACTCGAGTGGAGACTGTAGACGCAATGGCGAGGTTGTGGAGTAATTTGAATAATTAGAAGGTGAGGCAGTCTGTTTCTTCGTATATGTATTGTTGTTTTCATGCAACGTGAAAGGTTTTATTTGTTATTTGTTCATATATTATTTGTAGGACACCAAATTCTAGGAAAAACTGTTCCTCTGGTGGCATCTCTGAGATTTTATGGTTGCAGCTCCTCATTGCAATCATTAGAGCTAGGTCTATTTTATTGCATAGAAAGCTACTATGTTGGATACTTGAAGCACTGTTGTGTTTATGCATTCCAGGATCCTTTCCATTACTGCTCACTTGTTGGATCACCCCACCTTTAGTGTTCCATTACCTCATGTTTTACAAATTAAGCACTGGAGAGGGCCAAGGCTTAAGGTTCATGGTTCGCTACTGGTAAGATCTCAGTTATTGTGTGGAAGAAGCATTGCCAAACTAGTAAAGAGCATTTCCAGAAGAACTGTTGAAGCAAATATTTTGCTGTCATTAAAGTTAGCATCCAGTTAATGCTAAAGTAGTCAGCCAACACGGGACCTCCAAATACCAGCTGGTGAATTCATACATTACACATACTAACTTGATTGGTGCTCCTGACATCACATCCCAGCTTTTCAGGCTCCACTGAACTCTTCACACTGTGTCAATCACAGATCTGTACAAGAGCTCAACAGCAAACCAGGAGTCCAATTTCCCAAAATCATTATGACTGTCCCCACTTCAGAGTGGAGATTTGAAGGTGATGCTCTCTCTCCTGTTCTCAGATGATCTTGGAGTCTTTAATGAACCCACTCCAGATCTGTTGTGTTTGAGCTCTAATGCTATAGCAGATAAGCAAGATAATTTCCAACCACAGCTTTTAAAAAAGAGCAGCCTTTCACGTTCCGCATTAAGGAGTGAGTGCACTAGAATGCAAAGTAGACATGCTGCCTTGCTTGTTATATTAAATTCACACTTTAAAGAGCCATGCTGGTCATCAAATGCCTAGTGACCACCAGACCAGGGAGGAAGTAAGTCAAAATAAGGAAACGTTGAAAGAGGAATACATTCTAAGGAATCACACTGCGAAGAAACCACATACAGATTATGTTTATGCTCTGCAACTAAAGATACTCCGACTGTGATCAAAATAGCTGATAAGTTTGAACCTGAGCTTGTAAGAACATAACCACCCGACACATACATCTGTGTGCATGTGGTTAGATCATTCGCTCAGTTATTCATCATACTTGCTCATGAAAGCTGGGTGGCCACTCTGCCAAGTTATCACTCAGCAAACGCAAATGATTGTGATGAAAATGAGTAAAGTCCTCAGCCAGTAATTAGCTGAGAAATACTATTGTTTAGTAGGGAGAGAGGGAGAGGGAGAGAGGGAGAAAGGGAGAGAGAGTTTTTGTTTGAATCTCCTTATATTTATGAATTTACTCTATTGATTACTTGGCTGACATCATTATTGTTATGTCTATTTGTTGCGCACAACCATTTACCTATCATAGAGATTTTTGCTCAAACATCATTGAACTTCTGTTTTTCTATTTAACTCTATTTAACAGTTGTGGCAGCAGAGGTCTGTTCACCTGACATATCAGTAAAGAATATTTGATTTGATTGATTTGTTTTTTTTGAGAGAGAGAGAGAGAGAATAAGAGTGAGACAAAGAAAGTGAGGGAGAAAGAGTGACAGGAAGAGAAAAGAGATACAGAGATATAAAAACAGTGAAGTAGTGAAAAATAGAGCAACAGAAAGAGAGAGAGAGAAAGAGGGAATGAGCAACAGAGATAGTTGGAGAAGGGAGATAGAGAGTAAGAGAGTAAAAGACAAAGACAGACAGAAAGAATGATTTAAAGGGGTATTAAGACGGTGCGAGACAGAGAGATTAAAAGAGAAAGAGAGACAGAGTGAGAGAAAGTGTGAGAGAAAGAGAGAGAGAGAGATATGTGGGAGACAGAGAGAGATAAAATAAGCTTAAAAGGCATCAAGAAGCTTTCAGTAGATTGAGCAGAGCCGTATTTATATAAGAGATGTGTGAGTGTGAAGAATCGTTTACCTTAAGTTTACAGAACCCTTCACATAATCTAGATTCTGTGCTAATTCTAGATTTTTCCTAAACCCGAACATTCAATTTAAAAGCCGTTTAGAAACCTTTATTTTCAAGCAGGTTATTTTCTACTTTATTCATTTTCTACTTTAGCTTAAGCAGCAGCAGAAGTAAAGGAGGTCAAAGGCTCAGTATGAAACAAGCTAGCTGGGAGGTGAAGAAGAGAGGTGGAGAAATGTGCATCCGCATGCTGGATGAGGAGAACACTGGCTAACAGAGAGGATTTTCTCTGTCCTCCATCCCCCTTTACATATCGTCTGTGACTGTGACCCCTGCTGAGCGCGGAAACAGGCTTTTCCGAACAGTAAGCAGTTTGTGGAGGAGGCAGGAGCACGGATCAGAATGTCACAGACAGGAAAGCAGGAAGAGGGGCCTTCCAGCTTCTGGACAGGAGGTGACCACCACTCAGCAGGCTCAACCTAAAGATTACTTGTTACCCGTTTAGACAGTATGATCCAGGTCTTATGAAGCTGTTCTTTAATTTAATTAACAACAGTTACCTGATTATATAATAAAATGTAAATCACATCACACGACAGGCAACAACATGCATAGCGTCGCTGTCCAATGAAAAACAAGTATCTCCAAAATAGGAATTTTACAGGAGAGGCCAAAAACTGCCTTTAATGTCAATGTAAGTCAATGGAACCAGTTTTTTTCCAAGCTAATTTGAAGTATTTTTATTGGTTCATTTATATTGGAAATTGTACACTATGTCAGCGACAGCCAAATTATGTAGATAAAAGAAAATCGAAAAAATTGGAAATATATGTATTTTGGACAGTGATGATATGTTGAAATTGGGTTGTGCGATATTGAAAAAAAAATTATATTTCGATATTTTCTGTTATTTTGTCAGTAACGACAATAAAAGGTATTTTGCATGATTTAAAAATGGGTTTATAAAAGTCTTACAATTTACTAGCTTGCACTTCTAAAATTATATTTATATCTATGCATCCATTACCTTCCGATTTATCCCACTAGTGTGGGTCAGGGGGTAGGGGGGTTGGTTCTGGAGCCAATCCCAGTGTCATTGGGCGAAGGCACTTGTTTAGTGAATGACTCTGCTGAAGTTTGTTGAGTGTGTTTTGCCAGACACTGTAACTGATTTAGGTTTGTCTTGGATGGCGGGCTCCTGAAGCTCTTCACACTCCTCATACTCTGTGCGGTGATTTGTTCGGAGATGATGGAACAGGTCAGTTGTCGAGCGATCTTTAACTGCACATTGTCGACTTTTAAGCAACTTCAGTCTTTTTTAAATCCAAACCAGCTCCACGTGAGTGAAAATGATCCTCGCCTAGGAGTTAAATCTAAGGTGGTAGACTGCGAGGCTGGCAGTGTCTGAGTTTCTTCCCCTGGCGCAGTGTGTTCACTCATTTTTAGCTTTAGGTGTGCTGTTTAGGCAGCTATGCTAGCTTTAGCCTATGCTAGGATACTGTATGGCTACTCTCAACTAGCTAGCACACCGCTAGTTGAAACGGACCAGAATTGGCTTTCACAAATACAGTACACTATATACTAAATAATAAATTCTCCAATAATACGTCGAACTACAAAGGGAAGCCCTGGAAGGCGCCCGCATTCCCCTAAGGACCCGAACGAAAGACAAGGTCACAGGTAAGTATCTGTGTGCACTTTTCCTCTCATTATAATTACCTAGGTGTCATATTGCATGCCCCAGTGTCCCTTCACAAACCTGGTGATTGGGTAGACTCACTGACCCCATCACAGTCATGCAAATACTTTCTTTCTCATACTTGCTGTAACAATACTATTAACGGCAGTATGAAAACTGAGACTGCTGTGGTGAAAACTGCAACTTTTAAAAATGCAGCACAGCTTTAGCGTGCATTGAAAATCTAACTGAATCTGAGTCTCACTACTCTATTTAAATGTGGTTCTATGGTGGGAGACAGACAGCTGCCATTAGAAGTGTGTTATTGGAGTAAACTGCGAGCCAAGTCCCTATGCCATCACAGCTGCAGAATTTGACCATAAGCTATTGATAGTGAGCCACTCCCAGAACATATGGAGGTTAGGCCAGCTGTTCCCGTATGCCATACAGGCCAAAAAGAAGGCGTACATAATTTCTGAAACCATTGAAATCATTGAATAGTGGTGGTGCAGAGTCTAAGAAAGAGTACTTCTTGGCAGCCCATGGTACATCTTACATAGACTAGTTGAGATGCCCCAGTTGACCCCTTATTCAGCTATTTAGGTTTATTCTTTTTATTTGGTACAACTACTATGAGTGTTTTGCAGTTATGAGAGTGAGGAAATGAAACACAGACCCACATACAGGACCTTTCAAAAATACTTTATTTTAAACCAAATTGTAATTTATCACCTTACATACACATTCTGCACATACCTTACATACTGTCTGAATATCTTATTTGATTTAAATTCATCAGTTTTTATATTTAATGTTCTAAAACATCTAAAAGGCAGGTACTATCTTGCCTTACAGTGTCTTGCACGCAGTTCTCTGCCATGACTGTTTTAAAAACAGAAGTTTAAGCCATACGTTTATCTCAAAACAATGTATCAGGCATCAGGCAGACTATTCAAAACCAATTTGGGTAACAACTTTCTGTGAGGAAGCTTCTGTCTGGTTCGCTGTGAACAATTCTGACTTTGTATCAAATTGTAAAAATTTTAATATATGTTAAATTGCTTATGAAGCCTTTTATTGTATTAATTAAAATGTGGGTTTCTCTGATAAAATAATGCTTACTGTACAGATAAAGAACTTTTTACTCCAATTTCTCGGCAGTACTGTACAGTGGATTTCTCACAGTAACATGGTACCACCTGCTAAAAAGTTTTTAAATAATCAATATAAGGTCAATAAGCAATAAAAATGCTCCTCCCTGTGGGCTTTCCCTTAATGATGAGAGACTGCACATACCAGACTGGTTTCTGGGTTGCAGCCGCACTGTGGTATTTGTTGCAGTGATCTTAATAGATGAAAGAGGGTCTTAGATTGTAGGAAACTATGCTTTAGACTTGGGAGAGTACACAGGCTGCTCTAAACCTTGCGTCTAGGGCTGATCCGGAGGGATCACTGCTGGGATGGGGGTGGAGTGCTTTACTGGGGCAAACCCCACAATCGGAGGAGAAACCCCCTTTAAAGGAGGAGGATGCAACCGCTAGGGTTAGGAATCTGGCAGAAGCTGAGAGTCCATAATGAGCTGCAGGTCTGTCATTACAGGATGAAAGCAGGAGGGCTCAAACCAGAGAGGGGATAATTACAGGGCCTGCTGACGATGGTTGGAGATACAAGACCCTCGCTGTGAGGAAGTTCGGGACTTAGTGTTTATGATTTAGAACAAGAGCTTATAAAAAAGTGGTTGGAATGATGTACATAGTTTACAAACTTCTCCTCTTATGTTCAGTACAAAGACCAAATGACTACTTTGACAAAAGAATCACATAACAGCAAAAAAAATCAAAATAAATAAATAAATCCCAAAATCTGCTCAAACACAAACAAACAGGAAGAAAATCCAGTTCAGACCGTAATGTCAGTATTTATAGTCATTGTCCATTGTATTAGTAATCAAAATTATATTAATAATAAATAAAAATATACAAATGATAAACAATTCTATATTCAATAATAAATAAATAAAATATTAAATAACCTATAATCGCTCATGTATCTTTATTTTTTGTGTAAAAATTTCATGTTGAATGGGCCAATAGAAATGCTCCAGAATAGCTTGGAAAAAAATGTTTGGTTCCTCTGACTTACATTAAAAGACTGTTTTTGTCCTGTCCTGTAAAGTTTGGAGATACTTGTTTTTCTTTGGACAGTGACGATTTATAATTTATATAATTTTATTTAATATGTCAGTAAATGACTTGATTACTAATACAGTGGACAATGACTTGTTATGTTTATGTACATGTTTGTTTTTTTCTCCCTGAAATTCCTGTAGTCCACATGACCTTCACACTAATTAAAACTTAGTCTAACCATTTCTATGAATTTTGTCTAAATCTATTTGTACAAGGAACCGCACGCCAGTTCCTTCCCATTTATAATTTGTATATTGGCAGCATTCAAACTGAACACTAACACTGACACTCAGTCTTTCTACAACTAACTAGTCTTTTATACAATGTCACATGCATAATCTCTACAGGTAGCATCACAAAATAATTTAATCTGACTGGAAGTTTTGCAGCTTTGTTTACAAATATTGATTGGGAAGGGAATGGCACATTTAAAAACTTTAATAATGTTTACACACTTCATCAAACAAGCAATCTTCCTTTCAATCTCCTCAGACTCTTTTTGAAAAGGCCAGTGTTTTGATGGCTTTTGTGAATTTGATGCTAAATGCTTTCTTGTAGAGAAATTTACTGACTGATTTATTTACAGTGATGGTAGCAGAAACCAGGCATCACATCTGCAACACAAATATAGACATTTCATTTATTATCAGAAGCGACTAGTGTTCTTACACATGTCTTTTTAAATGTTTTAGACATCTGGTCCCTATCAAAGTTCTAACTCGGCTTCTCTAGAATAAAACAAATTCTCCTTTAACTGAAAAGCATGGAACCACACAGACAGAGTAAGAAAGCTTTAAAAGAGAGAGAGGTTTTTAAACAGGGTTTTCAAGTTTAATTGAGTAATCGTTACAGCCTACATTCAAATGAAACTGACGTCGCTGCCCAGAGATCCTCTCCTGGCTGTGGAACAGGCATGTCCTATCTCTCCCCAGCTCACCAGGCAGCAAAGGGCTGAAACTGAGCCACGGTGTGGCCGTGGGACAGGAAATCCCGTCAGGAAAGTGAGGATCCAATAACCTCTGGCCCAACTGTACAGGCCCCGTCCCAGCCCAGCCACTGTCAGCTATTACACCATAATGATTTACGGCTGCTGAGGCCTCGGTCAGCCTGCCTTATCTGCTGCAGCGAGAAGAAGGAGGGGACTCTAATCTCTGCCCAAGAAGAATAACAGCTGATAAGTCTTTTGCTGGGATGTTGTGCTTGTGTGTGTCGTAGAGAACACACACATGGATGACATTTATAAAGTAAAAGCCCCGGGGGTCTTACTCGTAGGCCCCACAGGAATGAACTGTGTAACTAGATACAGTGACTTGTACACTGAAATGCTAGATCGACCACATGTTACGTACTACTCTCCGCGGAATGGTAAAAGGTATGACATGGTGCCTCGTACAGATATGCTGAGGTATTTCTTTCAGGATAAAGAATGTAATGAGAAGAATGGAGAGCATTTTTTTCTTAATTCACAATATTCTTGGACTGCAATTGTGTTAACTGTGCCATAGAACTAAAAACTGTATTTACATTGGAATAGCTTTATAAGTAGAGTTCAGTACATAGAACTGACATACTGTGAACCTCAAACAATGTTGTTTCTTCTTCAAATACAAAACAAAGAGCAGTTCCATGTTATTGCAGAACAAGCTCAAATGCAACCTGTAAGTAGCAGCCATGCTGTATGAGCTTATCCACTTTTTAAACCACCGAAAGTTTTCTAGTGAACTACAACTGTAATTTACTTTGTGATGTTGAGATTAAAAGCAAGTAGTCAGTACAGCTAAGGTAAATGACTAGCAAGCTCCAAGTACCTCATGTTAGCATATGATGACCAAGCTTATTACACAGAGGAAAATTTTATTTTTCCGTCTGTGCCTGTTTGGACATGTTGTGGTGTCTCGCTGCAAACCAGATAAATTAACCAGACAAAAAAAAAAATCAGAACAGAGCTCATCAAATTAGTTATGAGCTCACCAAAAAGAGAAACAGCTTGTTTCATTTTAGGGCCAAATCATAGGGGTGTAAAGGGTAATATCAAAAATGCATCTGGGCATTCTCTTTATGGCTATGTGGACATCATAGAACAATTTAAAAAGCTGAATAAGTGCATTCTTTGGCACTTACTTAGGGAAACTCCACATTTTTAACATTTCTGCGTAATTAAACAGTGACTCAGAGCTATAATATGAATTACTGCTCTAGAATAACTTAACAAGTTGTTGTTCACAGCAATGGTGAAGCAGACATCCAAAAACAGTAGATGTACGTATAATATAATATCCCTAAAAGCTACATCACAGAAGATGATTGCATGAAATGGTTATGGATAATCTGCCTGAGGCATAGTTTTACAATAGCTTAGACCTGCAATAAGGAAAAATATCCCCTAAAGAAAAGTTCATTATCAGCATTATATATAAAATCATGTGTAGGTCCATTAATCATTACGGTTAGTAACTTAAATTGTTGTAATAGTGGCCTGGATCCTATCACTACCACAGTAAGAAATCAGAGTTAATAGTTTCTTCTGCGAAGCACCATTTTGCATTGAAACGCTCTAAATTATTTTGTTTACATCTTAATGGCTGAATTGTGCAGCAATATTGAAAAATCTGTGGAATTTCCTGGGAACTTGGCTCATGTTTTCTGTGACAAACACAGAGACAGCTCTTTAAATTGTTGTGCTATGCCTAGTTTCTAAGTTATGCCTACATTCTGAGTTAATACATTTCTCCTTAAAGAAAACACACATAGATTTTTTTTCTTAAAGTCCAGGCTCTGCAGGATGAACAACAAACACAGAAAGTCTCAGACTAATAAGATGTCTACTACTAATTTGATCTATATGCTTTTTCACAGTTTTGGTCAGGTTAGTTGTGAATGTGAGTAGCAACTTGAACGCTCTTGAAATCACTTAGTGATGTTCACTGCGCTGCAGAGTTCAGGGAAGTACAGCCCTGGATGCTGATGATGTCATTCCAATGGGTCTGTGCAAACCCCAAAGGGGCTGAGAAACACAATGCTCTCGCTCTGTCACTGAGTGACTAAGTGCACAACATACACACACAGGCCAGGGTGGACAGGAAGTGCTCTGTTTTGCCTGCCATTTGAGGGCGGAGCAGTGGGGCCATGGATGATGTTGTTATCTCTGGGGAAAGACTTAAATAGGACCTAACAAATAAGCTAAAAGTGACTCAGGATTGCACAAATGTGTAGGAAAAGAGAGATTCTATGCTTCATTAACTTCAGTTTGTAAGGTGGAGGATAAACACTGACATGCCTGCACCTAAATATAACTCATAATATTAGGCTGACTAACCAAAACCTAATCTTCTCCGGTCCTTCAGTTTGGAAGCTTTGTTTTGTGTAACAGCAACATTCTTCCAATTAAGAAAACAGCATAAAGTTTATATTAAATCAGTTTTTTTTTCTGGTCACATTATAAGAACACACTCTACACTCACTCACTCACTCACTATAGTGTTTATACAATGTTAGGGCATGCGATGAAACATATGGTCAAAGTTTGATTTTGTAAGTTAAAATATAGAACATTGTTTACAGGCAACACATTTCTGCATATTTAATGCACAATCAGTGTTTATTTGCTGAATTTAACATGTTTTGGGGGGAAACTGTTGTGTTCAAAAGTTATGGTGCATAGTACATTTTATATATTTTTTTTATGTGTTACCCTCAGTAAATAAGCAGAATCTGTCCAATAAAATGTTATTCTAAATATTTTTTTTATAATTTCTATTGGTCCATTCATCATGATTTGTTTTATACAATGTAAAAAAGTGTCTGCCATTTTTGAATTATGCACAATAAATAAATAAATGAATACAAAGTAGATAAAATTTTTGTCTTGACACCTTCATTCCTAACCCAACTTTAACCCAAGCTGTTTTGCCCATGTCAGTTTAATGACAATGAATATGTAGGTTTTACACGAGTAAAGCAAAATGAAGACAGTTTTGTCGATTCTGACATTGCAAGTCAATTTGTTCAAAAGATTAGGTGTACTTGTTGGATCAAGAGAGCAAACCCTGAAATGTGCAGTGCAGGTTGTACTCCAGGACCAGGACTGGGAACCACTGTCATAGATTGTAGATTCTTAAACTGAAGGCTGAACATCTGAATTCAAAGTTGAGTTTGTAGCACAGCTGATTCAACTTATGAGCTAGTCAGTGACCTCAGTCATAAATGTTATGCTTTGTTCTTTCCCTCAGTGACTTTAATGACCTCCCTCTGCCCTGGACCCCCCCATCCAAGGTCATAGTGTTTATGGCTATTTATTCTAGCCATGTGATGCATCACTAATTTCACTAATTATTAGTGAGACCACTAGTTTTTTACAATTCCCTCTTTTATTTGTTAAAGAGGAGAAGTGAAAATCGAGTGAAATTGATTGAAGTGGTTTTGTATGGCATTACAGACACAGAGGCCTTTCAGTTGAGCTCAACATGAGCAATGTTCTCAAGACCCTGTCTTATGCTCTGGCACGTACTATAGTTTAAATATCTATCAAATCAAATTTGTTCCTATAACTGTATAGCTCCTATAGCATTTCTCACAGATCTGGACTTTTCCTTGCAGCCTAACACCAGACCATTATGTCTAGTCTAATCCTCTCACTTCCTATTGTAACCACATCCCAGTAATGATGCAGCACTTTCAGATGGTCACAAATAGCCAAATGGTCACATGCCGGCAGAATATCTTGAGCCACAAACCTGAGCGAGTAAAAAAGAAAAAGCAAATGTGCATTTTGCTCAGCTGTCCAAACAGAACCAAAGACATGCAGCATGTTTTAACAGCTGTAAACAATGCAGCAGGCGCGCTCCATTCGCCAGCATTTTACTGGACCATAGGGAGCGGGCTGTAACCGAACAATGACTGCGCACATATTGACATTACACTTTTCCAGGGTGACATGCCCAAGCCAGGCGCACAGCCAACACAAACATTCTCCTCAGACTGAATCACTGTTTCCAATCACACCAATCCACACGGCTGGCTGCTGAAGACAGCTAAGGGCTAGGAATTAAGTCAGAGTCAATTAGGGACGTTCCCATCTGCAGTGGGGTGTGGACAGAACAAACACATAATTAATTTGCCAGCACTGAACAAAGTCCCTCGCAGCCCTCTGAAGGTTCTTCAGCTAAGCAGCTTCAGCAATTTCACTCAAAAGCGTCCTGTGATTAATGTGGGGAGAGGCCTCTATGGCAAGACTTTGCAGCGTGCAGAGACGTAGGTCTGCAGATGAGATGCCAAACTTCTGCTTACACATCATCAGTGAAGCCCGCAAAAGGAAGCATTGCATTGAACACTTAATAACACTGATTGAACACTCTGGCTTGGACGGTTCTAGGAAAAAAAAACATTAAAGGTGCCAGAGAATGCATATACTCAGCAATTTTAATTATTCTCTGATGTCTACATAGAAGATATGCAACTTTGTTCGGGGTGAAAAATGGCCAGATGTGGTTCACACGGGCATTTATAACTCTATGATTTGAGCCTAGAATGAATCAAACTGTTTTAGCCTTTTTTGGTGAACTCATTAATAATTTGTTGAGCTCTGTTGAGCGAATTGCTGGTTTATAGTGAGATGCTGTGGTGATCACAATATAAATAAGCTAGGTTGCCATATGCTAGTATAACTTGCTGGTCACTAGCATTACCTATACTATCTCCTTGTCTTTAATTTAAATTGTATCTTTAAAAAAAAATCTTTAAAAAAAAAATTGTATCTCACTATAAAACTTCTATTTTTTTTTTTTGCTTCAACCAGCAAGAAGTAGATCAAATCAAACAGCATAGATGCTTCCTACAGGTTACTGTTCAGGTTGTGATGCTAGTTTGTGAAACTGTCCTGTTAAAAAGAGCCACTGCAGGTGGTTTCCCATCACCAACTAGTTACCATTACCAGTTTACCATTTTTATTGCTGTTACTCTGTTGTCATTTGTATATATTGGGGGCATTAATAGTAATGTGTTAAGTCTGTTATGTAACAGTTTAAGATTCTGAGTCAGCTCATTTTACTGACCTCTTTTGTTAAGGCAGGGTTTATATTTGAATAATAAGGAAGCAACAGGAGACAACAGGTTCATGTTCAGTTCTATGTACTATACTCTCCTTATTCAACTATACCAGTGTATATACAGATTCCTATTCTATGGCATCTTTAATTTGTATAAAACTCTTGCAAATTTCTTACAAAGAGCCACTTCTGACTCTGTCTAAAGAAATAGCTGGTAAGTATTATTGGGGATTTGACTTGTACTGTTTGTATAAGCAGGCTTAACAGTGTGACACTCCACAGGTAAAAGTGGTTTAAATCTAATCTGGACATTTAGAGTGTCCACATCGAGATGCATCTGTAAAAATTGATTGAAATTTAGTTTTAAACCACCTCCAAATGTGTATTTGTAAAATAAAATCAATCTCAATACAATCTGGATATGTTTTGTCCCTGGAATTAATAGTAAACTAATACCATTACAATTTGAAAGCAGTAACTTTTTGAGGAACTACTCTAACACTGAACTTTAAGAACGACATATTTTGTGTGCAATGTCTTAACAAAACTTCTCCAAAATCATAACTTTAGTGTAGAGAGATCTATTCCAAAGTAAATTCAGAGATTTTGATATTCCATGGTATGTCCATGAATACAGGGGTTGTTTTGCATTAGGGGGCATAATGAAAATACAAATCAGACATATTCTACATGTCAATATATATTTGTTTTCCATCTCTATACATTTATTCCAATTATCTATATTTGCAGATTAGCATATTTCTTAAACAAGCTCAATAAGCTGCTAATAAAATCAGATAAAAAATATGTAATGTTCTTACAATGACTGACCACTGAAAATTGGAGATATTAGATATATATTAACTAGATTGAAGATTATTTGACTTGGCAAGACATTTTTAATGGACTGATGTGCCACTCAGGAGCTCAGAGCAGCAGTTCACTTAACAAAGTGCATCCAGGGGACCCTGTTCTAGTCGTTTGCCTAGAGCTTCAGAATCATTACATCTGCCCCTGCACAGAGCTGATAGACCAAAAATGCACTGTTGGCTCTTCCTGAGGAGACAAAGTGGAGGTGCAGGACGGAGTGTGTCATCAGTGGGGGGAAAGGAGGCAAAGATAAATCAAAACACTCCGTTATCTCAGCAACTGATAATCATGGAGGCTCTAAATTCATCTGCTAAAACAATCAGGGGAAAAAAAGGCAGAGAAAAATGACATCTGTTGGAACGCTCAGCAGAGTGAAAAACAAAAAGAAAGTATGTCTTTGGATGGGCTGAGGCCTGCAAAGAGGGGAGCGAGAGGAGAGATAGTGAGTGATGATGGGAGGGGGATAGTGAAAAACTGAGAGTAAGAGCGAGAGAGAGAGAGACTTTCTCATGATCAGTCAGCACAATATGATCTGTTTGGGTCACACCTAGAATTTCCCTGGTGAGACATTTCCTTGAAGCGCTCTAACGCTAGTGATAAACTGTGTATGGAGTCAGAAGAAGGATCGGGCGTATCTCTCTCACACACTGATCTCACAGCACAATCGCAAGACAAACAAGAGAGGTTTATTTGTTCGTTCAAACACATCGAGTAGTTAAATAACATCATGTTTGTTCATTCAAATGAGTACAGCCATGTGCTTGTTTATGAAGGGTGGGTCCATTTTCATGCAGCACCAAAAAGATGAAAAACATAAAAAGAGGCAGACTGATACTTTGAGCCCTGTGAACAGGAGGAGAGAGAGAGAGAGAGAGAGAGAGAGAGAGAGAGAGAGAAGAGAGAGAGAGAGAAGACAGAAAAAGGGGCAAATGAAAGAAAGGAGATAAAGAGTGATTGGCAAAAAGAGAGAGAAAAGAGCAAGCGAGAGTCTCAGAGAGAGAGCCAGAGAGGAGAGAAAGATCATCTGAGTGTGAGACAGAGAGAGAAAGAAATGAGAGAGAAAGACCATCTGAGTGTGAGACAGAGAGAGAAAGAAATGAGAGAGAGACCATCTGAGTGCGAGAGAGAGAGAAAGAAATAAGAGAGACCATCTGAGTGTGAGAGAGAGATAGAGAAATGAGAGAGAAAGACCATCTGAGTGTAACCGAGAGAGAGAGAGAAATGAGAGAGAAAGACCATCAGAGTGTGAGACAGAGAGAGAAAGAAATGAGAGAGAAATGAGAGAGAAAGACCATCTGAGTGTGAGACAGAGAAATGAGAGAGAAAGACTATCTGAGTGAGACAGAGAGAGAGAGAAATGAGAGAAAGACTATCTGAGTGAGACAGAGAGAGAGAGAAATGAGAGAGAAAGACCATCTGAGTGTGAGACAGAAATAGAGAAATGAGAGAGAAAGATCATCTGAGTGTGAGACAGAGAGAGAGAGAGAGAAATGAGAGAAAGACTATCTGAGTGAGACAGAGAGAGAGAAATGAGAGAGAAAGACCATCTGAGTGTGAGACAGAAATAGAGAAATGAGAGAGAAAGATCATCTGAGTGTGAGACAGAGAGAGAGAGAGAAATGAGAGAGAAAGACCATCTAAGTGTGAGACAGAGAGAGAGAGATGAGAGAGAAAGACCATCTGAGTGTGAGACAGAGAGAGATAGAGAAAAAGAGAAAGACCATCTGAGTGTGAGACAGAGAGAGAGATAGAGAAATGAGAAAGACCATCTGAGTGTGAGACAGAGAGAGAGAAATAAGAGAGAAAGACCATCTGAGTGTGAGACAGAGAGAGAGAGCTAGAGAAACGAAAGAGAAAGACCATGTGAGAGAGACCAAGTGACCATAAAGATAGAGTGAGTGACAGACAGTGAGACAAAATAAAAAGAGAAAAAGGAGAGAAAGAGCAAGTGAGAGAACAAGTGAGGCAGAGAGCTGTATAGAGAGAGAGAGAGAAGAAACAAGCGAGAGGCAGAGTGAGACAGGGTGAAACAGAAAGAGAGAGCGTGGCTACAGTGTGGAGGAAGTGGCTGAAACCCTGTCTGGGGGTCTACCACGCGTGCGCTGCCTGTAGCTTGGCATCTGCAGAACAAGTGTTTGAACAGCTGGGCCACAGCCTGACAGTCTCAACAGACAGTAAAAATAGTGTAATATTTCAGAAAATTTCACCTTCTTACACAAACCACAACTATCAGCTTTTACAAGCAGAGCCCTGAAATGAAAGAACATTTCTATACATACCAGGATTTAAACATAAACATACGTTTCCATCCACATTTTTATTCAGACACAGTTCCATCCTATAAGCTCCATGATCGATATGTATATAAGGTATCATTCCGATTTTTTTTTTTTTTTTTGTGGACCATTTTTAATTTTTTTGGATGTATTATTATCTTAATCTTTTAATAATATATTAATTTTCCATGGTTAGCATGTTTCCACTACATTGCACGTGGTGTTCTTCTTTAACTTTCTGTTTTCTTATTGCGCATCACAAGATATTCAGGGATCTGAAACTTTAGCATCTCTGTGGTTTTGTGGAATCTGATTACTTTCTGTTACTTTGGGATTGCATGTCTTTTTGAGGTCATATAATTAAACAAAGACGAGAAAAATATAAAAAATACATTTTACACAAATCCTTGTTCAGCTTTATAAAACAACAGCTTTATTAAATACTATGCTTATTAAATATTATGTGACGCAAACAGTCACTGATACCACATTTATCAGAATATGAATGGAGCAATATTTGGAAACAATTCAAACAAAAAGCTAGCTCGTGTGCAGTATCACTGTTTGTGTTCTATCTGCAGACTCATAAGGCTGGTGTCATGCTTGCACTTAGTAATTTGTTGACGTTTATACACATAAAAGCTAAACCGTCTTAACCCTCATGAGACTGCGCTTAGTTCACATTAAGGTTAAATCTGGCAAATTCATTAAATATTTATATCCAGTTACACTGTAGAGTTTTACAGAGCAGGAAGAATAAAAGTGTTTACTTGCAGATCAGATCAGTTGGCCGGAGTAGAATCTGCAGATGTGGAAAGAACAGAGTGAATGACTGATTCAGATAGTTTACTTCAGTTAAAGAAACTAAGGCAGATACATCTATGTTGTGGTGTTCTAAGTTCATTTAGACATTTCTAAGGGCACTAATTTGGGTGGGAGGTGGAGTTTTGCTGGAGAAAGAAAGGAAAGGGGCTTTGTTTTAGCAATGTTATTAGCTTTTAGCTAGCTGAGAGGTGGTCCCTCTGCATTCATCTTGTAGTTCCAGCTGTTTTTTTAAACTTGTGAATAAAAAGCTATGGTTTTGAACTCGACACTCCATGGAGTTTATTGAGGAGATCCCATCCTCTTTGTTCTGCTAATAAAAAATAATGTTTTACTATTACAACCCCACCTTCAATCAAGACCTAAGATCTACTTGACTCAATGTACCTGTAATCTAATGTTTGTCTCCTGATTACACAACATATTCTGTTACTACCCAAACGTTCCCACAGAACTGAATGGTACCTAAGAGCAATTTTGAGGCTGATTGGCTCCTCAAGACAACCGCGAGAGTTGATCTGAAATGATGATCTTCCTAGACTGCCCTGTGGTGTGGGGTATCTATAATCCAATCTTTACTCTTTTGATATACTTCCAATCCTAGAGGCTGCCCCGACTGGGAACTGTGAACATAAAACATGTTCAGTATTTAAGATTTAGTATCCTGTAGTGTGGGGTAGACAACGGTTCTCTGGTCTGAAACATGATGCTGAGCTGAGGGGAACTGAGTGGGTCAATATGTTCAGAAAGTATGTATCAGCCATAACATTAAAACCACCTTATTGTATCTACACTCGTTGTTCATTTCTTAAGTTTCACGTATCATACAAATGTACTTTGTAGTTCTACAATTACAGACTATAGTACACCTAAACCATACCTGCTCTGTGGTGGTCCTGTGGGGGTCCTGACCACTGAAAACATGGTGGTCTAACATAGTATTTGGAGAACAGATGGACTGCAGTCTGTAATTGTAGAATTACAAAGTGCTGTTAAGTTCAGCTGATAAAATAGGCAGATATTGTAGAAACAAGGTCTGGCTGATCGGTGTATGTATTAAATATTTATGTTTATATGTATGTATGTATGTATGTATGTATATACATATATGTGTATGTATGTATGTATAAATAAATTTGTTACATTATACGTCCTGTTGATCTTCAAAACCATGGCTTCATCCACATTTTCTTCTTTGGCTTTGCTTTCTGTGCAGAGCATTTTCTATGCTTGTTAAGATCTAAAGTTTGCTGTAGCAGTTTGCGACAAACTTTTATAAGGTTTTGAGAGTCAGAACCATTCATCGAGGGTCTTGATAAAAGAAGATAATGGTCTAAAATTTAATTATGTGTGGGGTCTCATTGGTTAAGGTTTTTAAAATCCTGTATTATAGGCCAGGCATTACCAGTAAGACTGATATTGCTGCAGTCACTGGTGTATTTTCTTGCTTTTTAAGATCCTTCAGTGATCACCAAATGGCAGTAACTGGAAATAACTTTGTTTTTATCAAGATAAAAATAAATTAACAAAGGGGCCTTTATATTTAAAAACTTTCCTTTTAAAAATGTTCTAGTTTGAAGCATTTAGGCTAAAAAATCACAGAATCATAGCAACAGTACACAAGCAGCTGGGCTAAAAAAAAAAATCTTTATAATGTATTACCTTAATTAATGCATTATAACATGCTATAACATGCTCATCTTGACAACACTATATATTCATTATGAATGAATTTCAAGTCAGTAAGTACATCTACAATCATTCATTTCAATTCAAACCACCCTGCATGACTTTGTTTACAACCCAGCAGGTGAATTGTGCAGAAAATGATGAAAAATGGGTGAAATTCTCTTTTGAGTTGAGATGTTGCCCACATCCATATTTCTGAGCTCTGTGTTATTTATCTAAAGCTCTGGATGCAGCATCTTTTATTAAAGGAGCGTTTTACATTACTTACATCAGACTTCAGACTTCATTCCTTTGGCTGATGAACGGCTGGATGTTCAGCTATCTATTGTGGCGTCGTGTAGGTCGCAGCCGCATTGCTGAAATGGTGGAATTGTGTTCAGTCAGTCACATCTGACGCTGTTTTCTAGGAGCTGATTGATGGTGAAAAATAGAACCACATCAGTCATGCTTGTGGACTTGTGCATGAGCAGTTAGCACTAATAGATGTGGGCTGTCTAGGCCTCTTTCTATACTGCACTACAGCCTGCCTGCTTTTTTCTGGAGCCTCCTTGTGAATGCAACCATCTTTATTCATTTCTCAAAATACAATCTCCTTCCATGTGCACATAGTGAGTGTGTGTGTGAGTGTGTGTGTGCGCAGTGAATCATGTGAGGAATCGTAAAGCCTGTTTAGTGCAGTATATTTCTCACTGACCCCAGTCCACCCTACCGGTTCTACCTCAGCGCTCTGGTATGCAGCACTCATAGCCTCGTCCTTTACTCTCTCTCTCTCTCTCTCTCTCTCTCTCTCTCTCTTTCTCTCTCTTTCTCCCTCACTTCACACGTTCATCTTTCCAGACAAGCAGTCTTTTAAATCTGTTTACTTCACTTCCTGCTTTTATTGAGCCGTGCTGTGTTGTGTTGTGTTTACTCTGTGGCCGAAGGTGACGTTTGGTCAAGTGCTTCATGTATTAGTCATGTACAGAAAAGAGGTTACAGAAACAGAGCAGAGAATACAAGAAAGAAAGAGAGATAGCTAGAGAGAGAGAAAGGGGTATCAGGAAACACATAGAGAGGGAGAGATAAATAAAGAAAGACAGAGGGGGAAAGAAAAAGAGACCAACATAGAGAGACAAAATAAGAGAGAAAGAGAGAGAGAAAGAGTGAGAGAGGGGAGAGGAAAACAACAAGAAATAAGAAATTGAAAGGACAAGAACTATGAAACAGAGGGTCAGAGAGAGAGAGAGAAAGAAGGGGAAAAGAGAAAAATGGTGAAAAAGAGAGAGCAGACGAACAGAAAAAGAGAAAGAGGGGAAGAACTCCAGCCAGACAGAGACATATAGAGAATATAAGTAAAGATTAAAAAAAGAATCAAAGAGAGCAAAAGGGGCAGGAAAAAGAGAGAGAGAAAAACAGAGAAAGGGTGGAGAAAGAGAATGAGAAAAAAAGAGAGGGGCAGAGAGAGAGAGAAAATAAAAGGGAGGGTAAAGGAGAGGGAGAGAGAGAGAAAGAAGGGGAAAAGAGAAAATTGGTGAAAAAGAAAGAGAAGACAGACAAACAGAAAAAGAGAAAGAGGGGAAGAACTCAGCCAGACAGAGAGACATTAAAAAAAGAATCAAAGAGAGCAAAAGGGGCAGGAAAAAGAGAGAGAGAAAAACAGAGAAAGGGTGGAGAAAGAGAATGAGAAAAAAGAGAGGGGCAGAGCGAGAGAGAGAGTGAGAGAGAATAAGACAGAATAACAGATTGAGAGAGAATATGAGAGAGGTGAGAAAGAGACAAAGAATATGAGATGTGTGTATGTACTGTGTGTGGTCAGTTCGTAGGGAATTCAATCAGCCGAAGCCACAGATCTCCAAACCATTTTTATGGGTGTTCATTTAATAAGCACCAGCTCCACAGTCTAGACTCCTTATGACTGTGTGTGTGTGTGTGTGTGTTTACAACAGAAGAGTGAATTTAAGCAGCATATGTAGACAGAGGAAAAAATGGTGGTCATGCCTGTTACACAAGAGTAAGGTAGGCTGATCAGACGGTGCAGACAGAAACCCATGCTAAACTCTTGAAACCCAAAGCATGAAGATCCGTTGCGGCTCTGGAGTGCTTCTCACAAAAGGTGATGCTTGATCAAACTCTCTGCTTAACTGAAGGGGACAAATCTGCTTTCATTAGTGGCAGTCTTTAATGGTCAGGTGACTCCTGGGGTTTGCCAGGAGCGTCAACCTGCTAATTAAGTTTTTTTTTCCTTCACTTTTTCCCATTATGTCATTTTCTGTGCAGTACGGCAACGAAGGATAGCGGGCAGGGGATCATGCAGGGAGGCTCACAGAAATAACCCCACAGATGTGCTCCTTGTGTTCTGTACAGAGCATGTTCCACCTAATGTTCCACACTTTGTTTAGAGTAACATACTTACATATTGTCAGGTTTCCAGTTTGAAACACCATCAGTGGTGTAACGAGTCATAGCTGGGCCTGTGTCCAAAGCTTTTTGCCCATAATCCAAACGACTCCAAGGTGAGTTAATGTGATTATGAAATAATGGTATAACAAATAAAAGGCATATAAACAACGTCTGTAAATTGGTTGTCTTTGTATTCTGCGTGGTTGTGAGTTCATTTGCAGACGCTTGCAAGTTTATTGTTGTTGCCAGAGTTAGTGTTGCAGCTAAAAAAGCACGTTGGGTTGTTTGACGTTTGTTACCATTATCAGAAGACTGGTGGCTTTAGAGAGCCTCCACCAGTTTCACATAGTAGTCTACACACTAGCCACCCAGAGCATACTGAGGCTGTCCAATACTCCTTTATTATATATCACTGGAGGCTTAATTATTAGCCTATATGAAGTAAACCAACAACATTCAGATTGAAGATTCAATCCAGTTTACCGAACTATCCATTTCAATTAATCTAATGTAACTTAATCAGCTTCTCTATACAAAGAGATTCAGTCCACCATCTATTATTATTATTATTATATCAGTAACATCACAACATTGAGTTGAATTTAGCATAATATCTTAAACCTTAAATCAAGATGGTGCAAACTTCCCTGAATGGAATGGCTGACATTTGAACACACAGCGGTCTCTTTAAAGCTAATTGTTTATTTGTTTTTGGGTCTGGAAGTGTTTTGAAAGCAGCCCCTACTCTATATAATGGAAAGCCATTTGCAAGTGTCTCCAGGTATATTTTGTCAACCATATTTGTATCTTAAAACCCTAAAAAAGATCCACCGCATACACTGGCACGCTGCTAAAGAGCCACTGACAGCTTAAGCAAAGTAATGGCGGGTGGCCACGGTTGCTAAGCAGTGATTGGAGGGTTCAAAGGCAGGGCCTGCAATTAACAATTATGCATTAACGAGAAGCAGAGGTCATTTTGCACTGACAGCATGAGAGCTAGAGGTGATTAAGCATTAAAAATAAGCAGAGGTGATAATAATTTGATAACATAACAAGGTGGTCTGTGAGCCCCCTAAGGCGCACGCAGCATATGCAAATGCTGAAACACTGTATGGTCTGTCACTGAGCTAGGCTAGATTGTTGTATCTAATAGAAAACTTGACAGGTGACAGATTTGTGATCCCGCTAACAAACAAAAAAGTGAACGTGTGCTGTACTAACAGTCTGCCCTTTCACACGCTCATAAATTATACACCATCTGAACATAATAGGACGCTCTAGCTGTAGGTATTTTCACACAAGCTATGCATCACAGTTTATCACTAAGGTGGATGGGAGTAGAGTGACAGTGGCATTCCAGCTTGAAGCGTAACTGAGGCATGTACACTCATCCTCCATGTGACACTAATAAAGAGCAGATGCGCTTTTCAGACACTGACTCAGACTTGACTTACATGCAGTACATATGAGCTAAAGAAACAGTACTCTCCCACCCCACACTCTCTATCCCCCTCCAACTGTCTCTCCTGGAACACTGAGGTGTAGAAAGACAGTGCCAATGCTGTGGTAATGTCTTTCAGAAACCCACTGTCTGTAAAGAGTTTCTTTCTTTAAGTTGCAGTCTTGGTGTATCAATGCCCTGCAAGAACCACTTCTAAAGAATCTTTCAGTGAGGCAACTGATATATGAAAGTTAAAATAAATAAATAAATAACCGTCTACATAGTATAAGGGTCCTACAACAATCGAAGAGCCTATATCCTACATGTTTCTGATGTTTTTTGCTACTGGCGTCCACTTATGTTATTTCTATTGTTTTATGTACCAAAACCAGAAACAAATCATAATGTGTTATCTTTAAACCTCCTTTTCAAACCTCTCCATATCTTCTTTATCCCTCCGGTTAAGTTTAGGGGTTGCATGAGTTTTTTAAAGTTGACAGTGATGTGATGAAAATCTAGCTGATGTCTGCTGATCGCTGATGACATTATGTATGAACCACAAAGGAAGGTACTGCTTTGCAACAAGCGACTGTTGTGGATCCACAGGTCAGTATAGGATAATGTGCCTATTCCAACGAGCTGTGAATCACATTGCTAGCCTTTCAGGAAACTAGAGATACGAACCTCTGGATCTTGCACACTTGTATTCGAGGCCCTGCTTAGGTTGCCTTGCTGAGAACTTGTCTGTTTGAGACGTTTATATATTACAGTGTTCAGGTAACTGATCTTTCAGTACCTGGCCCTTCAAGTGTCTGATCTTTGAGGCATATAGTTTGAGGCAGAGAAATGCTCCACTGAAAGCAAACTCCAAAGATCAGTAGAGGGTGACATGCCCTTTCCAACTAGCCCATTGCTAGCCTTCAGGAAACCACACCTGTTGTCTTCTCTGATGCATATATGCTGTTGTGTCATAATCACATTATCAGCGACTAGTTGGCATCAAGCTTAGGGCATCATTGCTCAGCAATAGAGTCAGCAAATCGACTAGTCTGTCCAGCCCATAGCACTGGTACTATGTCTTTAAGAAAGATGTATGTAAATAAGCTGTGTTCTGACTGACTGTTGAGTATTGTGTGTATTATTTAAAAAGCTGGAAAGGCTGACACACTCTAAACTAAATTGTTTTTTGCCAGGCCTGTAAAGGATTTTTGTAAAACTGTGCGTCCGACTAAAGAAACATTTATAAATCCTTAATATCAAGGCTGTAGACTGAGCACACTTGCTGCACTTTATACATGCAGCACAGTTGCAGCACTTTTATACTGGTGTCTCTTAGTATGCTGCGTTCTGTTGTGTGCTCTACAAGATCACTAATGGCTGTTGTGGGGTAACAGTGGCCAAATCTCACACTAGACTGCAGTAATCAGTGGGCTTCTGCTGGTATTTGGCATATCAGTGGGCTTAAGTTAACATTCCTTTT
>CM038705.1:26932990-27302990 GCA_021613375.1 Megaleporinus macrocephalus
CTTCACATTAGGTGCTTTCCAAACACCCCCGTAGTTCCCTGCAAAGCGGACTAAACAGAGTATTCAGACATTCTGAAGCTGATTTCAAACCATAGAGAGTGAAATCGTACCAGCACAACACACAAACCTCGATGAATACACAGCACCACTGTCAGTTTCACTCCAGTGCTGAGAGTAATCCACCGCCCAAATAATACCAGCTCTGTGGTGGGCAGAGGGGGCTAACAAAGTATGCAGAGAAACAGACGGACTACAGTCCATCTGTACTGATATTGCACACACACACCTGCACGCATTATCCATTTTATCTGCTCCAGGAGCATTTTTTATTCCTACAATTACAGACTGCAGTCCATCTGTTTCTCTGTATATTTTGTTACCACCCTCTCACCCTGTTGGTCAAAACCCCCACAGGACCACTACAGGGCAGGTATTATTTGGGTGGTGTATCATTCTCAGCTCTGCAGTGACACTGACGTGGTGGTGGTGTGTTAGTGTGTGTTGTCTGCTATGAGTGGATCACACACAGCAGTGCTGCTGCTGGAGTTTTTAAGCACCTCACTGTTACTGCTGGACTGAGTATAGTCCACCAACCAGCAACATCCAGCTGACAGGATTCTTGGGAGCAGTTTCCAGTGACCACTGATGAAGGACTAGGATGACCAAGATAAACTGTGCAGCAGCAGGGTAGGAGTGTCTAAAGTAGTAGGCAGTGAGTGGGCACAGTGTTTAAAAACTCCAGCAGCGCTGCTGTGTCTCATCCACACGTACCAGCACAACACGTTAACCTTAATGGGGATCCTGATTGTTGAAGAACCGGGTAAAAAGTGGGGTAACAAAGTACACAAAGAAACACAAGGACTACAGTCTGAACCACAAACTGCATCTATATGGTAAGTAAAGCTGATAAAATGGGCAATGAGTGTAGATACGTTGAGATGTATCTAGTGAGGTGCCAGTATATATAATATAATAAAGTTACCTAGAACTGTTTGATCTGATGAATTTAAATCCTGCCTCTTTCACTGAGTGGGAGTCAGCGGAATGCCCTTCTCCTCAGCCTGTGTCAATACACAGCCCTGCGCCTACTCACCACACACTCATATACACACACACACACACCGCCTCTGTTTATGCCTGTTGTCAGGGCCGGAGCCATGGCAACAGCTCCAGCCATCTGAGCCTCTGTTAAGCTAGCCATATCTGGAGAGAGAGCATGGAAACATGAGAAAAAAATACGAGTGTCTGCATAAAGTTCCACATTCCAGCTCTGGGGAAATATCAGAGGGGAAGAGAGAGAGAAGAACCAGCAGGAAAAGAGAAAGAGACAGAAAGAGAGAAAAAAAGGAGGATGTTGGTGCTTAGCAGACAGTGGTGTGTCTGATGAGAGAGAGAGAGAGAGAGAGAGAAACCTTAATGACCCTATAATGAAATTCGAAGTCCACGTGAAGCAGAACTACAGGCTGATCCTCACAGGAGCTCTGTACAGCCCCTCTGTTCAGCTCTGCTGTGGGTTTGGCCAGACCGAGTAAAGAACGCAGAGGGTCCGACTGCTGGGAGGTCTAACTTACCTACTCACCTCCAGTCTCCCTCCGATGGAAACACAGCAAGCGTCCAAATACTCTTATACTGACTTCACACACACTCAAACGAGGCTCTGTGAAGAAGTACGTGGGAGGTTCGAGTTAAATAAGGGGTTCAGCATTTTTCATACAAAACATATAATATATTTTACCCACATGTTTATTTTAACCATTGTTCCTGTGTTTTTTAGTCATTTCCAGCAAAAGTGAATATTAAGGCATGCGGTCCTCACAAGCATAGAAATACAATTACATAAACATACATACGTTTATATTGCTATCTACAGCATGTGGAGTATTACTGGTTCTGAATACTGCCCTGCCTCTAGTAGTGTTTACATTTGTACAGTAGTGGGCCGTCATAAAGTACATATCTCTGCTGTCAGAACAAAACCTTTTATCTCCAAAATAACGACTTTAGAGGAAATGGAAAAAAAACCTTTGCTTTTATGCAAGACTGTGTAATTTTGGGTAATTTCTTTTGGTCCATTCATCAAGATATTCACACACAGTGTAAAGGACAGCAGGCATTTTTAAAAATTATGGCAGAAACTGAAAAACGGGGGTACACGGTTCTGTTCTGACAGCCATGGTATACTAACTGCATTTAACTGCTTTTTTAAGTATCTGCAAATTTATATTATTCCTTTTGGGACTACATTTTACTCCAGGCTTGCTTCTACTGGTGGGCTGGGGTGGGTGTTTCCCACCCAGAGGAATCGATCTGCTCATATAGTGAAAACTCACTGCTTTCCTATTGGTCAGTTTGAAGGTGTGTGTGTGCTTAGTTGACACCCCTCCTTTACATTAGTCCCAAGACTAGATTAGTGGGCAGTGCAGACATGGTTAAGTGACCTGATACATCTGTATGTAGCTGCTTTCAGCCTCCATGCAAAGCTGGTCATTCACTTGATTCCTGCTCCATTACTGGTTCAGTGACTGGCCAGCTATGACTATTTTTCTCATTAAAAACCAGGTCCCCTTATCCCAGTGCTTCATACATCCACTGTCAACCCAGCATATCTACCAATACCAAGCATAACATTACTCCCTCAGTCTCGTAGACAGTGAACTGTTATCCTGCCCAACATCTAGATACACCATCCTCCAGCTCTACCATGTCCTGATTTAAACATGGAGACTCCATCTTAGCCAGTTTTAATCAGTGTTGAGAATGCCCTTGTTTACATCACCTATTTAGAAAAAACAACAGATAATTCGAATGCCCACCTAAAGATATCATCCTAGTTAGACCTCTGTTCCACACTAAAATCTGTAGCTTCTATACTTTCTGCTAGATCAGTGGTTTTCAACCCGTGGGCCACGGTCCCCCAGTGGGCCGCAGACGTGCTGCATTTTTTCTTCGATAAATAGATAGTTCAGCATATTTAGTTTGTTTATTTGCAAAACAAAACGTCTTTACTTTGAGTTCGTTGATTGGTTTGGCGTAGTACAGTCACATGACACGCAGCGCTAGCTAGTGGATTAACTAACTAGTTAGTTAGCTACTTCAGGCTGAGTGAAGCTGTTGTCTTGTGTACACATCATGGATAAATGGTTAAAAACAGGGTCTTTGACAATAAAAGACCCTGAAGCTGGACCATCTACAAGTGAAGCAGCCGCTGTATCTCTTATTGAAAGAACCGAGAAAAGCAAGCATAAATCGAAAAGAAGAAAATACAGCAGTGAGTAGCTAGCACTAGGCTTCACGTGCACAGGAACAGAAAACGAGCCGCTACCACAGCCAACCAAGTGATGTCGACATTTAGAGACTAAACACAGCGAGTATGCATCTAAACCTGTGGAATTTTTCTGAGAACAAAATTAAAGAAGACCAAAGCAGGAAAAAGATCCTTGAGTTGGCTTGCTCTTCCAACCGTGTTGCGCAGCTTATAGCAAAGGCTGGATCGGCTGGACCAAATACAGGAATAGGCTTAATGTTGAGCCAGACCTCCGTTTTCAACTTTCTGCACTTCAACCTGACATCTACCACTTGGTATCTGGCAAACATCAGCCATCTCATAAAGTGAGTGACAAAAAGAGCTGTAAATGGTTCTTTTCTTTTGTGTGATTATGCAGTCAGTTTCTCAGGTCGCGTGGATGGTTGCACTGTATTTGGTTTTAAACAGCTATAAAAAATGTTCTGGGGGGGTGTGGAAAGTTTTGGGGTGGGTTAAGTGGGCCTTGGGTTGCAAAAGGTTGGCAACCCCTGTGCTAGATCATTTTACGTAGACCTAGATTATTAAATTTGTATTTTCCTGAAGTTTCTCGTACCAGGTTTCAGCTGATATCAATCAGATGGATGATCGACTCCCTGTCTCCACTAGGCACGACCAGCCCACTCACTCACCCAGAGCTCCTCACAGTACTTGTGTGTGTGTGTGTGTGTGTGTGAGAGAGTGTGAGAGAGAGGGAGAGACAGAGACAGTGAGAAAAAGAGTGAGAGAGAGAGTGAATGAGAGAGAATGAGAGAAAGACTGATAAGGGACAGAGTTGTTCAGACACACTGAGACATATGGAAAATAAACACATCTGGGCTTCTGCTGTTGTTTTTCTCCAAGCGTTCTTGTCGTTTGCTGCAGGCCGGAACACAGGAACAATAGGAATGTTGGGCTTCCATAGGTTAGTGCAGGAGCTCGTCCGAGGTCGCTCACAATACAGCAAGTAACCATAGAAACCTTCCCTCAGGTTTCAGAGTTTCTCCCAAGTCTGTGGTCTGCAGGTAACCGTAGAAACGGCTCGGCCAGCTGGCAAGGCACTCGGGCGAGGCTGCCAGTCTCCCCCTCACACTCGCTGCTGGCTCTACTACAGTGACTCAAGGCTCAACAAATTACAGCACTGCCTGCTAGAGCCAGCTTCTCCAGGATCCTCACAGCTCCAACAGACTGAGCTCTCTCTGGAAGATAGCAGCATTTCAGCCTGCTGTCATTTCCACTGTAAAGACTGTAGAAGGTGAAGAACTGGATTAATCAACAGATTCAAAGTCCTATACGGGATGATTCCTGGTCTATATAGTAGGTCTATCTGAGACATTATATAGGCAAGGAGAATCATCTGAATCCATCATTAAAGAAATAACAGCACTGAAAGGCTAGTACTTGTAAACTATGATGAGTTAATCTGATGCCTGGAATTGAAAAGTGTAAAGACACCTGCTTGTCCAGCAAGTCTTCCTTAATCAGACCTATTGGTTAGGCTGTTTTGCAATAACAACCATAACAGAATACTCTTCTGAGTAGGCGTTATACTAGTTGGAACATTCCTGCAAGGATTCACCAGCAATAGTGCTTCACTATCCCACAGCCCAACGTAGCCGATGGGCTTGGCATCGGACATGGTCATGTTAAGCTCATGTGCAGCTGCTCCAGGGCATCTAGTTGAATTAGCAAAGAATATATGAAGATACTTCATCATTCCAGAAAGTGGCTTTGTCAGCAATAGCTGCATGTAAAAGTAGAATGAATTCTCAAATTAGAATGCTGTTGGACGTATATTGTCATTATTTAACAATGAATAAAAAAGATTAGTTGAAACATTTCAGTTTTTAAAAGTATGGTAAGGAACTAAAATAACAATTAAGGAAGGGAAGTGGTGCTAAAGTCATTCCTGCTTGATTCCATAAACAAATGTGAAGAGAACACACAGACAGACATGCCCAACCATCTTTCTTCAGAAGCTTTGCTAAGCATGTGGGGGCAGATGAATACAATTAGCATTGACTTTGTTAATTTCTCTCCAAAAGGCCGGTAGGAGTCTTGTATGTGGAAATGAGGAGTTCTTAGTAATTAGGAATATTGCACAATGCCTTCACTAAGTCAAGTTCAAACAGCCAGCAGCTGCAGCTGCCATTGAAGTGCTCCTGAATCTTTACATGTGGCAATCTCATCATCTTGCACTAAGTCTCGTCTTTCCTGTTGTGGTCGTTTGAATGGTTCCATTTAGGTGAGCTTATTGTGCCTTACTGTAGCACTACTGTAATTTAACAAGATTTCCCATGGATTGTTCGCAGCGGAGAGACCATTGTGGCAAAGGGGAAAACAGCGAGTGAGCTTGGAGAGCTTTGAGAAAAGGGGGGTAGGCAAGATGATGGCAGCTATGATGCACAGTCATTTGATACAGGAAGTTGAGCTAGTGTGAGATTTATGTGGGACATATGCTCCACATGTCAACAAGTGTGTAGTCTATACAGCCTTAGCGCACATACCAAAACACAGCACTGCTCTGCTCTCCGCAAACAGGCCTCGTTAAAGTGTAACAGCTAGCTAGACGTCCATGCATTCAGGAAGGCATGTGGTGATCAGCGGGGTTTTGTGTATGTGTGTGCCCCAGGCATTAACACTTCGGCAAATAAACCAAATAAGGGAATATGTAGGCTGTCGGCGGAGATTAAAAAAATATATCTTCTGAAACGGAGAACAGATCCCCTACTGTATGAAGAAAAAAATATCTCTGTCTTTTTTGCCTCTCCAAATGTCAGATATGAAGATGAGTATTGTATGCGTAGGCTGGGGAGGGCAATGGGGTTTGAATGTAGGGAGGGAAGGACAGAGGTCACCAGTGGGCCTGAAACATTCACTTGTGTAGAAGAACAATCTCTCTATCGATCTGTCTTGGATGAGTAGGAGGAGGCCAGGCGTGGAAGGTTACTGGCCACTGCAGCATGGGGCAGGGTTCAATGACCTCTCATTCTTTCCATTGGAGTGTCCTCTCTGTCTTTCTCCTCTCTCTGTACTTCCATACACTGCTGTGTGCTGCACATAGGGGTGGGCAATATGATGATGTATTCCTGTTATCATGATAAGTTCATCATGCTTTTCTCAGTATGTTTTGGAAATCATGACAAAGCTCTTGTTAAATCTCTTTGCATCCACACTTAACTCTATCAGCTAGATGCATGGTGTAGTTCTACAACCTGTTTTTTACAGAGCAGGTATTATTTGGGTGGTGATTATTCTCAGCACTGAAGTGGTGGAGTGTTAGTGTGTGTTGTGCTGGTACAAGTGAATCAGACACAGCAGTGTTGCTGAAGTATCCACTCACTGTCCACTCTATTAGACACTCCTCCCTTGTTAGTCCACCTTGTAGAGACGATAGCTCATCCGTTGCTGCACAGTTTGTGTTGGTCATTCTCTAGTACTTAATCAGTCAAAGCATGCTGCCCACAGGATGCTGTTAGCTGTTTAGTTTTGGTTGGTGAACTACAGTCACAACTACAGTCAACTACAGTCCCGATCTACTCATACCAGCACAACACACAATAACATGCCGCCCCCCAAATAATACCTGCTCTGTGGTGGCTACTCAGTGTTCATTCATGGTAAGTAAAGCTGATAAAATTTATAAGAATTGTTGATATATCTTTAACATTCAATACCATACCATTTAATGCAGATATTCCAACTTCCAAAACTTTTCATGATGATTTCAAACTTTAGAAAGCTAGTGTATATCATAAAATCTTTAAGTATTATGATGTTATTTGTATTGGAGCTGTGTATGTGTGGAACTAGTTCTGTAATATTTCTAAAATGTCTGTGTGAACGCCATTATTCAATAGAAGGGCTTTCCTCCAGCAGGCTGCAAATACAAAGCATTCCATACCATTTCTGCATCTATGGTCCCCTCCACTGGCCTTCTAGTGAAATTACATGCAGATTTCTACCATTACATACTGGTTTGCAGGCTTGCACTGAATTCTGACCCGATTTGACAGTAAGGATTTATGAAAATGACTTGCTCCTCTATTCCCAAAGAACTGGCATTCAGGTATGTCTGTATAATTCTTGCATTCATCTTACAGTGGTTTGGGACAATAGCTAAATTATAGATTATATTACTATACAGTATTACAGGAGTATGTAAGAAGATACAGCATGAAAATTGTATGGAGGTGAAAGTTATTAGCTAATAGAGAGAAGGTATACAGTATAGCGTAAATCATCTTATGTACTGTATTACTGTAGTTCTTTTTGTGTGGTTATTATTTTGTTTCTATGGTGGCCCCCAAAATATTTGGATGCTCTTGAACCACCATTTAACCACTGGTAAACTTTTCTGCAAATGTTTAAAACTAAAGTTTCAGCATAATATGACTATGATAGTAGACTGATGGTAGAATTCCACCAGTTTTTAGAATTAGGCTTTTCTAAAGAACAGATGTGGAAAGCCTGGGGGTGTTCTTACAGTGCTGTTGGTGAGCTTGTGGTCATTAATAGAATTATGAAGTTAGAAGTGCATTTTGTGTTTAGATAAATCTGGAAATAAAGTTGCTCAAATGACAACAATCTGAAACATAAATGGTGTATTTTCAGTAAGTACTTTGCAAGAATAAAAAGACAATCTGAAATTTTGTTTTCTAAATATATTTTTAGGGCTGGCACAAATGCCACTGTAAATATTCTGTATATAAATTTTCTGTTTCTGTAGCAAAACCAGCATTATTAAGAAAGAGTGAAGACAGTGTAGAGAAAATGAGATTCTTTTGTAATTTTTTATTGAAAGCTTCATTGAAAGAAAAATAATAAACAGAAGTTTAAACTCGACATCCACTGATTTACAGAAACTCTCAGGATCACGACTCGAACACACGGGAGGCATGAATGTTGCAGCAAACAAAAAAAAAGTAACATCCTAGAACTGTTTTACTTTCATATTCCTTTCACCAACACTTGTACAAATAAAAAGAATTCCATAAATAGTCTTCTATTTCCTCTGTCAATAAGTTAATTTCTTATAGAGGTTCTGCTGTTTTGGCTGAATTTGGTAGAACATGTTTATTTATTTTTTTTTCGTTTTCTTTTTTTCATGCTGACACTACATGACCCTCCCATTGCTAAAGCCGGAGGTCTTTGATAGGTCAATGAACATTCTTACGTGATGATTATCTATGACTGTCCGTCAGATCTCAAGACGCAATGTTAGGCTCCATCCTAACATCCAATGAAATGTGTAGTGTTCCAAAAGAGGAGGAGGTTTGGAGGCCAGTGCACTGTAAAAGCCCACAATGACTTAAATTAATGATCATTTAAAGTACCTCAACAAGTAGGAGGTCACGATCTTTCTTTCTTTCTTTGCGATACGTGATTTATTGTTCGCTCGCTGTTGGACTTTACAGTGCTGAAGGCCTGTTAATGGAAGAGCACAGTCCACCTGAAGGTTACAGCACAACAAACAGAACGAGAACTCCGTTCTAAGGTTTAGATAAGCTCTCTCCATATCGGCCTGTGTCTGTAATACAAGAGGCATATGGACACTTTAGAATGGATGTACTCTGAAAGGTGCGTACTCTTCAAACACCTGCTAAGATGGTGGTTCTTATGATTGTTTAGAAAGCAGCAATCATTTAATCTCTTCCCATCTGCCACTGTGGCCCTCCAATACTGAATGCTTGATAGCAGCAATTGCATGATAAAATGAACTCTCCAGAAAGGCAGTAGAAAAAAAAGAAACAAAACCATTTGCTATAGATAGTGTTTTGTTTTTTTTTTTATCTGAGAAATAAAAACGTATAGCTAGCTTGACCTCCACATTGTAACAGAGCTATGTTTAGTGTAGTCTTGTCACTGATGAGACGTTACAATGTAGCCTACAGAGTGTCCTTGCTGAGACGCATGGCAGAAAGAAATCCATACTCATTAACCCTCTTCCAGAAGACAAAATAAGCTCCACTCCCGACCCGCACCCCCTCCCCCAAACCCACCCCAACCACAACAAACTTTTATTAAGTCACTGAATGGCAATATCAGTGGTAACATCACTCTAATCCTATGGTACTGTTTTATCTCTCATTGAGCAACTAGCATTTTGCTTTAGCAACACCAAAAAGGGAGAACAGACAGAAGACTCTTGTCACTATGAATCACCAGCATTGCTGTTACTCTGACCCCTAGCGGCTGACTCATCACCACTCTTCACTTGTATAGCGTGTTACCCAGTGCATGCTGAGGAACGAAGTGTTTAGCACCCAGAGATCCCCTCTCTGAAGAGACAATGAGAGATGAGCTTCAAGAAACAATGAGGAACAAGGCGCATAGACAAACGACCAGAGATCTCAGCCTCTGGATTCAGAAACCGTCTCAGCTTTCCTTGAATTCAAAGGAGAAAAAGAAGGAATAAGAAATGTTTCCCCATCCTAATGAAGATTCATGAGGACGCCACTCTGAAGGTACTTCAGAGGAGCTTTGAAAATAACACTGACCGTGAAACATTGAAATGTGTAGCGCAAAAAAGAAACCCCACCAAGGCCTGTCTGGATGTGACTATGTGTATTTAAACTCCACGTTCAGCAATGTGTTAACAATATCGAATCATCTGGCCAGAAACTATGATCTACGTCATAGCAAATTAAGAGTAACAGCCGAGCTCTTGCTTCTTTCTCAGGTTCTCTTCATTTGTCTCCTTGTGAGACTGATGAGAGTTCATCAGGGATGGGTGGCCAAAGCCATCTCTGCTTTACAGATGTAGCTCTTCATTGCTTTGTAACAAGGCACTGGAGTAACCACCAGATCCCCCATTGACTGCCCCTTTCACACACGGTGAGTTCATAGGTTGCTTAGATCAACTTTGCCAGCGATGGGGCTTCAGCAGATGAGATAGTGGTATAAAGTGGGGCATTTGTTTCAAAGCATAAAACATATATACAATGGCATGATAGCAAATCATAGCTTTTTCCACTGGCCCCAGAGCAAAGCTTCACCTCGCAACCTGTCAGGTAGTTTACAACCAGATGGTAATTCATATCTGCTTTAGTTTCCTGTTTCCTCAGGGTGGAACCGCTTTAAATTGAGGTAGCTAACTGCAGAGAGTTTAAATACACACAGGTGAGTACTCGGACGCGTTCCTACTTTGGCAAAGGGTGCGACATGTAAGCCACAATGGGGATACAGATTTCCTTAAAACAACCGTGTCCCTAGGGAGATGCGACACGACCTTGCGGTTTGAGAATCGGCGGACCCACGCGGAACATGTAAGATTGAAAGAGCTTGAGTCAGTGACCCGGGGGTGCTGTAACAGAGATGTACAGGGTCCCTCCCTCGGCCGAGCCGAGAGGCCGAGAAGACTTCTGTCTGCTGCTTCTCTGATGCCCTCTGCTGGGGAGTCGTCACACTCAACGCAACGCACGCTATCTGGAAGTCTCCGTCTCTCTCCGACTAAGTCCGAACGACCGGCAGAAAAGCTGCAGCAGTGGAAGGAAGTTTAAACCCACAGCCCCGCCCACACATCCAGTCAAAGTACCAGTTTGACCGTCAAGGTCAAACCAATACTTCTGAGACACAGAGACTAGAACAACAAGGCCAAAAAATATCAAATAGAAAAGAAATCGATCTACTCCACTGTCTCTAAGGGGTTTCTTCATCTTTGGTATAAAATATGCCATCCATGGGCTGCATTTGATCCACAGCTAAGAAAGACTAAAGAAATTGTCAACAATTTCCTATTACTATTGCTTTTTGCACACATTTTGTTTTTATTTTAATTCAAAAGCTCCTATCTACGTACTTTTGCGCTGCCAATATTTTTTTTATTTTTATTCTTTTTTTGTCCCAGTTTTTGAGTTTTTTTTTCTTTTTCGCAATGAAACAAGCAAAGCAGGCTGAAAACACCTTAAAGCTCATAAAAAATATTGCAGATAAAAACAATAATGCCATTAAAAATGATCTGCACTACACAATAAACTGCATTTCCCAGGATGCAGTGGTTTACATTTTTCTCTTTTTTTTTCTAAAAAATGCAACTCTCTTTAAACACATCACTATATTTTGACTGTCCTTTCTTTTTAAACACAATGTCTCCACTGATAATTTAAAATGTCTTCAAAAGACCTCTCTCATTCCTCTGTACAGGTAATATCACAGGCTTCCACTCCACCCCGCCCCAGGCCTCGCATCGCATCACTCCACAAGTCCGTTCAGACAGTTTTTTTCCTTTTTTTTTTCTTTTCAAGACGTTCAACTGGGAAAAGTCTTGGACGTTTCTCAAAATTAAGGCAACAAAGATGATAAAACATTGATATTCTCTAGAAAACTAAAATCTAACTCATAAAAAAACAAAAGTAAAAGTAGCTTAGAATCCGAGGAAGACTTCTTTTTTTTTTCTCTCTCTCTCGCTCGCTCGCTCATTCTCTCTTTCGCAGATAACGTGCTTCCTCATCTAATAGAAAACTCGCTGTAGCTGAAAACCTACCTGCACATTCAGAAAATAACTGGAAAACTTTGTACTTGTTTGAATTTCATCACTTCATGAAGGAAAAGTCTTGTAAAGTTGTAGATTTAGCCATTTAAGCTCAAGCTCCAGGACTGCATTTCTCTCTCGCTCTCTCTCTCTCCCCCAATCTCTCTCGTCTCAGACCATGATGACGGCTTCAAAGGCTCCTCTCGTTCTGATAAATTCTCTTTTTTTTTTGGTGCTTGTGCAAAAGTGGACACAAACATTTTTCTGTTCTGCTTTTCCTTTTGTCCTCCACGTCCCCGGCACAGTCCCCCCAATCTCAAGGCAACGCAGTCACCCAAACACCCCCTCCTCCTCCTCTCGTTATCTGATGGGGGGACAGGAAGAGCATGACCCCAGGAGGAAGCATCCAGTGCAGGAGGAAAGAGAGAAAAAGAAAAACAAAATGTTGGGATCAAAACTCACACTGATAGAACAGAGAGCAGTAGAACCTGAGATGTACATTCTTAAAAATTAAAGTTCCACAAAGCGCACCACAAGAGAACCACAGTTCTACCCCACTTTTAAAGAGAAACCTTTATTTTTAAAACCCTCTTCTGGAGAAACTTTGTGAATTGTTTACAGCGATGGTGAAAACAAACCAGGCGTCTGAAGAACGTGATGCCTACAGCACTGAACGATTATTTTTATCTTTAGTCTTTATGAATGTGCAGCCTGATGTCTGATTCATGACTGCTTTCTGAGAAGACTTATAGTCCCTGATTTAGCAGATTTAGCATATTTTACCATAAACAATACATATAAACACTCAAAAGACACCTGTAGCTTCACAAGTGGTTCATGGAGAGTAGATAACATAATAAAATGATTATATCTGCATTGTAGACATGGTGCCACCTGGTTCCCATCACCAGCACTGTAAAGATATTACAGTCAGTGAGTTTCTCTAAAATTATTTAGTTGACTGGTTTAATAACTGGTTATGTTGCAGCTAATGGTTTCAGCTAATGAACTGTGCAATATATATATTCCCTTTAAGTGCAATACATCTGCAAAAACACTTTTCTCTTTTTTTTTTGAAGTATACATATTTATTTAGAGTATATCTCACTATTTATCACACACACTCTTTTATTTAGAGTATATCTCACTATTTATCACACACACTCTTTTATTTAGAGTATATCTCACTATTTATCACACACACTCTTTCTATATTTCCCACTGCACTGTCATGTTGTTATTTATTTGTCATGTTAGTTGTATGTCTTGTGTTTTTATATATCTGCACATTGGAGTTTGGAGAAGCGCAATCTCGTTCAGCTATGCACTCAGTAAAGTCTGAATGACAACAAAGTTCACTTTGATACTTTGACACTTTGAATTATGCAGAAATTTGCTGCAGCCGGTGGATTTGCCCTTAAAGATTGCAAAACTAAAGTCACCAATAGCAATAATATTAGTAATGGACTTTGCTGGACAGTGCTTGCAGGAGAACGATGGATGAGCAGCAATAACTAAAGCAAGAGCAGTGTGGAATTCTTTAGTTCCCCTCTGAACAAGATGTACCACAGAGGTATGAGAGCAATGCGTCTGTAATTGTGAAGGAGTTGAAAAATGAAGCTATTATTGCTCTCATTGGACGCTGATAATGAAAATCTGTGGAAATCATGAGATTTGGGTTCATGTGAACTCTGTGTTCTTATGATGGAAAGATGTCATTGAGTAACTGATCAATTACATTAAATATTTTTTACGTTGCAGCGAATGAATTCTGTTGTTAAATTATTGATCACTTTAGATGATAGATAATATTTGTCCACTATTAACTACACCAAATAACTTGAATAACTTATTTTCATCATGTTCTTTTCTCTAGGACTGTCTCCTGAAGCCGGTTTAAGAAGCATAGTTTTGAAGAGTATAAGCATTAACATAAGAACTAGTAAAGCTGGGCTGCCTAATGTGTCTGTGCAGGCTGATATGAAGAGTCTCACTTAGCGGGCTGGTAGGAGTAGGTGGGTGCGTGATCGTTGGTGCCATCCACACAGAGAGGCTGCTGCTGACCGCTGGCATCCTGGGAAGAGGGAGGGACACTCTGTGGAGACGTCTCTGTCACCACACCCTGGAGCAAGTGCATGTCATATGTGTCATATTCATGTGACAAGTCTCTGAGAAATGCACATCTAACAGTGAAGACTTGATCTTTGCTCTGGCTGCTGGACGAATGGAAAAAGGACCATAATGTTCCTTAAACCATGATTTCCTCATTACCACTGACTAGGGCTGAACGATTAATTGCATTTGCGATAATCTCGCGATATTTAAAAACGCGATTCTCTAACCGCACAGGCTGCGATTTAAACTGGTCACGTGACTTGGGAGCGCGGCGAGCCGAGCCGAGTCGAGCCGAGCCGAGGAGAGGAGAGGACGAACGGAGCAAACCCGAGCAGGAGGCAGGGAGGTGGAGAAGTGAAGTCAACACAGCGCACTTTAACATGTTGCACAATGGCTTCAGGCTCGACAGAAGCTGACACAACTGAAAGTCTAATACCAAAGAGGGGCAGCACATCAGTTGTGTGGAATTTTTTTGGCTTTAAAAAAGATGCTGCTCAACGTCAGGTACTGTGCAAAACGTGCCTTGCTAATGTTGCTACGACGCGAGGTAACACTACAAACCTTTTTCAGCATTTAAAAAAACACCACAAAGCCTCGTATGATATTTGCAAGGCTAAAATGCCAACGACCAGTGCTGCATCTTCAAATACGCCAAGTACCAGCCGACAGGGATCACTGACCGAACTGTTTGAAAGTGTAACTCCTTATGGACATAATTCGAAGCGGCACGCTGAAATAACTCGGGCAGTAACGGAGTTCATAGCGAAAGACATGATGCCCGTTAATATAGTGAACAAGCCCGGCTTCATGGCTTTGTTAAACACACTGGATATGCGCTACCAAATGCCCTCACGCACATATTTTAGCCAAGTTGCTATACCTGAGCTGTATAAAAAATGAGTTTCAGCTGAGCTGAAAACAGTGGAGTTTTTTGCCACAACAACTGATCTGTGGTCCAGCCGTACATCGGAGCCATACCAGAGTTTTAATAAGAACAGATTTATTTTGTGTTCACTGAGTTTGAATTCCCAGAAAATAACGAGCTGGTTAAAGCAGATTCTCTTTATGTTTTTTGCACTTTATTTTTTTTATGATGTTACTAGCTGGAGAGCAGTAAGTTAATTTTTTTTATATCTATTGTTTTTTCTATTAAAAAAAAAACAAATGGTGAAAAGGGAAAGCATAGATTTGTTTGCTTTATTGTTATCTGTGCCTTAAATAAATCTGACATTGTTTATTATTAAACAGATTGATTTATTTATTTTATTCTGTTTGTTGAAAAATACTTGAGAAGACATTTTTAAAAATCGCATTTTAAATCGCAATCGCAATTTATAGATAAAAAATTGCAATTAGATTATTTTCCAAAATCGTTCAGCCCTACCACTGACCCCTTTAAGATTGAATATATAACTCCCTACATACTTAATATGTTTCTAAACCTGAATAATTTATAATAGTGAGATTTATTACACATTCAATTCTACGGTAATCTACAGAAACCTGGTGTAATCTACACCACATCTGAGTTTTTTATATTGTCCACTAGAACGCAGTAAAACAGGTTGACAGCTGTTGAAAATACATCATCATCTTTCATATTCAGTATTTGTATTCAAACCTGATTTTATTGCTAAATCAGCAAACATATGATTTCATGTTCATCAGTGTAATATTTTATTAAACTAAAGTAAAAAAAGGTCTATAATTTTTTACGGTAACTTCAAAAGAGTGGGTCAATTCAGTCATTTTCAGTCATCGCTATACAAGAAAACTATAAATTGATAGAGTTTAAAGAAAAGGCAATAATGTTCTTCAAAGCAAATTTGCTGCATTCTTATTGGCCCTTGCAACATGACATTCTCACCCAATGTAAAGGACAGTTGCCGAGCAGTTGAAGTTTACAGAACAGACATTTTTTGTAGGACAGAGACGGTATATGCTGAGATTGTACATTCAGCTCCACAGTCACTGGTACACTTTGTGAAGATGCACAAAACGACAATTAATATATATATATATTAAAACTCAAACTTGTCAAACTTACTGTCACCACTGCATTTAGTACGTTGTGCAGCCTCCCTTTGCCAACATAATATTCATTGAATTCTTTTTTTCATTTTTTGGACATATGTTTTGAGTCTTGCTGGAAGGTCCAACCATGACCCAGTTTTAGCTTTTTATAAAAGGCAGCCAAATATTCATTTAAAATCTCCTCATACTTTAGGAGTCTATGATAAAAAAAGTCCCTAAAACATCACACGTCCTCCAGCATACTTAAACGTAGGATGAGGCTTTTTTAACATCCTTCTTTTTACACAAAAAGAACACCGAACCCTATAGTTCAGTCAAAGTTCTGAGAGAGTTTAGTGAACTCCAGGTGCTTACATTAGTCTTTCGCTGGATGAAAGAGCTTTCTCCTGGCATGCCTTATAAATAGTTTGTTAGAAACTTTCTTCCAACCATCCTTCTCACAGTGCCTGGGATAAAATAAACATACACCTTTTTCCATGCAGAGTCACCTCAGCTCTGTTTGTTCTAGACCTCTTAATTATTGCCCAAGCGGTGTATATGGGCATTTTCAGCTATTTTTGCCAATGCCTGATTCATGAAGGTCAACACACTTTTGTCTAAGTTCATTAGTGTATTCTCTAATCTTCCACATGGTGATGAATGTTTAAGGAAATGTGGCCTCCAAATCCTCTCATATTCATATTCCAGTCAAACAAGATGTCATGGACAACAGCGTAAAAGTCCTTGAAATATAAACGGGAACATGAGTCAGGTACCTTTTGTTCATAAGGATTTATAGAGATGCTGATAACTATGACATGAGGGTTTGTTATTTATTTATTTCATTTTTAATTAGGTTTCAGCGTTCTTAGACTACTCGTACTGCAGTTAAAGGTTAGATATTTTTCTTGTATTTTCATTGTGAGATAATTAATCACAAAGATTATATTTTTTTTCTTTTTCTTTTCTTTTTTTTTAACTCATCTTTACCAAGTGGGCCACAAACTATGGAGCTAGCTGACTGTATGTGCGCATGTGTACCTACTTTCCTGGTTTATGGTCAGCATTCTGGTGGTAAAGTCGATCGGTCATACTGCTCTCAAATCAGATTTAAGAGCAGTTGATTCTGGAAGGAGTCCCATTACACGGCTACCGTCTTTCATTAGGTGGCCATTAGCATTGATCTCCCTGCAACTGTATAACCCTGTTATTACTAAACTAGATTTAGGCCTCCTATTTTTGTGAAACGAAAGGACACTTTAAATACATGACTGTCATTCAACTTATAGAACTGTATAGATATCACCACGGTATTCTACAACACATGTTCATGTCTAGCCCTGATTACGATTTATATTTCCAAGAAACTGTGCCAGGTGGTTTGTAAAAATGAGACTACTAGTGATTCAGTAATGCTCCAGACTGGCGAAAGTCATGCAATTACAATGGCAGACACCATGCTTTCTATCTAGCCAGACCTCATTAACCCTCATTTTGCTACACTGTTTAAATACAATTACAAATTGACATTAGAAATGACATAGTTAGAAACATAATGTAAATCAAATTTTAACTGTCATTACGTATTAACAAGTTGTACATGTGCAAATGTTTGTTTTAAAGTCAAAAATGACAAAAACACAGAACAGAGCTTAACAAAGAACACACTTTCCGAAAGCAAGACTGGACACATGATGTTAACGTCATCGCATTCAAATTCTAGCATAATTACACGTTTTCTGCCAGGAACACACGCATGGTCTGTTTTTAAACTATTAAAAGCTGAGACTCTATTGTGAGAATTTCTGCTTGTTTTCATAAAGCTATGAGTAAGAAATAGCCTAAAATGACAACATGCTTTTGAATTCGCTGGTGATAGCTGAAGCTTTGGGTCAGTTCTGGTCAGAGAATGAGACAAAGGGGGCAAATCTGAAGTAGAATGATTCTTACCTCCACTGAGACGGCTGAGGCAGGCACCGCAGTGTACTGGGGAATGTAGGTTCCCTGCATAGGAGCTGCAGCAGCAGCCGCCGTCATGTACTACAAGCAGAGGGAGAATGCTAGTGAGGGCTGGTCAAACAGTGATGACTACAGACTGAATATGCTACAGGCCAAAAGTATAGAAGCAAGTGGTGATTTCTAAAAATGTGAAAAGTAAATTACAATTAAATGACTTTGTTAATAAACAGCTAACATATTTATTGATATCTTCTTTCAGGAAAAAAACATTTTTCTATACATTTTTTTTATACATAGTTTGCAGTCAAAAAATGTTCAGGGCCTTTGGTAATGCTAATTACATGGAAACTATTAAGACTTAATTACTGTGAAGTACTCTTTATTTATAAATACTGGGGTTTATTTTAGCTATTCGTTAACTACAACGCATTACTTAATAATTATTAAGACTTTTCTAGTAGCTACTTCGAAGTACTCAGTAACCAATAAGACAACCCGTAAATATTCTGCAGTACAGAGTAACTATTAAGACTTATCCAGTAAGTACTATGCAGTGCTCAGTAACTACTAAGATTCATCTAGTGACTTTCATCGAACTAACAAGCACGTAATGTACTTATAAAAAGTAAGGAACTGGATATAGGCCCTTTTATGAGTTCTTGTAGTTTAAACAAGCTGTCAGAGGCATCTGGACCAGGTGTGTTTAATTAAATTTCCAATAAAATGTCTGTATTATCGACATCATCGCCAAAAGCAAAACAAATCAAGAATCGTTAGTTAGCTGCATGCTGTTGCTGCACACATTTAGTCAAACCCTTTTGTGGTATGTAAACAAACACATTCCAGTCTCATACATTTTTAAGAAATAAAACTTTTATGTTTATTTTTTGCTTCCAGATTGTTGGCCTGCAGCGTGTGTTGTAGAGTGGATAGACATACAGTGCCAGTGGTGCCGAGGGACAGATGGTTCATCTGCTGGGTGAGGGGCCCCATCATGTTGGCTGGCTGCATGGAGATGGTGTGGTCCATGGCTGGCGTGATCACAGCACCCTGTGGGTGGGCACAACCGTACAGACATGCACGCACACAGAGAAACACAGGTCAGACCACATGGAGGAGGTAAGAGGAAATTAGTGCTCATTCAGTTCCATGTCTGCATAACCTTCAGAGTTAATGCCCTTAATGTAATGCATGCACGGTCTCCACGTTCACTAAACTCACTCACTCTCTCGCTCTCTCTCTCTCTCTCCCCCTCGCTCTCATACCAAAGAACAACCAGATCACCCCAGCTGGGCTCTATTATAGGGGCCAGACGTGTGTTGTTCCACTTCAACAAATGAAATAATGTGGTCCAAATGCGCGTCATGCATACTTTTGCAGAGATGATGCATTGCTCACTTAGCTGCGGTGCTCACACACACTGCGGCTGTGTTTATGTTTCAGGCACGCTGCTCCACGAGTGTTAACACATGTGAGGTAAAAGACGGAGTGAACGGCTGCAATTTGTAACTGCTCACCCCAGACTTCAGCTGCCTCCGTTGCGCGAGTGTTTTAGCAGAACCAGGAGAGGGGATACACACACACACACACACACATACACACACGCAAGAACGCACACACGCACGCACACCGTCTTGCCCTGATTACGATTAATATTTCCACAGGGGCTCTCGGTCAGGTAGTTTGTCAAAAAGTAGTTATTTTCTGAACTTAGTGCAGAGTAAGATCGTGCTTGGGAAGCCACGCTGCTGTCTAAAGCATATGTTGTTAGGCGTTTTTGAGTGGGCCTGCTCTGTGTCTGATCAATAGTTTTTTCATGTGTATTACCCAGAGGTCAGCGAGTTGCCGAGGAGTAGGACTGCTCTGAAGTGTCCACTGCAAAGTGTTGCTCGAGTCAGTTATTTAACCCTGAGTTCCAACATTCCACCAACAGGATGAAAACATTTTAGCTGATATTTATTGTATAAACTAATAAGATTTTGTTAATAAGACTAACAAAATAAGATTCCTTCACACAGCTCCGTCTGCACTTCAGAGTTACTCGCGAGTTACACCTTTCTGCTCAGGATTGAAACATTCACGTGCGCCAAATGTTAAAGCATGCAGCTTTATATCTTTCATCTTTTGCGCGCTCGAGTTTTGACATTAATATGACCCCATACGAGGGCATCAGAGGAATGAATCGAGACGTCAAACCACACAAAACGAACAAAATGATATAAAAGCCTTTATATCAATACAACACACACAGCAGTCACTAGCCACATACACATCAATCAGAAAAGTAGAGATGTTTCATTATCTCGTTTTCTTAAACTCAAGTAGCATCAGCAGCGCAGACCCAATCAAACCAGCTGGCACGGCGGCCTAAACAATGTTAAATAACTCAGTCCTTATAGGGGGAGACACAGGCTCACAGGCTTCCACTTAACCCCACACGTTCCAACACAGATTGAATAGACACGTTTAAATAATTTATTTGTAATTGTTTAGATGTTAAGGTCAAACTGTGATAAAGTAGATAAAATAAAATTATATATATATATATATATATATGGTTCCCCACTGCTACTAGACATGTAAAAAGAATGCCCATGTAGCCTACACTCCAAACGCCAATGTGTTAAACAGAACAGATAAAGAAAATGACCACAGTTGTTTTCAGCAGCCGGTTGATAATGCCAGAAGCGACTTTGGAAGATAATTCAGAGACAGCTGCATAATAATTTGGGAAAATGCCTTTTTATACTCCAGGTAAGTGGAGGCTCTTTATTCATTTATAATCACAAATTAAGATGAGTAAAGTAGCTTAGATTAAAATCGCTTTATGTTGCTATTAAAATAAACAGGCTCCTGCCCATATGCTGCCTGTGAGCATACTGAGGCAGGTCCTCATCTTACTGCCTGGTGTTACCACAGGTTTTTGTCTGGTACATGACTGCCAGTGCTGAAGTTGCCTCAGGCTGTGATGGCATCTGGTGTTGCAGGCTGTGATTGGTTCACCATGACTCTCTGTAATCCAATCGGAGCAGTTCCTGTTATTAGGACTAACCTCATTATGACGTGAAAGATGGGAAGTTTGAACAGGGTGATCACACTGTGAAGCAAAAATCTGCCTCGCACCAGTTCCAAGATAAAAATTCAACATTTTGCTTGCAGTCGTACTTGGTCCTATAACACATTCGCACTCTTCTACAACAGAACTTGAGAGGTACATACACTGCTGTGTAAAAGAACCTAAGCTTACTTTTTAAAACCCTTTATCTTAGCAATAAGTGTATTTTCAACAGTACAAACACCAGATATCACCAGATATCAAAACAAGCATAAATACAATACAAATTAACATGGATATCTTATTTTGAAAGAAGTATATAATATCTCGTGCACCAGTTTTAAGAACAAAGTTTAGTTTAGAATTTACTACATTTTTTCACCAGCAATATTTATTTAGCTTAATGAAGTACTGAGTAGTCACAGCAAGTATTAGATGTAATAGCAAATAATACTGGATTGCCACAAAGAAAAGCTTGAAAAAGGTTAAACAATCACACTGATATATATAAAAACACTACTTACTGTATTAATACTATTTGAATATTTAACAAATAAAGTGTTAAAGCTGTTACACAGCACTGTAGATAATGTATAAATCCCTTTCTTACATCTTCAGCTCCTTATACAGTTGCACAACCCTAACCCTGCACTAACCCTAACCCTAACCCTAACCCTAACCCTAACCCTAACCCTGCATACTGTAAAATCGTAAAACTTGAAAAGCATTTTTTGGTTACAAGAATAAAGTTAGAAGCATGCAATTAAGACAACTAAAGTTTTGATCCTACCTTATTAGTGAACTTCACAGCAGGTTTAGAAATTGTTACGCTAACATACAGTCACATATAAAGTCACAATTCGTATTTTCTTATTAGTTTTTAGAAATATGTTAAATATCAAAAAAATGTAAAATTATGGGCGATCATCAGGCAAAGAAAACAACTAAGCAGTTTAAACAAAAATGACTGCAAATGAGTTAAAAACTGCCCAACACCTGATTAAAACCTGGAAGAATGGTGGTGAACCATCAACCTGGTTGGAAAAACCTGCTGAATGACCCTGATTACAGATCACTTACATGTTTGGAGAGGTAAAAAATCAACAGTAGAAGACAGGGCTGTATTTAATAGTGAAAGTAAGAGCATTTACACACATACACTGGTATGAAAACCAAGAGGATTGGGGCTAAACAGCAGTGTGATCACAACAGAACCACTTGTTAATGAGGCTAATGGGAAAAAGGCTTCAGGTTGCTAGGTAATGTAGGGATTGGGCTCGGGAACAATGGAAAAAGGTCATGTGGTCTGATTAGTCCAGATTTACCTTTTTCCAGAGTAATGCGCATGTCAGGGTAAGAAGGAAAGTAGAGGAAGTGATGAACTCATCATGCATTATGACCCCTGTAAAAGACTCTGGAGACAGTGTTATGATTTGGGTTCACATCAGCTGGTCAGGTCTAGGCTCAGCAACATTATGTGGCAATAAAATCAAGTCAGCTGACCACCTGAATGTACTAAATGACAGTACTGAATGACCCATCAATGGATTTTTTCTTCCCTAATTGTCCGGGGCATTCAGGACAGCAATGACGATGGACTCTAATTGTAAAAAAAATATATATATATTTTCACACAAGAACTGGAAACCACAGAGTCTAGGCCTTAAGCCCACTGAACGTCTTTAGGATGATGGACTTCACAGAGTGGTCTGACTGTCCCATCTGTCAAAAATGAACGCAGATTTGGATGGAAATAAATGTTGTGACGTTCTATGCGGTAGTCAAAACCATGTGTACCATCATCAACGCTAAAGACGACCCAACAAAATATTAGCGTGTGTGACTTTTTGTTTGGTCAGACAGCGACAAGACAACGGCTCTCAAAACTAGAAGGGACCAGTCGAAGGACATCGCTTTGCATAATGTTAACAAGCCCTCATAAATGTTCATTCAATATTAGCAGCAGTGCTGTATTTGGGTTGAGTGTTTCTTCAAGAGCCCTTCACACATAAAAATACACACACACACACATGTCTCTGTGTGCGAGCGTGCCTCAGTGGTGCTTGTACTTCCAGTATGTGTGTTTAAAAAAAAAAAGTGCAGACGCTTGGCGTCAGAAGAGCTGGGTCTTTATTCTAGGCGTCAGAGCTAAACTGCTGGAGCTGCGCGGCATGAGCCGTGCTTGTCATCTCCGCAGCGCCAGCGGCCTCCAGCTAACAGCTCAACCCCGCCTCCGACAAGCTCCCATAATGAGAGGAGGAAAAAAGAGATCCACTCAGAATAATTCTCCACTCTCATTTACAGCCATATCAGTGAGGGGCTTAGACAGATGATTAAGGGCTGCGGGTATGTGTGTATTGTGTGTGTGTGTGTGTGTGTGTGTGTGTGTGTGTGTGTGTGTGTGTGTATTAATGCGATTCTCCACAGGGCACGCATGCAGAACCTGAGCGACACTGGGAGAGGGCTGCCTCATTCCTGCTTTTCTCCAAACATTTTTGTTTAAAAAGCATCAAAAATGATTCTTTGAGGCAATGCTCTAAAAAAAACCTACAGAAACGGACAACTGATGATTCTTCACAGTGATACTCCTACCAAAAAGAAAAATGTGACCATCTCCACATTTGCTGGAAATGTGCTTCTTGGGGGTGCCATGTTTATATATATATATATATATATATATATATATATATATATATATATATATATATATATATATGAATGCAGAAGGAAGCTAAATGGCCAATGTAGAAGGCTAAACACTGTATTGCAGGTGCATAACTGTGGTAACATTCTTTAAATCATAATTACACTGGAGAGCAACAAAACATTACTTGCAGTTGAGTAAGACTAGAAATATTTAATCTTGCAGTTATATTGACCAAAATTTAATACTGCAATATATATACATATATAAATATTATATTAATGTGCTGAAAAAGTTCACCACAGACTCAACGCCAACTGAAATCATTTCAAGTTTTATATTGAACTACAAATGAAATTAGCAGCACTATGCACTTGTTTGCATACGCATTACAATAATATGTAAACATGAAAACCATGTGCATTAACGATGTTACCATGTATCAATGAGTGTATTCAACATTTTGTTCTGTGTTTCTACGTTAACTCAGTACAGACGTTTCTGGTACCTGATGTGTTTAAATAACTGCTGCACCATTTAAGGTGGAGAAGAAAAAAATCTAATGAGAAGATGGCAAACAAGAAGCTTCAACTAGCTAGTGTTAATGCTGCAAGGCCACCGTAAAGTAGTAGGTGGTGGTCATGAAGAGCACTCCTGATCTGAAGTGTTGCTTCCTTTAGCAGCAATTTTCTTTCTGTATAATCTGAAGCCAGAGTGACCACCTTCAATCAAGATTCCCACTGCCATCTCCAGAGCAGTCACCGCCTTCTGCCTTTGTTTCCTTCTACACAAAACAACCCACGCCCGCACACCTGCATTTGGGAGACTGCTGCTAACTTTGGTTGATGCTGGACAGTATTTAACATCAGTTTTTGTTAAGCACGGTAGTCGACCATGGCTTGAAAGACAATGTAAATTTGAAATGGCAAATATTAAATTTAATCACTAAGCAGGATAATCTTCTAACAGGTAATGTTATTGAGATCTTACCCCAGTTTCTTCTTTTTTCTGGCTAAACAGGTAAAAACTAGTCGCTGATGTCAATTTTGCACTTGATAAATACAGAATCAATGTTTTCTTTCCAACGTAGTTTGCCAGCCAACACTCTGAATTTCCCAGAGGTTGTATGATGTATTTGAGGTTGTATAATGGGTACTGTAGCGAGAGATTAATGAAAAATCAACAAAATTCTGTGAAACTGATTGTTAAAGAACTAGCCTTGCGATTGGAAGGTTGTGAATCTGATCCCCTGAACCAAGAGGACACAACTGAAGTGCCCTTGAGCAAAGCACCTAACTCCCAACTGCTCTCCTAGATAGGGCAAGTGTGTACACTGCCACCTAGTGTGTGTTCACTAGGGTGTGTATATGTGGGTGTTTTACTGCACGGATGGGTTAAATGCAGAGGTCAAATTAATCTGTGTACAAACATAAAACAAATAAAAATAAATAAAACAGTTCTGTTGTACAGAATACCGCATAACCCCAAACATAACATATTACATTTTAGCTTCAGGCAGACACTCAAAAAGTTTTTGTTTTTTTACAATAAATAAGTGCAAAACATAACTTTCACCCTAAATAATTTAAGGGCCTCCACATCATGTAAAGGTTTTAGATAAATTAAAGTTTTTTTCTACAGTAAGAACCATTTAGGAAACCTTATTTCTGAGAGTTTACTCACAGGCTGCAGCTTGAGCCTTCTTTTACCAACAGATACATAATATACATCTCTGGGCTTGACCTCAAACTTCGACTCCTTGATGTCAGAATGATTTGCTGCTTGGGGTCTGAAGCCTGGACACAAAAACCAGACTGGAAAGGGTCTCTAGTGACATCACAGGAAGGGAAGCGGATGCCAAGAGGAAAAGGAAGTGGCCCTGTTTGTGCCTCCGAGGCAGCACTGCTGAGGAAAACAGACTTCTAGGGAGGATGTTCCGTATCAATCTTAAACATGTTTGCTTCAAGGACGAAAATCCGACGTCCAGGCTCACGGACATAGACTCGAACAGTCTACAGAGCCTCAGAGGAAACAATGCACCCTAATGCATGCAATAAAAGTAATACGAATAACGATTGCAGGTATTATTTAAGTATTGTTTAGGAATTACTCTCTCTTGTCTTTCTTAAGCAAACGCATAAGCATATGCACACAAAACAGTACCTGCCAGAGCACAGCCACCTTTTCAAGCCCCTGCAAACAGAGCGTGTTCTGGGGAATGGCAGAGATAAAAGCCCTAAATCTTTATTCAAACATTTGTTCCTTTGTCTCAGCAAATGGCTGTGACTGGCAGCGACTTAGGGAAGTGTCTCATTTCTTTTCTCCCCCACTCCGTCGCCGTTTCGCTCTAAGCGGCTTTGCAGTAATGCACTACGGCGGTGATTTGTTAATGTTCATTTCCTGAGAGGGATTTGGGAAGACGGTTCACATAGACATACTTCTCCTGAATAAGATGTGCGCGTGTGCTGTAGAGTAAATGGACGCTGTGTGTATATGTTCTGTTGTTGTATGTGCTGCACCAGGCGAGGTGTGTGGGCTCTGAGCTATAGCTCACGCAGGTGCGTACAGAAAGCTGTGCTGTGGTGCTTTGACTGGAAACTGATGCAGGACAGGACTGATGGTAATGGTCAGAGAGATGCAGGCACAGGGTCCGGAGACTGGAGCGCAAAAAAAAGAGAGCCTCCATTGTCTGCTGATCTGCTTAAATCCTCATCTCCAGCTCCAGTCGCTATGGTCACGTGTCTCCACGGTAACAAGGTGCCAAACGCACAGCTCTCTCTCTGGTTACAATGCTTTCCTCTCTCAGACGCTTTTAATTGCCTGCCTTCTCTCCACGCGAGAGCAGTGGGGGGGTGGAAAGAAGGGAAACATTATTTCTCCCTCCGTCTTGTTTTCTTTCCAGGATTTTCAAACGAGACAGGGATCATCACGCCGACTCCGACAGCCTTTCACAGGAAGTTGCTTTTTTTATTCTTTCCCTGGCGGCTCAGGTTTTATCTGACGACTTGCCAAATAATCAGACAAGAGGATTTTGTTACAAAACACATTTACACATTATCACCCCTCCCCCCCACCCCTAACCGTACACATGTGCACACAAACACACACACACACACACACACACAGACACACACACACACACACACACACACACACAGACTGAAAAATAAGAAAACACCCAAAACATTTCTCCAGAAATATCATTATCCAGACAGAGAGATAGACAGAAGTTCATTCGCCTCTCACGCTGGTTCTCTTCCTCCCTCATTTCCTCCTTCGTTCCCTCTGGCTCTTGTGGCCTAATGCCTTTGTTTTGATTTCTTTTGCAGGTTACATCCTGAACTGCTGAAGCAGCTGACTGAACACTTTTAACTACCACCATAACATGCTAACACGCTAATATGGAAAACTAAAGACACTCCGGGGCAGTTGGAGGGAGGAACTGAGGCCTGGGCTAATCACAGAGCAGGTACGAGGCTGGCGGTCAGCGGGCAAAACTCCAAACATGTGCTTGGGGTTACCGTCCCATTTAAAAACTCAAGGAACAGAAGGTGAGGCTGTCTGAGCATGGGTGTTTGTGTGTGTGTGCAAATTTTCCAAGCCTCAGGTGGCAGGTGTCCTTCCTGCATCCTCATTGAATGGGCAATCAAGACAGAGAGAGGCACAATATGAGAGAGAGAGAGAGAGAGAGAGAGAGAGGTAGAAAGAGAGAGAATGTAAGGGTAAGATGGGGAGTGAGAGATAAAGACAAATTGAAGGAGGCTGGGAAGGGAAAAGGAGATAGAGAGGAGGAAAAGAGAGAGAGAGAGAGAGAGAGAGAGAGGGAGAAAATGTAAGAGTGAGATAGGGAGTGAGAGATAAAGACAAACTGAAGGAGGCTGGGAAGGGAAAAGGAGATAGAGAGGAGGAAAAGAGAGAGTAAGAGAGCGGGAGGAAGAGAATATAAGAAAACATTTGACAGAGAGAAACAAGATGAGAAAGATGGAGAGAAAATGCAAGAATAAGAGGACGAATGGAAAAGTGAAAGACAAAGAGGGGGAGTAAAAGAGGGAGGGATAGAGATAAAAAGAGACAGAGGGGACAGACAGAGGAAAATGGGGAGAGAAAGACAGAATGAAAGAATGAGGAAAGAAAAAAGGAGTGTGAGAGACAGAGAGAGAGTGAGAGAGAGACAAAGGAGACTGATAAGAGAAAGAGAGTAAGAATATGAGAGATGAGAGAGAGAATATGAGAGACATAAAATGAGAGAGAAAAAATAGAGACAAGAGAGAAGGAGAGACAAAATGCAAGAATAAGACGAGAGATGAAGAGATCGAAAGAGAGGGGAGTGTGGGAGACAGAGAGAGAGTGAAAGAAAAAGAAGAAGGAGAAATAATATGAGAAGGAGAGAGAAAAGGTAAGAGTGAGAGAGAGAGAAGGAGGTGGTGAGAAAGTTAAAGGGAAACGGAAAGAGACAGTTGGAGGAGTAAGAAACAGAGGGGAAAGAAATAAGGGGAAGGATGGAGAAATAGTGAGCGAGGGGAGAGGGAGAGAGAGAAGCAGAAAGAGAGGGACATTGTGAGAGAGGGACTGTGAAAAAGAGAGTGAGTGAGTGGGCGATGAGGTGATGTAAACAGTGGACTCAGACGAAGGCTCTGTCTGATTCAGAGTCTCAGGGATGTACACACACACACACACACACACACACACACAGTGGTTCACACTCTTCATCCACACACCACCTTCAAAATCACAATCTCTGCACCTCCTCACACAGCCACAGGGGGGCAGAGGTAGCGCTCAGCTTTACTTTCCCAAAGCTACTCAGAAGCACTCAGTCACTTTTACCTGTTCACATTCCTCCTTCTCTCACCCTGCAGTGCATGGACAGAGCAGCAGATGTATACATATGCAGAATCCGTCTGTCTAGAAGGTGTGTCGTTGTTGGAAGTCGGGGTGAGTTAAAAAATAATAGCGTGAATCGGATTTTGCTCACCCTATTCAGGTTTCAATCTTTTGACATACCTTTCGATCAGCATCCACAGCAACAACTGTAGAAATGGTTTGACCTTTTTCAAAGCCTGAGAGAGCATCTCTTCTCTGTGCTCAGAAACATTTACTAGTCGGATAGCGCTCACACAGCAGCTTCTAAATGAACACATTCGAGGAGTTCTGTTTTTGATTATATGCCAAGCACTTGTGTTCAGACACCCTTAAACACACATATGCTCCCCCCGGCCCCACACACACACACACACACACACACACACACACACACACACACACACACACACACCCACAGACACCTACATGCATGAAAATGCTAGCTCACAAATATCAAATGGCAAAAATATAAAAATAACCATAATGAATTTTAACATGACCACTTTCCTTTAACCCTCAGAATTAATTAGAGTTATTGAGCGTTTCAGGCTGATGTGAGCTCTGTTTTGATTGACTGTCCTGCATTGTGCCCCATTCATAAAGCAGTTTTGGCTATGCTGGACAGGAGGAAAATGTGTTGGTTTTTGTGACATCACAAACATATTTAATTCAAAAATGTTATATACATACACACACACACACACACACACACACACACACACACATATATATATATATATAGACTGGGGACTTAAACTTTAACTATGCCCATGCACTACACTGTACTTTTATACTAACCTTTCCATGTTATTAGTTATTTTCACAATACCTGCACTGGGTGACAATATGCAAAAGAGCTTGTAGCAAATTACTATTTTTTAATTATGCGCTGTGTGGATTCCCGACAACCACAGATGCTCCAAATGAGCTTCTGTAGGTGTTAAAAGTTAACAGACTCACATTCAGTAATGTTAAGTAAACAAGTAACAACTGCATTTAATAAAATGTTCAGCTACTGCATATATAAAATATGACTGAATAAGCAATGTTCACTCACTTAGTAAATGAGTGAATAGGATCAGCACCTGACCGATACTTGCAATCTATATATAACACAGGGCATGTCTGATGTAACAGTATATACTGGTCGGTTACATTTATTGACATACATAATTCACGTGTATGTGCACAATTAATTCAGTGCTTATTATTTAGTGTATGTGTTTTTAGTTAAGCAACTTATATAGACAGTATATGACCAACCTTGCAGTTGTTATCCTCTTACTTCATATTAGTAAACCATTGTTAATGATGTAGTTTATGTGTTGTTCAGGTTAATAAATTCATTACTAATGTAGTTAGTCAACACTTACTGTAATGTCGAGGCTGTTACATACTGAACTTAAAATATTCGGACACAAAAAGACAAACAGTGAACAAACTGTCACACTGTAAAGGATGATTTACAGTTTGGAGAATCACAAGGAGAACAAAGAGGCTCTGCACCTTGTCTCTGTACCTTAGTCCTTAAGTGCAAATAAGATCTCGTTTGTACCTCACAGAATGAGAAAATGGAGTTCCTCCAACTGGTTTTAGGAGTTGAAACATGTTTGAGTTAAACGAAGAACAAAACAAATGACCTGAAGTGCAAATAACACTGTGTGACACTGAGATACTGTCCATTCTGGAAATGTGAAAGTAGTGTGAAGACCTGCACCTCTTCATTCACACGCTGAAACTCTATACTGTAGTTTGTAGTCCAGTTTGTAAATCGGTTTGAACTGATTTCAGAGAAAACAGCTCTGTTTGCTGAACCAGTTGCTCCAACAGAGACAATTGTGATTGGTCAGTTTTTGTACCAGGCAAACTTTAGAAAAGTTAAAAAAGAGAATAAAGAAAACTTTGTATTTTTGCCGTCTGGAAAAACTGGCCATTCTGTGTATAACAGTCTTCATTGATTCTAAGTTTACAAGGAATAAAAATAGATCATTTTGATGCAAGCCAGTAAATATGTCCCATTATGAGGTCATCAATGTGCTTTTAATAAATTTATAATTAATATTAATGTATAATGCAGCCACATTATATAGCAGTGACGTAACAATATGGCACTTTCTTTTTATCATCCAGCACCAACATATACGCAAGCATGCAGAACCAGACTCTCTCTCTCTCTCTAACACACACTCTCACACACAGGCAAACAGATATAGCAGATGGGGAGGACTTACAGTAGGTTGCATAACGTACTGTTGGTGAGGCATCCAGGACGTACTCTGCACCTGTGGGGAGAAAGAGCGTTTCCTCATTTTCCCTCCTCTTCCTCCTCCCTCCAAACCCCCGGACCAGCGGAGGCAGCGGCCAGAAATACCGCCCGATAATTACAGTGGGATCGGAATGCCACGAGGAGCAATATTGTCTCCTAATTACAGCAGCGCGGCAGCAGTTTCATCATCAAAGCTCAGTCTGGCCCAAAATCTCAACTTTCATCTCCCTTGCCTCACCGCTCAGCTCATAAAGCCCTACACAAATATTCCTTATTATTACATTTGCGCTTCAACAAATGCCTCTATTGTTTTCACAACACGCAATCTAGCGAACAGCGTAAATCTCTGTAGCTGTATGAGAAAGTATGCAGAACAGGACTTGTTTAATGTGCATGGGCGCTAAGATGTACAGTGCTCATCTTTTCCTCCATCGAGACGGAGTGAGCAGGACAGCTCTGCGGATCGGTACACGAGTGCGATCGCCTGGCGGTGAGTCCTCTAAGGTGTGTCCAGCTGCTGAAAGATTCATGCCCTCACGCTTGTGCACACTCTCTCTCCCTCCCTCCGTCTTTCTTGCCCTCCCCCATTTAGACCTGCGAGGGATACAGTTGTCTCTTGTTCCATTCTTTCAAAGTTTAGGGGAGAAATAGAGGTGGCGTTGCATTGATTTCCCGTCAGCTCGGGTTGGAGTCATTTCTCTGTGTTCACTGCAGTGTGTGATTCAATATTAATTCACTGAGGGCGCGTGGGGCATATGCATATTATATCACAACACTCAATTACTTTACCCCCGTGAGAAACACAGGGACATCAAGAAACGAGCACTTTATGTTAAAGAAGGGTGTGTATAAATATTGCTGCATATCCATTAACGTGCATATCCATTATTGTTTTCAAGTATTTTAAGTTTCCTACATTATTCGAATACACAACACCTGCCCTTTAAAATAGTGTGAAAGTTGCATGATGAACGGACCAATAGAAATGCTCCAAATCAGCTTGGAACATGTTCTGGTTCCATTGGCTTACATTCAAAGTGAAGAAGGGTTTTGGTCTGTACTCTGAAATTGCCATTTTGGAGATAAATGTCTTTCTTTGGACAGCAATGATATGTTTATGTGTGCATTAGGGAAGTAAATGATTAACTAATGAATCGTTAGATTACAAACAACTGTTAGCCTGATGCTATCAGTTTAAAAAATTAATTAATTGGAATAGATGAATTTATAATCCACGGTAGGTTGATTGTTTGGTGTATCTGAGCTCATGAGGGCACAATAGGCAGTTGGTTCCGCTAGACAGGTCTACCATCTAAAGTAAGGCACGTAGCTAAAAACAGTTCAGGACCAATTTCCAAGAAAGTGAAATTGAAAACTGTAATGGCTAGCTCCTTCATGGCATTGTGCTTCGTTTACCTTGGACAAGTAACGAGAGTTTAATATAACTGTAGAACTTTACAATATAGATCTTTCAGACTCTCAACTGGATACACTCCATGCATTTCGTTTTATGATCAGTCAAATAATTATGAACACATTCTAGTTATTGGCCTCTCAGGTCAAACAAAACCCGTTTTCACATATGGTATGTTTAATATGGCTTCAGGCTGGTAAATTTATATACGTGCTTTTGTCTGGCCACTTATTAGTACTACCAGCCACAGTCTGTACGAATGCTTCAGACATGGTCAGACAATCTGATCTCAGAACCGGAACTGGAAATTTTAGCTCTGGAGTTATTTGTTTAATAATCGACGTGTTGATGGGCTGTGTTTATGATTTTAGGTTACCGTTTAGTTGCCTTCCTAATATGCACATCGTCACTGTCCAAAGAAAAACATTAATCTCCATTTTTGACAGTTTTTATTTTTCTGCATCATTTGAACGCAACAGCTGTCACTCACATTGTGTGAGAATGTCATGATTAGTAGACCAATAGAAATTGCTTGGAGAAAATTCTGGTTCTACTGACATTAAAGAAAAGTATGTTGTGACATTCTCCTGTAAAGTCATCTTGTTTTTCTTCGGACAGTGATGATACATGTGAGTGTGTGAGTGGATATGAAAAAGATATTAACAGACAAAGTGTTTTAGTAAGGAGTTGGCCTACCACAAGCCAGGGGCCACTAGAACTACTTCTATATGCAATAGTTTAAAGAGAGTTCATACATGTCCGAAAAACAAGCATCTCCAAAATAGCAGCTTTACAGGAGTAAGCAAAAACTTTCCTTACGTTTAATAAAATGTGGTCTGGTAACCATGAACCTCTGACACAATATTAAGGACAGCAAAATTTCTCAAATTACGGCAAAAAAAGAATGAACACACTTTCTTTTCTTTTTTTTTGCCAACAGCGACGCTATACAAACTCCAGCCCTTCTATCATATTTCTCCATGCAGTTGTGGACGAACTATTCTGGCTCATGTTCTGCACTAATATTCTCAGTCACCTAAAGTAAGTTGCTCTTCTCTTTTCTCTCGTTGCTACCGAACTAATGTATGAGCACTATTTCCATTCTTTCATATAGATCTAAATACAGAGGTTACTTTAGTCACTGTTCTAACTGAAACACTAGCCAGCTGAGCAGTCTATGAAGCACCTTACAAAGTCAAATGTTTATCTCCTGACATCCTAATCCAATATCAAGGTGAACTGGGCCTGCTCAGCATTTTATACATGCCAGCAGAGCAGTGTAGGTTGCTAAGTGCTTGAGTGTATCATGTGGTATGTCCACTCATTTTATTATTCTATTCATTTAATAATTTTTATTTTTATTCACTTGTTTTGTTGATTTTGTGAAATCAGTTGTACAGTGGGGGTGGGCGATGTGGCCCTACAATAATATCACGATATTTCATGGTATTTTTGCGATAACGATACTCTTGGCGATATGACAAAACATTGAATTAAAAAAAATATTTCAAGAATACACTACTGCAACAAAATGAAAACAAAATTTTAATATTGCATACAGTATGATATGGCACATTCCTAACTAAGATATTAAAAAATATGAGAATTTATCAGCTTGTAACAGAAGTCAATAATCCAGAATGTCATGATACTAAATAATGCACTCCAAATATCTCCATATATCCAGGACTGAAGTTAAATGAATGATACTGGACAAATAAAATATGTCTCTAGTAGATATATAATAGGAAATGAGAAAAGTGTGAATGTTTATTTTGCTAAAAACAGTAAAACAGTAGTACCCTGATGTGATAACTAGGGATGGGTGATATGGCACGATATTTCAGGGTATAATATCATTCACGATATTCAAAAATGTTGGCAATATTATTGTGTACAATACAATATGGCACACCAGTACAGTATAGTACAGTACATGGAAGAACAACGTTTCTGCACATTTTAATGCTAAATTCCTGCTTCTGTGCTAACTGTAACATATTAAAAAGAAAAAAAAAGCTGTTAGCTTTTATGTTTTACTTTTTTTTTTTGCGTGCCATACAGAAACGTTTGTTCCATGTAGATGGTGTGTCAACTTCTTTTCACCTAAAAATCAACAAAACTTGTAATAAGCAAGGTGCAAATGTTTGTATACCTTTGTACATGTGTATATAAGTGTGTGCATGTGTAAGAGAGGGAGCGGAGGGCAGGTTGTCGTGAGGACAGAAGGAGTTTCAGGATCTAAAGGGCTTAGCTTCTTCCCAGCTCAGCACTGTGTGTTGTTTAGTTTAGCTTAAGCCAAATCAATTAAGAATGCTCATTGCTCACAGTCAATGTTTGCTTTCCCTTTCCCTACTCTCTCTCTCTCTCTCTCTCTCTCTCTCTCCCCCTCCCTCCCTCTCCCTCGCTCTGCTTTTTGTTAAGGCTGGAGCAGAGTGTTAATAAGCTTTCTCAACATGGAAAACAAAGGGAGAGATAGAAAAATAATATGTTCCACCCCCACTTGTGCCTTGTGTTTGTTTATAATTGCGTACATATCGTCAGAGCGCGTAGGGGTCGGCGCGGCGGTGTGTGCTTCCGCGTGTGTGCGTCTGATTATGTGCACATGACCTTACCTGATATGTGGAGACGGGAGAGGCAGCGATGAATGGTGTGATTGATGTCTGGGCGATCATGCGGTTGGTGGAGATGCTGTATGGTGAGGAGTAGAACCTGCAGGAACACACATACATACACGAGCGCACGTCAGCCGTGCCAATCAATCGGGGTAAATAGGCTCTTGATTTACAGCAGAATCAAGTAAACTTAAATTACTAAAAAGGCTTCGGGCCATCATTAGAACAACACCATTACAATCTGAACACACTCATATCAATCTGGACTGCATAGATCACTGGCATTTACTGCTTCACTATTAATACTCACAATAACAATATGCAACAGTCACTATACCTGTTCATTGTTAATGCCCATATGTTCTACTTAATACAGCTTCTGTACAGTTTCCTGCTGTTCATCTGTATAGTCCTATACAGAACTGCATTTTATATGTTTATACATGTATACTAGTTTCATCATTGTATACATTGTAGCATTTAAATTTGTCATATAAATAATTGTGGGTATTTTATCAAATAATTACTTAAACAGTGTAGATTAAAATTACGTACATTATAAGAAAGATAGGGTTTCAATTTATAATATAATTCTGAAAAGAAGCAGCAAATTTTTTGTATAACATGATTGATTTTGATTCTGTCATAATATAAAATGAAACCTGACAAGGCCACGCTGCTGTAAAGAGCTCAGGAGCTGTGGCCATGCGAAGCGGCTCTTGAGGGACACCCCTCTCCTGGTTTAGAAGGGCACTGTTATTGTTGCTGATGTTCGTGTTGTAGCTATGTTGCTTGGGTTAAATTGTGTATGAGGAGGGTAGGCTTGGTAACATAACTAGTGCTTAGAAGTGTCATGTCCTCCTGCGTTACCCCCTCCGTGTGTTTGGTGTTTGGTTAGTGCTGGACTTTACTTGCTGCCTGTTGAAGTGTCTGTTTCAAATAAGAGTGCTTGCCTGCATGTGTTCTGCATCCTCCTCTATGGCAGTGCTACAATACTAAAGCAGGCTAATGAGAGGATAACAGCCTGGCAACTGGAAACATGCAGCTTTTTGGGTTGTTCTATTATAACTTAATTGTCGACGCTATGCAGCTTTCTTAATCATTATGGAATCATCTACAGCTCTATTCATCATTCAGGACTGGGGCTAAATGATTCGGGGAAAGCTTCTAATTGCAATTTTTCAGAATTATATTCTGACTGATTGTTTTATTTGTTGCCAAGAAGACTTGCATATCCACTTTTTCTGGCTTGAGGCTTGAATGCTGTATGCTGTGTGCCAAACTGCCAGCTGTCATGTATATAGCACATGGGTATTGAGTTGCCTCTGTTTAGTCTCGCCGTCCTTTTCCACTTCAAACTTTTTAAGACAACTTTGTTGATGATGTAGGCTTAATTTAAAGTTGCACTGCTTCAAATTATGATTTCACTATAAAAATTATAGACTATATTTTAATTCTATTCTGGACATATTTCAAACGCCTTAATGTTTTAACTTTTTAAAACATTAACTTAACTTCTGTACAAAGTGGCTGAAAATAAATATGTAGTAGGAGCATAATGGCAGTATATTAGAGTCACTCATATCTGCACTCTCTTTGTTTCAGGACCATTTCTATTTGTGAATTTGTCATGAAATGTTTAAACAATGCACAAACAAAATAAAAACAAAAAAAAGATTTGATCATGTTTTTATTTATTTTCCGTTAGTGTTTCATTTGTCACTGAGTACACTCACCAGATCCCTCGTATTTAAACACATACTCATCTTACAAATGATTCTGATTCTTTAAATGTTATATCTAAGTACATGGCATGCACGCATGTAGGTCTGCTTTACGGTGCGGTGTGCATCGTCCTATAGCGAGCTGGCAGCGGAACGCCGGGCCGTGACTTTATTTATCATTGTGTACCTAGAGCGGACATGTTTCATCTGCTAGGCCTGTTGCTGTGCTGTATCGATTGGCGTGCCTGGCGGCTGAGTAATGGAGCATGGGGAGCGAAACGCTGTCTGCCTCGGAGTTTCCACTGCACACACCCGGCTGTCGTCACACACCACAACCAGAGTGACAACAGCGTGTCACACGCCATCTGAATGGGAGCATGCCGCCAATTATGAGGATACAAATGCAGAGCGAAGGAGGTGCGGATGCTTGGTTATGTTTGTGTGCTGGTCTGTGTGGTTCTCGTTTGAGAGTCAGGAACAGAGTACTGGTAATACTACAGCAATAGCTAACAACAGAGCTACAGCATGTTACGATTATATTGAGAAAAAAATTAAAAGGTAGAAGAATGTACCGAAAGTAGACATATAGAAGAGGAACCTTGTAGAGTGAGCTCAGGCCACATTAATTCATAATTGACTGCACACGCTCCACACTGCCTACATCTCTGTAGAAGTGTATGGTATACAATTACTTCATGGCATGTGAAATAATTCTGTAATGTGTATAAATGATTTCACAGACGGTTTCTTCTCAATTTACTCAACTAATGTGTTATTACATTATCACAAGCAGAAAACATGGTCTAACATTTATCATGGCTTATTCTTATCTACCTACTAAGCTGTATTAAGAATCCACACTGTGTGACTGGAATTGTCATTATTATTATTATTATTATTATTATTGTCAAAATAATGAAATATTTTATGTAAAGTAGGCTAATACTTAGCTTAGCAGGCTTGTGAATATGACTCCAGTGAATATTAGAGTGAAAATTAGAGAGAAAATTGCAGTTAAAATAAATTTTGTTTTCTTTTTACATTATCTTACATTTCATTTTCACAAATGTTTTTATTTGTGACCTGTGTTAACATTTAACGACAAATGGACCAATAGAAGTCAAATTCACCTGAAATGAATTTACATTCTTCATTCTCCTCTACAGTTACAGTGTTGGAGGCCCAGACTTTTCCTATAAATGCCTCTGTAGTAGCACAAGCTGCTGTAGTCTTTTCTGACATGTTGCCATGCAAGCCGTGTTGTCACTGCCTACTGCACTACTCGTACTGATTACCATGAGCCTAAAATAACATGGAAAGCTATAAAATGACCTGAATGTTAAAGTACCCCTGTGTGAATGAGCAGTTATCTGGAGTTGGTAACTTGTGCTGGCCCGTGCTCTGTGAGAGTGTAAGTGCTGTGTCAGGCTGCAGTGAGTATCTGTTCCCCGGAGGGCGCTATGGCAGGCAGAGCTGAGGGCGCTGGGGTCGGAAGAGCAGGCACACACAGACAGGATCACATTTCCCTTACTCAAGCAGCCGCATCCAGCCTGCAACCCATACCTGATGAAACGCTTACACCCTGCAGTGCAACAGTGGCACAAACACAGATGGGACAGGACAGTTTCTGCGAGTGTGTGTGCAAGCTTGTGTGTGTTGAGGGGGTTTGTGCCTGTGTGTGTGTTTGTTTGTGAGCGGGTTAGACTTGAGCATTAGTCATCATGCCTCACACTTTGCTACCCTTGCTCTAAGACTAGTGTGACAGCAGAGGGGAAAAAAAACTAATGCAACAAAGGCTTTTGGGCAAAAAACAAAGTTTTAAAAAATAAAAGAAACAAGAAAAGGAATACTCACCCATTCTGCATTGCAGCAGGGTCGTAGGGCAGCGCCATGCCACTCTGAAAGGCAAAACGGACATGAAATACGGTGAGAGGCTGTTCATATCCATACCAAGGTGAGACTAACTTCAAGCTGTGACAGATGCTGTAAAATCTACTGAGTAATGCCAGCTGTGGAGTAGGGTTGTCTGATAGAGCCTGGCCAAACGCTCTTTATGTCTTTAAAAGCACAGGCCAGGCCTTGTAGAGGCGGATCTATTACCCCGGAGAGCGGGCAGACGAGAGCGGGCCCGCTGGCTTTTGATACAGCGCAAAGTTATTTGGTATTTACAAGGCTGCAGGAGGCATTGCTCATGTTGACACTGCCGCGCTGGCTAAGTGAATGAGAGCAGAGGGCTGTGCTACTCGCCCCGCATTGGACTGGAGCAGATAAATAGGCCTCATATACCGCAAGCTGCAGGGTGCCAAGCTCTCAGCGTGGGGGAGAAAACACGGGGACTGTTGGGATAGCCCTGGTGTGTTACTGTAAGTCCTCTGTGCTCACTGTAGACCCCTGGAGTGCCAATAGCGAGCCTTCTGTGCAAACACAAACACCTGCGTTAGCTTGTCCAGCCAAGTGTCTGGCCGCTGCCAGGCTGTTTTAATGGGGCTCAGGGTGGGTCCAGCCTTGGCTGGCATTTGGCACGTTTCCCCGAACCGTCTCAATGCCCAGAAAATGCCAGCGCTTCCCCCTTTCAGGTCTTTTCTACACAGCCGGAGCCGCTTCGAGAAAGAGCCGAGCAGAGATTAAAGGACCGAGGCAGAGGCAGGGAACTTAAACAGGGCCAGATGTGCCTGACAGTCAAAGCAGCGCCCCCCACCTCCTCTCATCCCCCTCAGCCCCCTTTTTCTCTACCCTCCAGCAGAATCTGAGGGCATCCTCAGCAGTAGAGGCCTCTCATCTCTCATCTCTCTGCGTTTTCCGCCGCTCTTCACCTCGACGCTTTTGTCCAGGAGCTGTTCTTGTCTTGTCAAGCCGAGGGCCTTTTTTGCGACCATGTACTGGCTGCTTAACCCCTTGAACCACAAGAGCCTGCATGTGGGCCTGCACTTTTTCCTTACAGGCAAAAAAAAAATCCTCACAGACTTTTAAGAATAAAGGTTCCTACATAAGGGTAGACATAGGGTACTAGGAAAAAAGAACCCATATAAAATAGTATGTGAATTTCTTTTGAAGGTTCTACACATGCTGTATACCTAAATGTTCTTCTGAGTCTTTAATCTCCCTTCCCAATTAGCATAGTGTGCTGTGATTGGTCAGTGCCAGTGGTTGCTGTGCCATGTGTAAGGACATGCCAAGCTTGTTGGTAGGCTGGCAATAAGACTGAGATGATGTCACCTTGTAACAGAGAAAAGGCCTGAAATTCTAACAGGGTGTTTCAGGCAGCTGAGAAAAATGGGTTCTGTGTTCTGAACAGTAAGGACTCTGATACAGTAAGCAGTCAGCTGTATTAGCATTAAGGAAATGGGAATCAAACCTGTGATTTTCAACCATCAAAGAATTTTTGCTTGGAAAAAAGAACAATTTCTGCTGTAATTATTAGTTCTATAGAAAGTGTATTGGATAATTTATGACTTTTGCTTAGTAGTGTAACTTACATCTCAGTTACTGGACAAGTTATACCAGTAAGAGAATAACAGGAGACCTATGAGTAAATAATAATTCTGTTGGTTTAAAGAAAAACTCCAGAGAACATTGTCTTAATCCCAACCTGCTCTAGCATATCGTTGATTACCATTGTTTTCAGGCTAGTCACATATCTGTTCACATTATTGGCTTTCACTATAAATGTAAATGTGCTTTGTTGCCTTCTGTTCCTTCTGTACAGGCATTTAAAATGACTGTCCATGGTAACTGATGGGATTGCCTAGAAGCAGCACATAGAGCTCAGGCTGAGGAACTCTGAAGTATTCCTGCTGTAACATGTGGCTATTAACTGCAATTTAGAGGTTAAAGGCCAGCAGGGAGAGAAACTGCTGAAGAGGCTCTCACCTCTCCTTCCCGTGGCCACGGCCTGCCGTTCTGGGGATACTTGCTCTGGCTCTGCCGCTTCTTCTGTCCTCCATCCGCAAACTTACACAGCAGTGGCTCCGTGGGGGCTGGAGAGAGACACAGACAGAGAGAGAGAGAGAGGGAGGGAGGAGAAGATAGAAAAGATCAGTCAGCTGGTCAGCAGAGTGAGAGAGAGCGAGCGTGACTGGTAAAGGTCAGCGGCAGTAGGCTGGTGGAGGGGTGACGACCTCAGCAGCGCCGGCCGTCAGTCGGCCCGAACAAAAAGGAAATGTTACACCTTGGGTATCCGCACAAGCCCAGAGAACCCCCCCCCGGAGAAGAGAAGGCAAAGCAAACCCCTCTTTTGAAGTCTGATTCCCATTGCGTTTCTTTTCTCTTTCCTGCATTCATAGCAGCCCACCCGGCCCCTTTTCCCTCCCTCATCTCTGCCGAGATGCTGGGGCTCCAGTCTTGGCATGTTTTCCTCTAAAAACTCTGACATCAAAACAGGCTCGCTGGCACGTCTTCAAAGCACATGGCCCGATATTGTTGAAATAATAAGCTCCCTAATCGCGATGGTAAATAACTTAAACATTATAATGGCCCGCGCTCTGACGGCCAAAAGTGATAACTAAAAAAAAAAAAGCTATTTGTTTTCTGTGCTCATGCGAGTGCATATCTTGCGGAATAGCGGAGTGAGAAAAGCGGAGGGAGAAGACTTTTCCACAAGTTCAGATGGGTCAATGCACACCGCTGAATGTCAATCTGAAGAGTTCAAAATGACTGGGTTCAAAATGACTGTATTCCAGAAGATTTCTGAGCGCAAACGCACCTTCACTCTCTCTCTCTCTCTCTTTCTCTCTCTTTCTCTCTCTCACTCTCTCTCTTTCTCTCTCTCACTCTCTCTTTATGTGCCCATTTCACACACAATCTTGCACATCAGTTATGATTATAACAGAGACTGCAGGCAGTAAAAGATACTATTATGAGTGCCTGGAATACTTTGAACACTCCTCTTTTTTCACTCTCCTGCTCTCTCTCTCTCTTTCTCTCTCTGAACAAATTCCTGCGAGCCATAGCTAAACTGATTTTGTTTCCCCAGCAACCAGAAAAACTAATTTCAAGCGAACAAAACTTTCAGTATGATATGATCTGGAAAAGAGCACTGATAGATGCAGGAGAGGCTTTTTTGCTTTGTGTGGTCCAGACAACACCAGTGACTAATCCAGCCTTGCAGCTAAACGCCTTTACTCTCACCTCTAAAAGATTCTCAGCCAGGGAAAAACATTTGCCGGCTTTGGTGCCTCAAACCCACTTTCACCTGCACTTCTTCATTTACGAAGAGGCCAAAACAATCCAAACTAAGCCGCTTTGACAAAGGCAGCGTCTCTCCTTCGGGTTATTTGTCTCACTTCTTACCTGATGAACATGCAAATACACAAAAACATGCAGCCTAAGCACTGCATGGGCGCGTGTACAGAATATCCCTAACTTACACTCACAGGTAACCACAGGAGTTAGTTTATGCATAGTTCAAGCATTACAGTGTGTTAGAGGACCTTCAGTTTCTGGATGCAACATCAAGCTTAAGGAGAAACTACAAGAGAAAAGAAGAAAAGAGAAGACAAGACAAGAGAAGAAAAAAGAAAAGAAAAGAAGAGAAGAGAAGAGAAAAAATAAGGTAGAGAAGATGTAATGTGAAGAGATAAGAACCAAAGAAAACAAATAAGATATGAAAAGAAAAGTAGAAAAAAGCTAATACAACAAAAGACAAAAAAGGGAAGAAGAAGAATAAGAGGAGAGAAAAGAAGACAAAATAGAGGACAGGAAAAGAAGAGGGAGAGGAGAAAAGTAGACGAGAAGAGAAGAAGAGAAGAGAAGAGAACCAACAAAGCAAGATGAGAAACAGAGAAGAAAAGAAAAAAGAGAACAAAGGAGAAGAGAACAGAGGAGATGTTAAGAGAAGAGAAAAGAGGAGAGGAGAAGAGAGAAGAAGAGAAGAAAAGGTGTTCAGTGGAGAGGGTGTACAGGCAGAGCTGGATAAGAGGCCCTTGATCTCATACTGCTGTGTGTGTGTGTGTGTGTGTTTGTGATGAGAGAGAGACAACCTTTCTCCTTCACCTGCGCGGGGTGTGTTGGTCTACACCTGCAGCCCTGTCATCACATTCATATTACCCATGCGCACACATACGCACGCGCTCACACTGACTCACACTGTCGTGTGCTGATAAGACTTGCACAAGCACTTCCATTGTGGGTGAGAGACACTGAGGGAGGCAACCGAGCAGATCGCAGCTTTGGCAGCATGTACGAAATGTTAGCGCAAGCAACTCTCCCACTGTCTCCCCGGTCCATCTCAAACAATGGGACAATGAGAGAGAGAGAGAGAGAGAGAGAGAGAGAGAGAGAGAGAGAGAGAGAGAGAGAGAGAGAGAGAGAGAGAGAGAGAGAGAGAGAGAGAGAGAGGGCAAGGAGGGTGAGAGAGGCAGTGTATGTGTTTGTTTCAGCTGAGGGAGTGAAAAAGCCAAAGCCTTCGCTTTAAACTCCTGCTTTTCCCAGCACTGTGGGAAAAGAGCTAACTCTGAAATAACAACCAACACTGTCATAAAGCAGCGAGGCCAAATAACTCAGGGAGTTGTGCTATGCTCTTGGAGCCGAGAGAAATAACCATGGCCATTTTATGAGCACAGTGTCTGCTCATTCCACTGCGTTTGTTTTCATAGTCAGGTTACCCTGAACCTTAAACTGCTGATTGCCAGTCATGCAGAGTGCATCTAAAATCTGCATTACTGATATCTGACTTGCTAACACGCTCTGGATATCACCAATGGAAAGCTTATACTCTCTCACACAGACACACACACACACACATACACATATTTGTTTATTTAATATTACGCATATTATATAACTACCTATTGTATACCTACCATCTATATCCATTTTTTCCCATTTTTATTCTTCTACATCATTTGAACGCAGCAGCTGCTGTTTACATTGTGTGACAATTTCAACATAAATGGACCAATAGAAATGCTCTAAAATAGTTGGACCAATGGCTCTAAAATAGTTTGGAAAGTAATTATAGTTCCATTGACTTACATTAAAAGGAAGAAGTTTTTGTCCTCTCTTGTTAAACTGCCCTTTTGAAGATAATTGTTTTTTCTTGAGCAACAACCGTAAATATGCAGTTTATATATACAGTTCCCTCCATATATGTTGGCACCCAAACATTAGTAAAACAGGCTGTAAAACATTCCGTATGGCTTACTCTTTTGTTATTTCAATTAAAATACCAAGAAACTTTATTTTTAGTACAATGATAAAAGAAAATAAAATCTTGATTCTATTATATAATGAGTTTTTCCTTGTGTGCCATAATTATTGGTTCCCCTTTATTTAATACTTTGTGCAGCATCACTTGGATAACATCTATGCAGTCTCCTGTAATGCAGAGACTGGAGGAAACACAGCAAGTTATCTGACCATTCCTATATACAGAACCTCTCCAGATCCGTCAGATTCCAAGGTCTACGCTGCTTGAGTTCAGCTTATCCCTTGGTTTCTTATGGGGTTTAGGTTCAAGAACTGGGATGAACATGGTGAAACCTTGGTCCTGTGGTCAATTAATTTTTTTTCTGTTGATTTTGATGTGGGCTCTATTTTGGTGTCATCTGACAATAGTTCTAATAATTCTAATGAAGGTTTAAAAGCATCTGGCAAATGGCAGGGACTAGAGATTGTTGGTTCTTGACAGCAGCTGAGTTCTCTGGTCTTTCTTATAGTGATGGATGACTAAAGGGGAATTTGGAGTGTATTGCATACTTTTGGAAGGCACTATATATATATATATATATATATATATATATATATATATATATATATATATATATATATATATATATATACATACACACAGTATATACATACATACAGTATATACAAAATTGATAATTAATCTTAATCTCAGTGACCAAAAAGATGATATTCCTTTCTGTTTTCAAACAGTCAGGGCAGTTTTCTGGGCACCAAAAAAATGTAAAGAAATACATAAAGGGCAGATATTCCAGATACAGATAAAGAAATGCGGCATCCTTAAATTAACATTAAACATCATTTTTACTCTAGGCTTAATTTGGGTCTGGGAAACGGGCCTGAAGAAGTTAATGATGTTTTTAAATGCAGTTTGTTGAAAATAACTTGAAATGTTCTCAGTTTCTCAAAGAAAGTGTTTATTCTATTGGTAAGCATGTTTTAATAGTTTTCTTATATGTGCGTTATCTGTAGCCTACTGTGTCTACAAATTTGTGTTAATCTGTTCTTCGGTTTAATCCACTTAACAGCTGAGGACGGCAAAATGAAGTTAAAAAAGTTTAAGCTAACTCCTGGAGTCTAAAACACGTGTGAGGCTATTGTGTGAGAAACATATTTTTCCCAGAATACTATTTCTTGGAAGAATGGTTCTTAGGAGAAGAGTTATAGAAGAGAGATATAAAAGACTCATTTAGATAGTTTCAAAAGAATAACATTTCATTGGAACTTTAAAAGGGGGAGAAAAGACATTTTTGAGTGTTTCTTTAAGAGCGCTTCACACAAACACTCAGACACACTCATGCAGATGAACGCTGGCAAGAAGGAGTGCACTGGGCTGGTGCTGGAGGAGGTGTAATGATGGCAGGGAGGTTGGCTGTGCTTTACTGGCAAAGACTTTAATAAATCTCACTGTTTTTCCAGTCTGCCCTCACTATCACACTTAATGAAGTAAACCATGACGTGATCTCTCCAACCACCGCAGGGCAAATCACACACACACACACACACACACACACACACACACACACACACACACACACACATCTGCACCATCATATACATGCCAAATACTCTCATTAAACTGTTTTTAGCAATAAGCGAGTGGCAGGGTGTCCTGACGGAAGTGTCATACCAATGATGAGTGATTCAAACAATGTGAAATAGACCGGGGGGGGGGGGACAGAACAATACAACTGTATTCTGACAGAATAAGTTCTGCCAGAACAATACAACTGTATTAAGATTGGCTGATTGTAATTACAGTTATATGATGAGCACATTTTGTTGAGACTTCTTTGTAATTGCTATCAATAAATAAGTAACCAAAGATTAATATATAATTTATGATCTTGAACAATGAATAACTTCTACTTAATGGCCGTTTTAGGAATTAAACAAACAATGGGTGGTCTCTTTGCATAGTACTATATGAATGATGAAGCAGTGTGTAGAAATTCTTTCACTTGCATTGACACCCACACACACACCCACACACAGAGGCATGTTTTACCTACAGGACAGAAAGCATCAAGAGGAAAACAACCATGTTAAGAAACTTGTATGTGTGTGTGATTTAACTAGAGCACTGTATTAGCATGTGTGTGCATGTGTCTGCCGGTAAGTGTTTCCATAACATTTACCCAAGCAGACAGCTCTAACCGCATGTATTTCCAAGCTGTTTATTAACTCTGGGTCACGGCACAGCAGATATTCTAATGGAAAGAGAGAGCGAGAGAGAAAGAGCGAGGGAATGAAGAGGGGTGGGGGGTCAGATGAGAAGATGGACATGTGTTTCTAATCCGAGGCCAGCCGTCCAGCCTCTCAGCTCCCGCTGCGCTCGCAGAGACCTCCAGCCCTCGCTGTGTGAGGCAGGCATTCCAACAGCCACGCCCAGCCCGCACTGGACACACACTGGACCCGCGCTGGGCCGCCCGCTCCCAGCTGTCTCCTCTATGCTCGCAGTCACTCATCATAGAGCCATCCTCCCCCCTTTCTCTCCTGTCCAAAACCAACTGTGGGCAGAGTGGTGGTGAAAGGATGAGCCTGGCTAACCGCTACAGCATCCACAACGGATCTCCCACTGAGAGACGCCCTTTTACACTCAGGCACGATCAACGCTTCACTACAGGCTTCCAGCTTAAAGCCATAGTTTGAAGAAGAACCTACAACCTCCAATTTAGATGCTGGGACAGTAAATGTAGTGTTTCTTACATTTACTTTGGCTTTTATTTCATTGCAGACAGTATGAGTCTGAGATATTTCATGTGTTTTCTGGCCAGCTTCATTTTACTTATTAATACACATCCAGTCCTGCATTTCAGGACTGCAACACATTCCAAAAAATGAGGATGAGGGCAATTTAGTAATGAGGTTAAAAAAACTGAATAATAACGTGATTTCAACATGTGATTGTACAAATCATGATATAGTACAACAGCAGTATGCATAAAAGAGTCTTTGAGGAGCAAAGATGGGCAGAGGATCTCCAGTATGTCAACAAACGTGTAACAAAATTTTGGAAATTATTGTTCTTTAAAAACAGATTTACAGGATTTATGTCCCTCTACAGCATATGTGTCAAACTCAGGGCCAAATGTGGCCCGCCATGTCCTTTTATGTGGCCCGCTAGGGCTTGAAAGGTCTTAGTGTCTAAAAATAAATAGGTCAGAAGCGTGCATTTCCCACTACATTTCCCACAATGCATGTCGATTGTGTTACGGCTTACTGCCACTAGACGACTGTGTAGCCATCGATGTGATAACGTGGCCGATCCTATAATGTCCAGAAAAAGAAAGTTGATGCAGATGGACGGCTGTTTCAACAAAGATGGAAAGTGAATACCTGTTCGTGCTTCAAGGCGAAAGACCGGTTTGCCTTTTGTGTTTCGAAGCAACATGTCGGTTATTAAAGAGACAATCTACGCCGGCCTTTTAACACCAAGCACGGAGCTCAGTACGGCAAAGCTAGCCTTCAAGAAAAGCAACAGATTCACAAGAATTAAAAGGCAAACTGAAGTCGCAGCAGAATCTGTTCACGAAAGCCAAAAACAATGCGGCAGTGAAAGCTAGCTTTATTGTGGCTGAAGAAGTCGCCCGTGCTTCAAAGTGTTTTTCAGAGGGAGCGTTTTTGAAGCCATGCATGCTGAAGGTCTGGGAGCAGGTGTGTCCCGACCAGATTCAGACTTTTAAAATGTCAAAAAACGCCATCGCTGACCGAGTTAAGGGACTAGCAGAAAATCTTGCAACACAGCTGGCTGAGGAGTCACGCAGCTACACAGCCTTTTCATTAGCTGTTGATGAAACACAGATATGTGTAGTTGCTGTTGCAATGTATTTATGCAGACTTATGTTTATTGTAATCAAAACATGTCATTAGTTTGATGCAAGGCTGTTTTTTTATCTGTCACGCATGTTCTTAGCAGCTCACAATTTTTGATTTACTAATTAAGCCTCATTTCCATATGTCAAAGGTAATATTATAACTTGTGTTTGATGTAATTTTTTATTCACTTGAATAGTTTGATCCTTGATTGATGGAGTTTGTGGATTTCAAAACATGAAAAACTAAAAGGATTTATGTTATAACAGAGCAACAAGCAACATATTTTTTCCATGTAACTGTAATGTTTTAATTGAATAAGTAATACATTCAGTTATTTAACATTAAGGAGTAGTTACATTCATTTTATGTTACATTTGGTTACATTTTGTTATATTTATAAGTTACATCTGGCCCTTTGAGGACAGCCATTATGCCGATGTGGCCCTCGGTGAAAATGAGTTTGACACCCCTGCTCTACAGTGTATAATATCATTAAATAATTCAGGAAACTGAAAACTGGGAGGAATTTCAGTGCATAAAGGACGCAAACCTAAGCTGAACACCTGTCATTTCCGATCCCTCCACATGCTGCACACCGTACAAAAGAACGGCTGTGGAAGAAAAAGGTACAGGTACTGCACTAGCCTGCCTGCAGTTCTGACCTGACCCCATTACAGAACGATGAGGCTATACTGTTGCAAACCCTAAGACGTGTTTGCAGGAAAAATGGGTTAAAAAAACACCTGAAATAATTTATCATCGGAAGAAAATAAAAGGAACGGCAAGAACAGAAAGGAAGAAAATGCTTTATCATTAATTAATTCTAATTAATAACTAAATAAAACTAATAAAAGTCAAAGTAAATGTAAGATACACAAATTGCATTTTCCATACCATCCCAACTGTTTCTGATTTGGGTTTTCATATTACTAGTCAATACATTTGAGCAACTGCCATTAAGGGAGCCCTAAGCGGTATAAAACACGATGTTACAATCCTAAACTATAGTTTATTAAGCCATGTTCAAAGTTGCCATAACATATTCTCATGTTGCTTGTCAAACCACAGCAAAACAACAACAACAAAAAATAGCCTGCTTGGATTTAATTATTTTATATTTTTTAACTGTCCAAATAAAAACAAGTAGATCCAAACAAGCAACTCTATAAGAGAATGCAAAAACATTAGTTACTTTTAATATAAGTTTTTGCAAAGAGATTTTATTCCAAGCTGTTTTGGAACATTTCTGTTGGTCTAATTATCAAGAATTATTCATACAATGTCAAGAAAAGCTGGAATGCTCAAAAGATGTAGAAAAGTAAAACCTGAAGGAAATACATGCATGTTTTTGTTTGGCCAATGTTAATATGTGTTTTGTTACTACTTCTATTCAGCTTGAGATCATGTTGAACATCAGTGTTTGACAAAATTCGCAGTAATGCCTGACATCCAGTGGCTCTAATAGTAGATGCGTACAGACACGTATACCCCACCAATTAGTAACGTGTAAACCGTATGCCTAAAGGCTGTACAGCCATGGACAGGTGAGGGCTTTGTGTGTAACTGCCACCATACAGGCATGTAACTTGAGGTGGTAGCACTAGAGCAGTTTAGAAACCAGAACGTAGAAAGAGGAAAGTCTTGCCCTTTTCTTCTCTCTCTCCCTCTCTCTCCCTCTCTCTTTCTCTATAAGTTAATTCTCAGTTCACTGTTATTTTGAAGGTCATAAAATGAGTCCTCTGTTCTCTAATCCAAGTTGTATCATTAAGTATTATTTAGCTAATGCAGTGATAGCCTTTTGGTGTCATACCAGCTGGTATTTACTGATGTGTTCAGGCACCACGTTTAAAAGTGAATGTTAAAATGCACAGAATATTATTCGTTATTATTCATTATTCCCAAAAATGAATACTCAATTCATTGTTTCACTGTATTATTTTACAGATGGGTTACACAGTGTTTGGAATGGGGAACATCTGCCAATCCTAAAACTGATCCAGTTGATTCTGCACAAGTTATGGTTCAAGTGAAGTAGAGTTTGGATCTCATCCTGCTCCTGGCTAATAGACAGACTCACTTGACGCTTAGCATTCATGCGAGAGGTATGCACATTGCGGTCCCAAGTCCTCTTCTTCTCTGCAGCATAATGATCCATTTACTTTAACTTTTTTAAAGAAGCACAAATCAGCTTTAAATCATTACACATCCGCCGTAAGGCATGCAGAGTTAATCCCAGACTTGCTTATGTACTTTCTGACACTGCATGATATACTGCTGCATATAATAATGGCTGCTCTTACAGTTTTAAGCTATGCAAACTTAACTTTCATAGGTTACAGTAACCACACTGAGTGCTTTACACACACTTGATAATAAAAATCAGATATTGTCAAAAATCTAGTTAATGTTTTTACATAAACTCCAAGTCAACATGAACCAATAAATTCACAGATAAAGATTAGTTATTTAAAGTAGCTATGTTCCCTGGAAATATGAACATATATCATCTAGAAGACCAAAAATATTTAAATCCTTCATTTCGTCAAGCATATAGTTGGTTTGAGCACTGCTCCAGGAATGTTTTGTTGCCATCTTGTGGTTGCTCAAACTCAGATATAAGAAAGAAATTAAAGTACGAGTATACCTGCACTGAAAAACATGATTACTGAGCTAAAATCCAGCTCTCCTAATCAGATTTCTATAAAAAGAGAATATGCTATATACATGACCATTCGAATAATAAGATAACTGCAGGATTCTGAACATGATCGTATTATTAAGTGCATGTAAATGCAATCATCTGTATTCGTCTCACAGCTACAGCATGCTTACGACTATATATAAGAGAGGAGGACAATTATTTGTTATATTTTAAGAGAAAACACAAAGCTGGATCTCAGATGAGTGTTAAGAAAGGGTCATAGCCACCACACTTCCACTGCTCTGGTACTAGGCCAGAGTTGGTGTCTGCAGAAAGAGGAAAAGAGTGCAGTGGTGCTGAGGTTAGCTGCAGTCACAGCACTAGAATAGGCAGCGTGGAGTCGGATTCAGAGGGTGGAAAAAAATGGCTGTGTTTACCAACAGGCAGAGCGGTGTTTGTCCTGGCACAGTGTGTTCTGTGTGTTCTCTTTTCTCCGCATGTGTGTGCGAGGCGTGGGTGGGAGGAGTGTGTGACCCTGACAACGCGGGTGTCTACACACCGCCCACACACTAATAGCAGCCGCTGCATGCCTCTGTTCGAGTGCCAACGCTGCAGAACGCTGCACAGGCCGGGGACGGCTGGCGCACACAAGCTACAAAAGCAAGAAAACCAACGTAGGTCCGCTCCGCTGGAAAGTAGTGCAAGTTAAAACAGCAGGTAACCCTTAACCAGGGGGAGGTAGAAATAAGATTCTCCCCTGACCACTCAGGCTACAAAGCCAAGCAATCCTGCAGAAGCATTTCTTGTATTTGAATTATATTTACTGTACACAAGCTTCAGCATCAAAAATCCTTAATGCTGTTCTGGTCTGCCTCATGTCTTCTAACCATGGCTGTATCATTAGGCATTGTTTAGCTAGTGCCATGATGTTCTATTTGTGTAAAGCCTTTATTTGGCGGGAGGCGGGCACCATCACATTAGTGGTTATTTCAGTAAATTAATTCAGGCAAAATCTGCTCGACCAAACATTTAAAAGAAAAAAAAGAATGCAAGATGTGAGAGGAAAGTGAAAACTCATTACAGGCTCAGCATTGTTAATAGCTATAACGTAGATAATGCTGTAAGCACTGGGCAATACACACTGTCCACTCTAAATGTCTTTATTAACCCCTCACATTTTAAATTGTGCATACATTATGTAATAACTGTTGTAATTCCCTTTAAACTAACTTAAACACACCTGGCAAGTGTAATCAGTAATCACATTGCTCATAAACAGTCTGTCTGTATGAATCTGTGTGTGTTAATGTGGGTGTGTGGCACTAAATAAGGTGGGGGTGGGGTCTGGCTGGGGTGTGCGGGGTGTTTCTGCAATTACAAGTCTTATCCGGGTTGTATTCTGCAAACATCTTGAATTATAAAACACAGCGCTGGTCCTGCATAACAACAGTTGCCTGTTTGTTTTTATTTATTCCCCTACGGACACTGTAGCGCCTGTCTCACTGCTCAAGAATGCAAGACATACGCAGGACATTTGCAAATACATCTGAAATACACACACTTCCCTTATGAGGACCACAGCACTTGTACCAGAATCTGTCTTAGAGATATCAAAGCAAGAGCAAGTGAAAAGCAGACAGCTGCGCTTGGATTGTAAGCCGAGCATCTGAATACATCTGTGCCGTCCCTGACCTTAACCAGCTGCACATGGATACCTTTTGTTGCATTTTAAAAGAAACAGTCCACCAAAAAAAAAATTTATAGAACTTTTCCTGTACTCCGAATGTAGACATTGTTGAGTCAAGACATGTACCTTCTTCAGTTGTGCGCTAAAGCTACAAGGCCAATGTAACAGAAGTCTATGCCACACAAGTAGATATTAGGGACAGAGACTTCTGTCCTTGTACTTCTTTACCTTTAATTTATTTATTATATGTGAGAAAAGCTAAACATTTCATTTTGAACCCTGGTACAAAAGTGTAATACTAAGCAGCGAAAACTAAAGAAATTTGTTCCAGTGCAGACCACCTGCAGATACAGTGCTTAGGGTGCAAGAGCTGAATAAAAGAGAGCTGAAAGCCCAGTCCAGCCCAGGCTCTGCCTCTGAAAGCCTGTGTCCTGGATTGGGCCTGAGAGAGACAGCAGTTTGCTCTGAGCCCAGATTTGTTTGTTTTGGGCCAAAGAGGGTAAATACCAGTGGACTGTTTGACATCTCCTCTCTGTGGAGAGGGAGAGAACGAGCGATGGAAGCTAAAGACAGTAAGAGAGTGAGAGAGAGCGTGTGAGAGAAAGTGGGAGAGAGGGTGAGAGAGAGAGAGAGACAGAGATGTTGGGCAGAATACAAACACCGCATAATCAGCTTAGCCACCCCACTTCCTGCCTTTTAAAGGGCTTTCCTCGGTTTGTCTGCCCGTTGTTTTGAGCTGAGAGACGCTCCTATAGCTCTGCCTTCAGAACACACCATCAGACTGCACACAGAACTGCACCGTGATCCAGCTAACCTACACACACCTCACACAGAGAGAGAGAGAGAGACCTACACACACCTCACACAGAGAGAGAGAGAGAGACCTACACACACCTCATACAGAGAGAGAGAGAGACTTACACACACCTCACACAGAGAGAGAGAGAGACCTACACACACCTCATACAGAGAGAGAGAGAGAGAGAGAGACCTACACACACCTCATACAGAGAGACCTACACACACCTCATACAGAGAGAGACCGAGAGACCCACACACGCCTCATACAGAGAGAGAGACCTACACACACCTCATATAGAGAGACCTACTCACGCCTCATATAGAGAGAGACCGAGAGACCCACACACGCCTTATACAGAGAGAGAGACCTACACACACCTCATACAGAGAGAGAGAGAGACCCACACACGCCTCATACAGAGAGAGAGACCTACACACACCTCATACAGAGAGAGACCTACACACGCCTCATACAGAGAGAGAGACCTACACACACCTCATATAGAGAGAGACCGAGAGACCCACACACGCCTCATATAGAGAGAGAGACCTACACACACCTCATATATATATATATATATATATATAGAGAGAGAGAGAGAGAGAGAGAGAGAGAGAGAGAGAGAGTGAGAGAGACAGAGATCTACACATGCCTTATACAGAGACCCAAAAAGAGAGAACTGAGAGAGGGGGAGAGACACTAAAAAGAGACAGACAGAAAAAGAGCAAGACAAGAGAGAAGCAGGCTAGAGAGAGAAACAGAGACAGAAAAAAGAAAAACAGAGAGAGAGAGAGAGAGAGAGAGAGAGAGAGAGACAGAAAAAAAGAGAAACAGAGAGAGAGAGACAGAGAGAGAAACAGATAGAGAGAGAGGTAGAAACAGAGAGAGAAAGAGAGAGGGAGAGAGAGAAACGGAGAAAAAGAGAAAAAAGACAGAAACAGAGCAAGAGAGAGAGAGAGAGAGAGAAAAGAGAAACAGAGTGAGAGGGAGAAAGAGAGAGAGAGAGATAGAGGGAAAAGAGAGAAACAGAGAGAGAGAGAGAAAGAGAGACAGTAAAAAGAGAGGAGAGAGAGAGAGAAAGGGAGAAACAGAGAGTGAGAGAGAGAGAGAGAGAGAGAGAGAGTGAGGGGAGGTGAGTGTTGTCTGTGCCCTCTTCTCAAAATGTGCCATTTCTAAGCCGAGTGAGACAGACTCGCGCTCCATTAGGGGTTTGGGTTTACAGTGCGTGCGGAGGGTAATACATTACCGTCTGCCAGACACAGAAAAGAGACTTGTCATTAAAGAATGGGCTGTCTCGTCCAATTCTCTGACCAGGGATAAAAAGAACAGTAAAAAGCAAAGCTCCCTTAATTTGGCAGGTCATTGAGGATGAGGATGCGCGGGTATGTTGTTGTGTGTGTGTGTGTGTGTGTGTGTGTGTGTGTGCGTGTGCGCACGCGTGTGTGTGTGTGTCGTTGTGTTTGTGTGTGTGAAATCAAATCAGTCTGATTTAGACATGCATGAGTCATCCAGCAGCTTCAATTAAAGCTTCATAAAGAAAAGCACATTAGGATGTCTTAATGGACTCTCCTCTCAAAGGCTAAATCCCTCTGTTGTTGCCTGCTATCTCCTCCCAGGTCAGACACACGCGCACACACTCGGCTATTAGAGCACTCCAGATCAGATAGTTTTCACTGAAGGATCATTTTTCTCCCACTCTCTCTCTCTCCCTCTCCCCCTCTCTCTCTCTCTCTCTCTCTCTCTCTCTCTCTTTCCTCCACATTAGAATTCTATCTGGTATAAACGCGATAATCTCAGCGCGCCTGTTTATGTCACAGCGCAGCTAAATCAATCACTTTACTGCCGAGGATAAATACAGAGAAAATAAATACTGCAGCAAAGCAAACGTGCAGATACTTTTAGAATTCCACACACATGACGACTGTGTCACACTCTGTGAATTGAGTTTTTAACTGTGGGTTTTCCATGTTTTATATGGGAATTTTACCAATAAAAGAAAGATCAGTTTTTACTCAGCAGTGCCTCATGAGGTATTGATTACTGCTAGGAACATGATCTACACTTGATTTGAATTTCCGATATTATATCAAATGTATATAAGCCGATACTATATGTGCTAAAATATCTAATTATACTACTACACAGGGTTGAATTTCCCTGAAGCACTTTAATTGATTCTTTGGTAGAGTGAGCATTACACTGAACACTCTTTCTACCAGTTAAGATCATAACGCCAATATCAGCGCTGTCCATTTTTTTTGGATTTTGAATTTTCTGCATCATTTGAACATGCCAATAGTCATTTACATTGTGTGAAAAATTCAATAGAAATGCTTCAAAATAGCTTGGAAAAATTTCTGGTTCCATTGACTTACATTGAAAGTCAAGTATGTTTTTGGTCTTTCCTGTAAAGTTGCAATTTTGAATTGCAATTTTTGACAGAAAAATATCATCCCTGTCCAAAAAAAATAAGGATCTCCAAAATTGGTAACTTCATAGGAGAAGGCAAAGAACATTCTCAAATATAAAGTAATTTAATGTAAAGACATTTTCTTCAAAGCAATTCTGGAGCATTTCTGTTGGTCCATTCATTGTGAAATGAAGAGAAGAGCTCCAAGTAAGCTGGAAACTAAATACAAAAGGAGCTTTTTTTAGGGATATATATGATTCATCAGGAAGATCAGGTTCCTGGCAGGAGAATTCATGGATCTGGTAATGGACCAACACAGTTTCAAGTTGTACCAATAACCTTATTGAAACAAAGCTCTCACTGGCAATCCATTCTGCAAATTCGGCCATGGCCCCTACATTTGGTCAAACCTGCGCTCAGAAGAGTTACGGCGAATGCGTGTCAATGTTAGCTGTAGGGAAACACATCAGTGAGTAAATCTGCTTTCTATGTTCCTCCGTGTTTTCTCTCTCTCTATACAGTCTGGGTTCAAACTGTGAAATTTCCAACAGATATGTTATAAAAGTCTAGTCGATGTTGACTAATCGCTGATGTCAGAAGGGAATGCTTTAAAAGTGCCTTTAAAAATCTGTTACGAAGTCAAACTCTGCAGGTCAGTAGAGAGTGATGTGAGTGTTGTATCTGACTCAGGCGCACTCAAGGTGGCCTTGCCAAGATGCTTGCCTGCGGCAGAAGTCCGGAAAGCAAGAGAAATGTAGAGAACTTCAAACTTTACAGGATTACAGGGCATTATGTCTCCTCTCCAATGACACATGACTTGGGGAAACCAAAGATAATGACGTTCAGCATCCAATCTCTGAATGTTAGAATGCAGCCAAACTCCACAGTTCAAGAGAGTGACATGCCCTTTCCAACAAGTGTGACGTGCCCTTTGCTGAATTGTACTGCTCACCTTCAAACAATATATAAATATAGACTCATCTGTTGTCTTATTTGAGGTGCCCGTGTTGTTAGTGTCACAGTCACGTGATCAATGAGCAGCTGAGATCTATCTTAAAGTGTCATTGCCAGGCAAGTAAGTCAACTAATTAACTAATCTGTGCAGCCTATAATATTCAGGAAAGATGCATGAGTCTTCTTTAACTGTTGGATGTACAGTCATTTGTGATCATCAAGTAATCATGCAAGCTCATTTAGAGCTCAATTCAAATCAGTAAGCACTTATTACCGTTATATCAAATTACACGAATAACAAAGCTGTTGAAAGATATTAATCACAACAAAATAAAAACTGAATTCCTGGTTTTGTTAGACATTATTACAGACTGAATTAAACGCAGCAGCAGCGCTGAGAGAATGTGATTATCAGTGAAAAGAAGACTACGTGTCACATTTCTGTATTGGCCTTATAGAGTTGACTGCTGGTGAAAAGGCTGCGAGTACAAGTGTCAATATGGAATAAAATCCATTTTCAGTTTGCGGATGAACAAGCAGAGCGTCAGCATGTGTTAGCAGTGTGAGCCAAGAAGCTTTACGGCAGCTTCTCACTTTAAACTTGTCTCTATCTAGGCCATCTGAGGATTTCCACAAAACACCTGGTTCACTACACCTGCCCCCACACACAATGTGTGTCTGTGAATGTGTGCACACATGCAGTTAATCACAGCACACTGTTACATCATGGCCAGCGTTTGCCAGTGCTCAGTGTTGAGGAGTATACATGTGTGCTGTACGTGCGGGTGCAATGGCAGGTAAAAGTCTGAGCCGACTCCCAGATGGGCTTTTTCTTCATTTTTATTTTTTCTACCTTTCAGAATAATAGCGAAGATGTCAAAAGCATGAAATGAAACATATGGACTTACTCCAATTGCAAATGTTGGCTTTCTACCAAACACAGCTATTTAGACTCACTCCATTGTCCCAACACATCTGATTGACTCAAACAAGTTAATGAGAACAGACATTCCAGTAATCAACTTTTAACGAGGCACACATAGTAATTGGGATGATATAATGATGGTGGTTCATACCCTAATCTGCATCTGGAATTACTATTACAGATATAGTGCACATAAAAAAAAAGTAGACCAGTACATCACTGAAGCCTGTTCCAGTCAAAAGAATGGGAAAACTGATGCCTCCTGGATGATTCCAGAGTATAGGGTCTCTGGCCCGTGCAATGCATTTGACCCAAATAATGCTTACAAATGAAATCAACCACTACTACATTTAAAACAGCCACTGAAATGTAAAGTAAAATACAGAGTATGTTATTTTTTTAGTTTTTTTAATGGAATGCAGAGAATAAAATGCACCTGCTCACAGGTTTTTAATGTGAAAGATAGCAGGTTCAGATACTTTCACATTAAAGGTTTGCTTGTCATATTACATCATTCACATTAAAGGAGCAACATGTAAGACTTTCATTTCTAAACATTCTGGATATTAACTTAAATCATCAAATGAATATGTAAAAATAACAGTTTTACAGCATGCTAACCACCTAGACCATCCCATCCTGTCTCATAATACCACTTTGTACCTCAAAAGGCTGCAATCAGTCCAACATAAGAAGACGAAGAAGGAGCACTGCTTTGATGGGGTTTTGTGAGCTTTTGTAAATGATGTACTTCTAACGGTCAGATCATTTAAGGAAAGAAAGAGTAAATGCTACAAAGGTTAAAGTTCTTGCTAGGCAACCATTCTAACGACTGCTGCCACCTACTTGCGAATCCAGGTTTGGCAGCAAACAAAAGAAGTGATATATAAAAAATAAATAAATAAGAGTTAACATTGGCGTTGCTTCCCACTGCTGTATACACCTCTTGGTGAGTAAAAGGTTTTGCTAAACTCTAGACTGGTAATAACTACACCAGAGGAGGAGAGACTGTGCATTTTTTGGTGATATATTGCCCCCTGTTGTTGGGGGTATGAATTTGACTCTGCATCATCTTACAAACTGCTCTTTTAAATGTTCTGATGGTCAGTTTTCAATGGTATGAGAAAGCTGCCTCGTACTGCTCCGTTTTGAAATGTGTGTGCTACGGGACATCAGTAAGAGCATTTGTGCTATGTTTAGAATTGTCCCCTCCATGTTAGTGTTCTTAAAAACATCGTAAAGCTTGAATCATGTGTTCCAGAATGACGGCATTACAGAGGACTCACACTGGCTCTAAGGCCTTCCTGTGATTGAGGCTATGGGCGTAATATATGTGCCTTTATGAGCCTTTTAAAAGCCATCCATCTGACTCACCAGCAGGGTCCCAAAAGCAGACCTGACCACAGTCATAGGAGAAACACACTCTTTTGCTCTCTCTCACCCTCCTAATGCTCTCTCTCTCTCTGTCTCTCTCTCAGTGCTAGAAACTGAAGTACTAAAACTGTATATTTTTAGAGCCTCCCTTTTCATGCCTCTTACCATATTGGGAGTAAATGAACTCCTGGGCAAAGCGCTCCCAGACAAAAGTATGTCTGTATGTCAAACCCTACCATTCTAATCTCATGTTATAGCCCTCTTCTGCTTCCCCAGATCGGATTAGCTTAGAGCGCGTATGAACAATTAGACTGCTCTTGAAACGAGGGCAGAAGAAAATAACATGCAAAATGCATATGCAGACAGTTTCTGCTCTATTGGGTGCAGGTGTTCTCTCTGTTGAACGAAACGGGAACGAGAAAGAAGAGTATGAATGGGGGGGTATCATGGCCCATTACACTTTACAATGAGGCCAGGGAAAATAAACTGCTTCATTAGCACGTCCCTACAACGGCCCCCACCGCCCCCGCCCCCTCTGATGTGTGAAGTGTGTGTCTTAAACACAGACTGTCAAAACAGCAGACATCAGTCAGCAGCCAGAGTCCAGCGCTCATTAGCGCCTCTGACTATACACACACATACTCAGGGAAGCTGATCTCAGTCTGCAGGACCTCAGCACAGCTCAGCCCACACTGAGCACTCTGAGAAATTAACCCCTTAACGTCCACAGAGCTCCACAATCAAGACACTAGAAGGATAAGCAAATGTTCTATGTCTTTTAATGGAGGAGCAACAGAAAGCGCAACCACTGCCAGCAGCGCAGGCAGCATACTGCAATAGTGAGCAGAACACTGTGTCAATTGAATTTATCCAAATTTTGCCATCAGTCACGGCGGTGGAATAAACCAGATGCTGATTTTCTGGGAAACACAATTCCAAGCCATCATAGTTGTCCAAGCATGCCAGGTCATGTATAACAAAAAACAAACTCTGATGAAAACATGCCATTCAATGTGCTGAGAAATATTTGCATGGGTTAAAACACTTTCTAGGATGGAATAATTGGTAACACAATCAACCCACACATAGGCAGTAATGCCATTGTTATAACAATAACACCACAATTGCAATTGTTGCAATCGGTTGCCTGCTGTTGCTGTTTACACCAATCCTGTTTTTTTCTTCTATTGCCATGTGAACACATAAGACTCGGGCTATTATATTAGTATGTTGTCCACATACCATCATGTTTTCACATCTTAAGAATTTGCTGAGATGAAAGCGTTTAAAGGATAAAGGAGGGAGAAAAGCAGTTGAGCGAAGAAGGGATAGAGAGAGAGATAGAGAGAGAGAGAGGAGCTTTATTGCAAGCATACAAAAGAGTCATAGAGCTCGTGGATGCAGGATCTGAATGAGATTCTAGTGAAGTGTCAGCAAAACCGAGATTCTCAGACCTCCCCAAACACTACCCAGAGGGGTGTGTGTGCGTGTGAGAGAGAGAGAGGGGTCACAGTGTTACACTGTCGTAATCATTATCTCCCCCCAGCATCAGCATGTTGCCTAAGTGCATGAGTAATTATGAGGACTAGGTGTGCAGTGCAACGGCTCCACTGTGGCCTGTTAGAACAGCCTGCGTAAGCTAGACCTAGTAAACCAGCAGAAAGGAGAGAGAGAGAGCGTGAGTGAGAGAGAAAGTGAGAGAGAGAGAGCGTGGGAGAGAAAGAAAAGTGTCGGGGTAAGGGTGCTTTTTGGGTGTGAGGTATGGAGCACACACACAAACACACATATATACTGTATTAGGTTATGGACTCACACTCACACACACACACACACACATATATATATATATATATATATATACATATATATATATATATATATATATATATATATATATATATATATATATATATATATACATATATACACCAATATATACAAACAGTTAGGCCCAGAAATATTTGGACAGTGACACAATGTTCATGATTTGGGCTCTAAATGCCACCAATTTGGATTTGAAATGAAACAACTGGGATGCAATTGAAGTGTACAATTTTAGGTTTGAACAAAAATATCCTATGAAGTTTTTAGGAATTCCAGTAATTTTTCTAAAAAGCCTCCTCATTTCATGGGCTCGAAAGTAACTGGACAAATTAACATTACTGTAAATAAAATTAAAAATAAAATCATTTTTAATACTTAGTTGAGAATCCTTTGCAGGCAATGACTGCCTGATATCTGGAACCCATAGACATCACCAAATGCCCCGAATCCTTTGTGATGCTTTGCCAGGCCGTTACTGCAGATGTCTTCAGTCGCTGCTTGTTTGAGGGTTTTCTACCTTATGTTTTGTCTTAAGCAGTGAAATGCATGCTCATTCAGGTTGAGATCTAGTGACTGACTTGACCATAGCAGAATGTTCCACTTCTTTGTCTTAAAAAAGTCCTATGTTTGGGTCACTGTCCATCTGTACTGTGAAGCGCCGTCCAATCAACCGTGCAGTTGGTTGATTCTGAGCAGAAAGTATATCCCTGCACACTTCAGAGTTCATCCAGCTGCTTCTGTCTTCTGTCACATCATCAATAAACACTAGTGACCCAGTTCTATTAGAAGCCATGCATGCCCATGCCATCATTGCCTCCACCATGTTTTACAGAGGATGTGGTGTGCTTTGGGTCATGGCTGTTTCATGCCTTCTTCATACTTTCTTCCTCACATCATTCTGATACAGGTTGATCTTAGTTTCATCTGTCCATACAATGCTTTCCAGAACTGGGCTGGCTTCTTTCGATGTTTTTGGCAAAATCTAATCTGGCCTTTCTATGTTTAAGGGTTAATTCATGGCTTGCACCTTGTGGTGAACCCTCTGTATTTGCTCTCATGAAGTCTTCTTCTTATGTTAGACTTAGATCCTGATACATCTACTTCCTGAAGAGTGTTTTCTTCACTTGATAGATAGATAACACTTTATTGTCAGATTCACAATCTGAAATTTGGGTGGAAGTTGTGAAGGGATTTTTCTTCACCATAGAAAGGATTCTGCGATCATCCACCACTGATGTCTTCTGAGGACGTCCAGGCCTTTTTAAGTTCCTGAGCTCACCAGAGCGCTCTTTCTCCCCAGCATGTACCAAACTGTTAATTTGGCCACTCCAAACATTTCCGCTATCTCACTGAGGATTTCTTTTTTTTTTTCAGGCCTGTTTCACTTCCTCTGAGAGCTCCTTTGATTTCATGCTGTGGGTTCACAGCAACAGCTTCAAAATGCAAATGCTACTTGTGGACACCTTTTACCTGCTTAATTGATGATGGATTATTGAGGGAGAAGCACATGAAATAGCGTCTGAGATAGTTGTCCAATTACTTTTGGTCCCTTGAAAAAGAGTCAGCTACATATTAAAGAGCTGTCATTCCTAAACTGTTCCTCCAATTAGGATGTGAACACTCTTGAGTTAAAGCTGAGAATCTGCTCTTTAAGCCCACATTAATTATATAACTGTATCTTGAACATGGTTTGGTAAACAGTGAAAAGTTTTAATAGTTATAATACTAAGGTGGATAAGTGGGTATAGGTGGGTAAAGAATCCTGAGTCCACTGCATGTCAATATCTGCGCACTGTGAACACACCTCGTTTCCCCGTATGCTGTACATGCACCATTACATTAGTGCGCCTACATTTTTCCTTTTGGTGAAGGTGGTGATAGGCTGGGGTTCTGTTTGATTGTCTGTAGCCAGTGCCGGGCTTTCACTTCTTTGTTGACGATGTACAATTGCGCCGTGTCAGAATACTCTGTCGGGGAGAGGGGGCGGCAATCAGTCAGCAGTGCCATTTAACGAGGGGGCTGTGGGCGCACAGACACACTCCACCCCTGGCAAGTGGCCACCCTCGGCTATGCTGCTTATAAGCTATATTGAAATTTTCCCCATAAAACATAGTTTTTTAAAAATGAAACAGATTTTTTGAAAAAGTACTTTATGTTGTAATTTCAGGTCCTAGCAAAGACTTCAGGTCCTGATAAAGTGTTTTAATCTCAAATGTTATCTCACATGTTCTTTTGATGGTGTTTTATTAACTTCATTACTTGATGCTCCTAACCCAACACGGCCACTTCAATCGGATTGTCTCCAACAAATGATCTACAGATGATCTACTAAATTATTAACAACATTTCCTGAGACTTCATTATGAACAACATTATTTTAAGGAGCAAGTTTAGGAGAAGGTGTAGGTTCTACCTGAGGGTTAGGTTTAGGGCCAGATTTATTAAAATCTTCCACACTCAACTTTAAGCTCAGCTGCAATTAATAAATATGTAGTGGACCACATGTTAGTCGACCATCCAATAAAGGCATTACTCCAAGCCCTAGTCTTTAGCTCACTTATGAAAATGATGTTGTTGGTTTTTTTTAAAACTTGTTTTCAATAAAACTATTAAAAAAATAATATTAATGATAAAAACAGCTATTTTTATTCGTTTTGAACAGCCAACTGTTCCCACAATGCCATTGCCACAGCTTTCAGGCCATTATCTTCCTAAATAAAGACACTTTTCCCTTCCATGTGCTTTAGACACTCGCACATCACATGCATTACACACATCGCATTGTACACGTATACACTGTATATACCATAAAACAACCCTTCTCATTAAAGATCTCTCCCACTTTCCTTTACTGTAGTCTAAGCATACATGCACTGTACCATACAACAAATCATCACTGTCCACAGAAAACCAAGGATCTCCATAATGACTTTTAATGTAGGTCAAAAGAATAATATTTTTTTCATGGTTTTGGAGCATTTCTATCGGACCACTCATCACAAAATGTTTAAACAATGTATACAACAGCTGCTGTCTTCAAATGAGTATATATTATAATATTATATATTATATATAATTATATTATATTAATTAATAATATATACACTGTCTATATCTATTGATATGTTGAACCCTGTGTAAATCTGATACTTAGTGAATAATGTCATTATTTTCAAGTTTTCCATTATCCAGGGGACACGTGGGGGCTATATACATGGCCACAAACACACAAACACACACACACACACACACACACACACACACAGCCATCAATAAAAGCAGGAGCTATGAGTATAGAGATGTCGAGTGCTATACTGGGTCTTAAACCTGTCTATCCTAATCCAATGACCTCCAGATCCTGCAGTAGATGCGGGAGTAGACGCGGGTGCTCAACATGCAGGGAAAGCATCTCTATCAGGCCTAATTTAATAAAGTACGCCTCTCAGAGAGGAACCTTCACTTGTGTACGCTACGCACACCACGGTACGCTCTGACAGAGAGCCGGAACACAAACACAACAGATCCATCATCATTTTCTGAAGCACAGCCACATCAGTTCCACTCGATGCCTAGCAGTCTCTCTGTTACATAGAGGCAGAGGGAAAATCAATGAGGTGCTATTTTTGAGCGTTAAACCTGGATATCAATACATGCGGCGTTTCATTTTCAAGGCTGAATCCATTACAGTGCTGAAGGAGGATGGGTTTTATCCCTGACTTTAGGAAGGCAGCACTTTTGGGCAGGGTTATAAATCATACCTCGCCGCTGCTCTCTTACTGCTCGCGCCTTTCCATTTCAGGAGCTTATTGAAAAAACTTTTTTCATATTAATTCCACCTGTAGCCAACAAGTGTTTGTGTCAACTGACAACAAGTCATTGGCCACGATAACCTAACGCCTCCTTTCAAAACACTAGCACACACACACACAGCACGCACACGTGGATAACGGCTGTAAATTAGAGGTTGATGGCAGGAGGAGGGTGCACGCAGGGAGTCTGTTAGAGAGAGAGCGAGAGAGAGAGAGAGAGAGAAAGAGAGAGAGAGACAGAGACAGAGAAGAGATGAAGCCATCCATCATCCACCTGCCTCTGTCTCTGACACTGGGCGTCACACTACCCACTGCAAATCACACACAGCTACTGCCTGAGTCACAGCTTGTGCGCTCTCTCTCTCTCTCTCGTTCTCTCCTTCTTTGCTCTGTTCTGTCACTCGCTTTCACACTGCCTTACTTTCCATTCCCTTTCCTTTTAAAATAAACAGATACAAACATACATTCCCACACCAAAATCTGTACACACATCTTCTTCGCTGTTCTCTACATCCCCCTCTATCTGCAGGCGAAGCTAAAACCTGCCCAAACCACTTCCACTCTCTTAAGGAATCAAGCCCCATGACAGATTGGAAAAAGAAACAACTCCAGCAATGCAAAACAGGCCACGGAGGCTGGGAAACTTCAATCAAAGAGGTGTTTGTGTGTATGCTTTTTGTGTTTGTATGGATGCGTGACACACAAGGCCCATGGTGTTTATGTTTACACAGTTAAGGACAATTCACTGGCGTCAGAAAGCTCTCTCACGCTCACACCAGGCTCACTCCATTAACGCCTTACAATCAAAGTTGTAATCGGCACACAACAAAACAGTCACTAGGTCTGTGCGCTGGCTGAGGACCAAGCCATCTCACAGTTTTTTGGCCCAATTACAGTTGTATCCCCAGTCAAATTACATGTTTTGATGCATTTGTAAGAGAAAGTAAGTGAACGCATCCTCTACAGACACTTCTTCTGCACAATTTGTATTTACTCGCTGAGTTTAACATGTTGGAAAAAACATAATATAAAATGTGCCACAGCTTTGGCACAGGCCTATGTTTTTCCATAAATAGGTTAAATTCAGAAAATAAACTGTAACTGTGCATTAAAATGCTCAGGTGTGAGTTCTTTGTAGAGAAAACATGTCATTGGCCAGTCCTGCCCAAACCTTTGCATACCACTGTACAGTTTTTTTTTATTTACTTGATTGGTCCACAAATTACAGACGAGCTCTTTCATAGTGACTGGTGTTCGGTTGAACAAACTTGTTGGTATTTTGGTAAAATTTCATTCAACCTGTTGAGAATCTGCAGTACCTTTTGATTAATGCTTATCTTAAAATTCCATGTTTAAAAAGTAATATGAATGATGATAAAAACAGCAATTTATCTCTCAATGTTTGTTTCTTTCCAGTTTAAAATGCTAGAGAATGTGGTGAGACGACAGTGCTTTTACTATTAGCTTGATTAATCGATAAAAAAACATCAAATCAGTAAACAACTATGTGCATTAACAACATTGTTAACACTGAATATTCATGTAAACAAACATATATATGCTCTGCCATGACGCTATAAGCTACTTTTAGGTTGACTTTTACAACTTTTGTCAGGTTATGTATTTTATTTTATTCTATTTTGCCGAACTGATAAAAAAACTTACATTAAAAAACAATGTTTTAGATCACAGAAGATTATTTTATGATCTACTTAAGCCAATTGCATTGGCAGAGATAGTCATAAACTATACACAATATTATCATTTAAAGAGTACTTTTTATTGGGAGGTACTTTTCCCAATCATAACCACTAAATTATGAAAAGTGTGAAAATATATATATTTTTTAACTTGTTCTTTTAAAAGTATTTTTTTTTTCAAAGTGAAGTTGTTTAGATTCATCATAAGGAAATGAGACTTGATATCTGTGCTCCATAGCCACATGGTGAGCTGTTAGAACCCACCGCTTTGAAGCAAAGTTGTCTCAAAATCTGAGAATCAGTATATAGCATTGTACCAAAATACACATTATCTGCAATTATGTTTTTTACTTTTAAATTAACAATTTTTCTGTTCAAAACTAGTCCTGCTCAAAATTAGCTAAAATTGTCACTATCCAAACCGTCACGATCAAAGAATTTGGTGAAATTGGTTTGTGACAAAATGGAAAGTTTAATCCTTTGTTTTATTGAAATAACATAATTTACGCTGCAGGGCCATTTAAAGCAAAATAACTGTGGTCTACAGTCCTAGTTGAAAATTTGTCTCTAAACCAGTTCAGTAGAATGATCTGATTATTCTGTAGAATGTATTCCGATTTTTCTGCAGACATCTCTACAGGTTGTCACTCAAATGTATTTAATATGTAAAAGAGGAGCTGCATCCTCTAAAACTGCACGCTGTGATTTCTCATTAGGACAAAAGTGACTTTAACATCCTGTAAAGCTTCACCAACCCTGAATCAGCTGCTATGAGAGAACACACATATCAGAGCAGCACGGAAACGTCAACTGGTTTCAACTGTCCGCAAATCTGTTTTGTTGAGCCGCTATGTGAACACCTTAAACACCAGAATGACCCCTCTCTACCGGGACAGTGGTCAAACGCATTGCCTAAAGGTAGTAAGCCACAGGTGGCGTAGGGCCACGTGGGATTTGATCTCTAGACCTCTGCAGTGTTTTAACCGATGCAGCAATGTACAGCTCGAGTGTGCAGTAGAGTTCAACTGTCAGTCGTACCTGGCACTCCTGGCGGGGTTTTAAGAAACTTGCCGTTGAAATGCTGAATCACCACATCGCATTTCTCAGTGGACTCCATCCTGAGAGAGAGAGAGAGAGAGAGAGAGAGAGAGAGAGAGAGAGAGAGAGAGAGAGAGAGAGAGAGAGAGAGAGAGAGAGAGAGAGAGAGAGAGAGAGAGAGAGAGAGAGAGAGAGAGAGAGAGAGAGAGAGAGAGAGAGAGAGAGAGAATTAGCTACATTTTTGTATAAGCAGTGTTGAGCTTCTCAGAAGTGTCGCTACTTTGAATGCTGAATCCAAATGATTAGAGACAGTTTCAGACCTGACCTTTATTCGGTAATGAATGAAAGAAAAAAAGCAAAGCAGTTGGGCTCATATTTACATCCAGCTGGGGAAATTATATATGAGAAAGTGAGGAGACCCGAGAGAGAGAGAGAGAGAGAGAGAGAGAGAGAGAGAGAGAGATGTATTTAGTGTTTGTCTCTTGCTGGCTGGAGTCTTGATTTAGCTCAGCTCTCTAGTGTGTATCCTCTCTTCTGTGAGGCCCCATTCAGCTCTGTTCACCCAATCATGGCTGAATGGCTAATTGGTTGGCTGGGTCGCAAACACGGCCACACACACACACACACACACACACACACACACACACACACACACACACACACACACACACACACACACACACACACACACACACACACAGTGAGTGGTGGAGCATGAGTCTCTGCTGGGATCTCTTACACAGCCAGTGACCCTGAACACCAGCCAGCACGCCTCACACGCGACACGAGAAAGAGAAGTCATACAGAAAGAAAGAAGGAAACAAATGGACACAACTACACTGCCACCCCTGCTGAACACATTCTTCACCATTCAGTACTGAGGCTGGCAAGCACCATGTAGTTAATGCAGGAGTCATCCACCCGTCTTCTGTAGCTCCACCTCCAAACAAAGCTTATTCCAACCCTAATCAACCACCTGCTCCCAGTAATCAGTGTTTATTTCAGAGGGTCTTTACAAGCTGGATCAGATGTCTTTTGGGCTTCTGATATTTTTGGGTCGGAGCTGAACCTGGAATGAAAATACGGCAGATTGGCGATTGGTGTGAACGTGCATGTGTCCACTCCTACCTGGCAAAGCCGACTCCTCGGCTGACGCCGCTGGCGTCTCGCAGTATCCGTGTGGAGATGACATGGCCAAAAGGCTTCAGCATGTTCTCCAGCTCCTGCTCATCCATGGACACAGGCAGGTTGGAGATGTACAGGTTAGTGGGGTCCTGCTCCTGTTGCTGTGGACACATAAACATATATGTACATTAGACAATCAATCCAGACTTCATAACGTTGATGTAGGAAGTAAATACATTACCTGTCTGGACACCTTGAAGGTGGGTTTTTAATAAGCTTAAAGACATTTTGAGCCTTAATCTTAAGTGTTTGAAATTTCTAAGAGATATATAAATAAAGTTGATGTTGATGAGTATGTTTATATTATAGACAACTTAAAAAATGTGCAATCATACAACATTTTTAATTGCATCTTGCAGACATTCCCTTCACTGATAACAGTGTCTGTATCTCGTTTGGCACCACCTGAAACTGCTTCGGAAGATACCAAGAGTGTGCCAGGCTGCATCAACGCATTCCATATGTGTTACCTAATAGTTTTAATGTCTTCACTGCAATTCAATGAGATAAAAATAGTAACACTTAGCACTTTTACTATACAAACACTTAGCACTTACCAGACAGATAGTGTAATTCCTACAGCATAATGTAATTAGTGTAATTTAAAAATGAAAAAAAAAAAAAAATTTAATTAAAATTAATTTTTAAATGCAGCTAAAAATACAAACTAAAATGGAATACATGAGTGGAATACATAAATGTCAACAATGAATTCAATAGCTACCTTAAATAAACATTATCATAGCAGTGTTAATGAGATTTAAATCTGATACTTAATTTAATATGACAAAAATCATTTTAAAAAAATCACTTGAAAATTCTATGCCAGGCTAACATTACCAATGTTATCTAATAATGCCACTTATTGAGTATAAACAGATATTTATACAGCCCAACTAGCTCTTCTAGAATTTAATTTTACATTGCAGTGAAGATGGTCCAGTTAAATCAGGGGCAGCCCTACCACGGCGCCTGGGGAGCAGTTTGGGGTTAGGTGCCTTGCTCAAGGGCACTTCATTCATGGCTATTTGGTTCATTATGACGGTCCACTGTGACTATCCACTGTAACACTGTGACAATCCACATCCGCCAACACAGAATAGCACAAACACATAACCCACACCTTTAACTACCAAGCACCAACAAACAACACCAATAGTGCTTCCCTGGAGGTTGTGCGTCTCATAGAGGAGCCATTCCTCATAAGCTAGGCCAGCACCCAGTGGCAGTAAGTACTGGGTATCTACAATACTGTGTATTTTGAGGTGTTATAGCAATACTGCAATACAAAACCATTATAACACAATAAAGTGTTTGATATCTGTCTGTACTGTAAATATTTTCCCAGAATCCAACACAGGATGCTGTATAAAACTTTGGCTTGAAGAACTTCTTTACAGTGTTTTCTGAATATCTCCTAACCTTTGACTGGAAGGGGACATAAGCTGCCCCTTTTCATCTCCCCCTCATAGAAACACATTCCTTCATGCCTGTGTCCTCTGCATTCGCAAGCATACTTTCACAAATTTCAAACCCGTCCCTTTTCATCTTAATTATCCCCTCTGGTTTGGGGCCGAGCTCTGGGCCAACTGTTGGAAGGGGGGCGGGGGGGATGAAAGGACCGTGGGGAGGGGGGAGGAGTGAGCTGTTGAAAGTGAAAGCTGTGGAAATAAAGAACAGGGGGAGCTGGGGGCTTTCACGCCATGCCACGCTCTTTCCCTTAGCAGCTGGAACGCAATGCTTTAGTGAGGGCCTCTTACAGTGAGACCGCCAGGCTAGCTAATGGGGGACGGAGAGGAAAGAGAAGTGGATACAAGCACTGAGAGCTTTAGGGACTTGTGTGGGTGTGTGTGTGTGTGTGTGTGTGAGTGAGAGAGAGAGAGAGAGAGAGAGAGAGAGAGAGAGAGAGAGAGAGAGAGAGAAAGAGAGAGAAAATGAGGGAGGCAGGGAAAGAGGGAACAATAGGGCATTAAGTAAAATGACCAGCTAAATGTGCTTGGACACAGATACAGTGTTCTATATAGGGACGAGTAACCTAATGGGGGGATGGAGGGATGTGGTGCCCCAGTACTAAAATGAAGTAACTATGCCCAACGCCATCCCACAGAAACATTAAAATATAAAGAATTAAACAAACCAGAAACACAGTCTTTCAGATACATCTAAGCATATAAGACCAGAAGCACAAACACTAAACAAACATGCAATACAAATCCTATAAGCATCTTAATAGCTAGCCTGGCGGTCTCACTGAGAGGCTCTCACTAAAGTAGTACATTCCAGCAGCTGAGGAAGAGTGTGTGGTACAACATGAAAGCCCCCAGCTCTCCCGGTTCTGTAGCGTCTATAAACCAGATCTGCTATTGTTCCATTAGCCTCTACAACTACAAGCATGTTGACAGTTCAGGAGTACGTGCTTTATTTACTGCATAGGTGAAAAAGAAAAGATTAAACAGAACTCAGCATGTGCAGCTGTTAAAAAGCTTTCCGAGGATGGATGGAGAGTCTGTTGTCTAAAATATCCATGGGCTATGCCCACTACAGCGCCCCCTTCCTGCAATGCTTAGAATGCAGTTTGTGTTCACTGCATTATGAATTGTATTGAGATATATTTCAAAACATAACAATGCATAAAATCTAATCTGTGTACTGTGTAAGGTATATTTCTACGAGGTACATTCATAATCTAAAAAAAAATCTTCCACACAAAGAAAAACCCAAGTCTCTTGGTCAAGTCCAGGATCTTGAATACTAAGTGTATTAGAGTATTAGAGATGGACATAACTCTAGTGTCTAGCCAGTGACAAGGACATAAAACAGTTATACAACTAACTATATTCACATCGCTGGGTTAGTATGAACTCCTTTTCATTGTTTAATGTACATGTGATTAATAAATCACTAGTACTCTTACAGCTACTACTATCTAGATGTATGTAAAATGCTATTTGTAGTTATTTCATGCTGTAGTGTTAATGTAAGGCTAATGCAGTCAGCAGTAGGGCTAATGAAGCATGCCCTATGGTCATGCTGCAGCCATATTGCTTTTGAAGACAACCATAAATGTCTATGTTTTACCTCAAGCAGCCTCTTTGATGGTATTCTCTCAAACTAAAGACTATTTGTTTTCATTCCTATTCCAGCTTCCAACAGCACAGGACATTTTGTGTCATTATTCCGTGGATCTTGCTCGTTTCAACCCACTTGCTGTTTGTCTGACAATCCAATGCACATGCAACTACCGCTGATGTAACTGTACCATCCACACCATTGGCCAATTACATAATTATACATTTTTAAAGAGCTTGCTAAAGTAATGATAGTTTAATAACTCTCTTATTAGCATGCATGCTAGCACTGTCCATATTCTAACCCCTTAATCAATCGAAACAAGAGGTTATGGCCTTGACTCTATCTATCTCTCTATCTATTTGAAGCCCATACTAGAGCAAATAACAAGAGCAGAGAAGGGAAAGCGACAAATCATTAGAGCTGGTGAGATGAGGGGCACAGGTATAAGCCTAGTATACAGTCTCTGTACAAAGAAAAACATGTTTCTCCATTTTTGTCAATTTTCTATTTTTCTACATTATTTGAACCCAGCAACTTCCATTTACACTGTGAGGAAATTTCATGGTGAATGGACCAATAGAAATGCTCCACTAGAGCTTGCAAATATTCAGGTTCCATTGACTTACATTGAAAGTACTAACTGTTTTTGGGCTCTCCTCTAAACGTAGATACTTGTTTTTCTTTGGACAGAGACAATATATTCAGGAAGAAAGAGAGAGAGAGAGTGAACTGGGGGGCAGTTATGAGCAAGACAAATATGACGATTAGTAAGAGAATCAGAGTAGGAATCAACAGAGAGCGAGAGTAAGAATGGAAGGGGTTAGTGAGACTGATGGCTTCCCACTGGGAGTTAAGAGCACTATTTGACGTGCGTGTCTGCAGATAGCAGGCTGCGCTGTATTGCGGATAAAGGTTCATATGCATCCCAGGCCTGCAGGGGACAATTACTCCTTTATTAAGTGAATGTGATTAAAAGAGCAACAGCAGTGCTTTTAATGCCACGTAAAATGGCACGGCGCTCCTCACAGGCCAACTGTTCCCTCCACCCACTCCCCCCATCTATCACACCGTAATACACCGCACCTCTCTAATAATGATATTTGAGACGGTGCCTTACAGAAAAAAAGAGAATCTAATATATTTGTCACTCTATTCAAATCTTAGGCCTGGAGAAGAGTGACAGGTTGGAGGATCATGCCAGTTATGAGGAAGGGAAATACATTCGGAATGTCAATATAAAGAAGAGCAAAGAAATCCTAAAGAACTGACTTTGCCAGAAGTATGAATGATTTATGAATTTGAAATGAAAACACCGCCTCTTCCCTCAAGGCCCCTGAACAAGATTTGAAAAAGGTTTGAGTTATGCCTGAGTCTGGAAGAAAAAAAAACAACCTTCTGAGGATCAGAGAGCTTCTTATGTTACTCCAAAACGTTGTAGCGTGATCACGCTTTGGTTTATAGCATATATCTTATGTTCTTATTCTGAAACTGTAAGTGAACAAACTGCATGTAGTTTATGATTACAGCCTGGAGAGAGACCATTCCTATTCCTCCTGCTCTCTGGGCTCTGGCTATTATATGCTTCACACTGGAATATAAAAAGCGACTTCAATCTCAGAATGAAAGAGAGAGTGACTGTTTCTTAACTTCTCCAATTCTCAGATGCCACCTCCAGCATGAATAACCTGCTCTGCTATAAAGAACTCCACAGTAATCATACTTGCGCTGTACTGTATGTATGCATGTGTGCATGTGTGCACGCTCTTCTGGGAATGGAGTTCTGGGATTTGTCTTCCCACACGTTGTCTATATGTGTGTCTAAATGCTGACAGCTGTGAGTGTGGACATGCATGTCCTCACTCTCACAGTCACACACACACACTCACACTCAATTGAATGTAAAAGTTTGAACACCCCTTGTCAGGATATGCACTAATACATCATCTACAGGAAACCGACATAGGCATGCAATTTTTCTTCTTTCCATTTATTTGCAGAGTATAACATACTGGAAAAGATAAAGCGATAGGTAGATAGATAGATAGATATATAGATAGATAGACAGACAGACAGACAGACAGACAGATACTTTTTAAATGAGATTGACACGTTTTAAATGTGTTTTTTTAAATATTCAAATAGATAGATAGATAGATAGATAGATAGATAGATAGATAGATAGATAGATAGATAGATAGATACTTTTTAAATGTGTTTTTTAAATATTCAAATAGTATTAATAAAATAGAGGGCTTACATATGTGTTTTATTTAACCCTTGAAAGTTAGCTTTTCCTTGTGACCAAATATTCTGTTAGAATTCTTTTAGGTTTTATACTGTATATGTAGCCTGCATATATATATATATATATATATATATATATATATATATATATATATATATATATATATATATGCATACACAGAAAGTTGCAACATTAACCACACTGAACAACATGGTGCTGAACACTGAAGGCACAGTTCAGCACCAGGGACAGCACACTGAACATGTTGTTCGATGTGGTTAATATTGCAACTCTCTGTTGATAACATTGGAACCACAAGAGATGTTGCAAATCTGATTGCATCAGTCGATTTCTAAGACAATTATGGTCTTCTCTGATATGCTACATGACCTCCTTCCCATTGGAAAAAAACTTGCCCTTGATCCAATATGGTGGCTTTCAAGATGGCGACCATGTTCATGGCATAGCCTAAAGGATAGGCTCCCTCACCCATTATTTGCTGCAGTGTTCAGATACGTCCTTTTCCCTTTAGTTTCTGAAATAAAAGAGTGTCCTGAGACTTTTGACTCACCCTGTATATATAGGTCTCAGGACACCCATATATATATAGATTGATACATAATACATCTAGCACATTTTTGGTGGCACAGGCCATATCTGTTCTCTGTAAAGGATACGTCAACATATCTTCACTTAGAAAATCAACAAAACATGTCACTGGACCCCTGCATAAGACACACGGCTAAGAGCCATAGATCAAACATGCTGGTCAGTGGAGCTGACATGAAGTGCACCTGGAACTGTTCAGAACTATCAAAAACACACACGCAGCTCTCACGCACTCATTTTAGCATTTGTATTGATATCTTTGTGAGAACTTTCACTGGCCCATGTTATGCTGTAGCAAAGTAATGCAACACCTATGATTAAACCTAACCCTTAACTTTCACTTGAGTCAAAATTTTTAATATTTGACTAGACATAAAATAAAAAAAGAATAGTAAATTAGATTTAATGCGTGAATTAGCTTTACTCTTATACATTCTCATATTGAAGAACCATGAAGTGTTTGGACTCTGTACGCCACCCAAGGGCAGTGTAGAATGAGCAGAAATATTATTGCACTCAGCTTCACACCGGAGGAGAAGCACCACACTGCAAGAACGTTTCAGGTGCTGGGCAGACGAGAGGAGGATTACAAAGATGTACAAAGAGCAGCTGTAGTAACTCTTTTATATTTAAAGAAATAAAACTTTTAACACAGTGAATTTATCAGGATTGGTATCGGTCTCAGCCATGGATGCTCCTTTCACACCGAGCATCTGGTATCTTCTGTACACACAGCTGGCCACCACTATCAGGATTTGGTCAGTTGCATTTTGACTGGCTATCCACACGTCCGTGTATATGCACTTCTAGGCAGCGTCACATCATTCAGGCGAGACAGGAAGTAGTGTTTTTTTCAGCTTAGCGAAACAGCTGCCTGCACTGGATGAAAAAATAGCCGTTTAGAGAAAGATCTGCGGAATCTTCTCAATCGCCTTCCCTGACATGCCGCACCCAAACAGCAGGCTGTGATTGGTCATTTTCTATGTAAAACAGCTGCCTCTATGTGACAAAGGTACATGGTTCTCAGCCATTTGCAGTGAAATGCACCAGACTTGCTAGGTTAAGAATAATCTAACTCCTAGGGCGCTTTCACGCCAGATGAATGAGAGAATTTAACATCACAGGGTGATTTTCTGCTTCTTATAGCAACATGTAAGTGCTGTGCTGCCCGAATCATCTCTCTGTTTTAATGGATTATTCTTTACAAATGTTCAAATTGCTCTTGCAGCACGATCACTAATAACAACGATCGAGCAATAAATAACATAATAGCTATGCAGTGCTTTTGATTGTGGAACATGGATTATGGAACATATTGCATCAGTAACCAGACAGAATATATTCACATGGACAAACCTACTATTTAGAAGCAGATATCAAGTAAGGGTGATTATTATTGTTATTATTGTATTATTGTTATTATTGTCTTTGACTACCGTATTCACAGATGTGTTTCACAGATAGGAATGTTTTGGCTCATGTGTAATGGCAAACGTGTCCAATGAATAACACCAATATTTCTAATCAATAAGCAAGCACTTTGGCTCTTGCAGTGTGAAACCAACTGAGCTAGATGAAAGACAGAATGTAAAAGAAACTAGGTGTGGAAACAGCCTTTATAACCTGAGCTAAAAGGAATAAGTTGAACATGTTATGATGTGATGTCTTTAGAATTCTCACCTTTCTCTGAGTAAATTTCAAGCCAAGTCACCTACTACGGATTTGCAGTCAGGGTCTGGGTTTAATGCAGTGCTGCAGCAGTAAGATGCTGACTACAATCGCTTTCTCTCTTGGCAGTGCTTTTATGCGTCTGGGGCGCGATAGCCTAAAGCCTTTTTAACTTGTTTATTTACTGATATATTTAATTATTTATTGTATCCCTTGTTGATTCTAAGTTTTTGTACAGAATTTGAAAAGGCTGGCTGCCTTGTTCTCAATTGTTACGATGAACCGACCAATAGGAATGATCCAAAATCATGTGGACAAAAACGTATTTCATTACCCTCCATTCAAAATTGTTATGTCGACAACACCAATATACTCAGCACAGCATATAAAGGTAGGACAAAAAAAAAAAAAAGTTAGAGCCATCATTACCACACGCCCTGACAGTACATAAAACAGAATGCAAAAGTGAGCACATATTTAAAAATGACAGCTGACTCTGGCATCACAGAACGTTAGAGTCAGTTCTGTCCTTGCATCTGAGTCTTTGAGGAGATTTTAGTGAGCATCTGTGAATGTCATTAGACCTCAGACATTAGCTGGACCTCTGTCTGCCCTGACTGCTCCTATTTTAAACTTCATTAAGCAGTACCTACTCTCTGTAGCACTGCTTCTTCTGGTAAACAGACTTACTTACACTGATGCTGTATGTCCTTGGGGCAGTTGTAATGCTACTAAGAAAGAGATTCGCTGTCCAAATAATCTATTAATAGTTTATGAATGATTAAAGACCGTGTTATAAATATTTAATAACATCTAACTCCCCCCAACCACCATCCCTTTGTTCCCACCGGAACTGCATTCTAAAATCTGCACAGAGGTGAACTCAAGGTCAGATCCTTGCATGGTGGATATGTGGTCTAGAGCACGGTTTCTTAACCCGGGGTAAGATCCCAAACAATTTAGGTATAGTTTCAGATTTTACACTCCATATTCTTTAACATCATTATCACATTGACATGTGCAAGTGTGCACTTAGCCAAGCAACAAGCATAGCATACCCTGTGCTTATTATTGTTGTATCTAATATAAGTGTATATATTTGTTTAGAATTATTAATTACTGCAGTAGTGGGTGTCAGGGAAGACTGTGAAATGTGAACTGCTGTGTGTTGAGAGGTAGGGTCGCCATCCTAGGTCTATATTTGGAAGTGGCCACAGTAACTGCTCGAAAAAGGTTGAGAACCAACCTGGTGATGCAAGATATATAGTATGCATGTATAGCAATAATGTCATGTGAAGAATCTATACTAACTGAAGGTTTCATTTCTCAGGAACCGTATGTCTCAGCCAAAGGGTTTCTAACCAGCCGAAGACTGCACATTTGCCAGCATCTCCAACGGTTCTCCATGTTCTTCATACTGTACAGTGTGTGTATGGACTCCAGGGCTGTTCCTGGAGTGAGTAGCTGTGTTCAGGGCCATGTTCGAAGCTGTGTTTCACACTGTCTTGCTCCCCGAGGACGGAAAAAGCTTCACCACGCCCGACTATCTCCCACACTGCTCCATTCATCCTGCCTGGGTTACAACCAGCGCTAACAACGCTCACAAGAGGCCCATGCTGAGCCCATTAGCCGGGAGGGACTGCGCGCTCTAGTTGGAGCGCTGCCTGAGGAGGCCAACGGGGAGGATTTGGAAGCAAAGCTAGAGAGCCATACAAACATTACAGACACAATTGAGAGAGAGAAAAAAAGAGCTGTTTCAACCTATTAACTCCCATTACAGAAGATTGTGAACACTTCCTGCTCTAACTGGGCGGTATGTGGAGGTGTCTTATTTAATGAGGCATGTCTTTGTGCCATTCATTTCTGATTCGAGAGCTTTAAAAGCATAACCGCCGTGACCCTTTTCACGAGTCTAGATACGAATGTAATTAATGAGGAGTAATGGAACTGAGAAGAAACAAAGCTTTATATCTTGGAGCGAACATGGGTGGAAGCACTGTTGCCCTTTAATGTTTTGCTACAATGTACTGTGTTAGCCAAAAAGTTTCTTTTGTGAAAGCATTTTTGATGTTGCAGATTTTCCATCTTAGAGAAATTAATAATGCAATGTTAATAATGTAACGGACCAGTTATGCATGCTGATGGTTCTTTGAGTTGTCACAGTTACACAGATACACAGTCAAATCACACTATTATGACCTTTCTACTTCCTTCTTATGTGGTAGTGTTATGGTCTGGGGAATGTTTACGTTTCATTCTCTGAGCTCACTCATCCACGTGAAAATCACTCTCGACCGATTTGGGTGTGAATTCATCCTTGCAGATCACGTACACTCATACATGATTGTCTTCCCTGGGGCGGATGGGATCTTCCAGCAAGACAATACAAGACATCACATGGCTAGAAACACACGCCCTCCAGCAGCTATGGGATGTACTGCAGTCAGCGTGGTTCCGAATATCTTTGACAACATACCAGGACCTTATTGAATTACTCCCCAGCCCGTCTAGCTGCTGTACATGCTACACATGCCGGTTCCTCTGGATAATAATGTGACCGTGCGTAAGCACTAACAAATCTTTCCTAAGTAAAAAGTGTTTCAGACACATTTTCTAATTTCCACGGATGTTTTGATGAATGAACCAAGGTGACATGATCTAACAAACACATGTCTCTAGACAAAATAATAGAGGCCAATCTTTAGTAGGGTCACAATAAAGCTTCTAGTGCTTGCAAGGTATATAACAATTGTTGTTGTATCTATATCTTGCATGTAAATGTTGTGTTTGGCTTTGGTCATGTTGGCATGTGTGTGTTCCAGTCTAAGCTCGCTGGCCCAATAAGGCTGAGAGGGATTTTCCACAAAGCTAAGAACTATTTCCAGACCAGCCGCTTGAGCTATGTTACAATACAGCAACAAGGTTGCCCAGGCTGGACACTGGAGCGATACTAGCTGGCAGCTATGAGGTCTCTTGGCCTGAGAGGGACCTTCCTCTACTGCTAAGGGAGCTTCCCCCGCTTCTAAGCTTCCCCCGCTTCTGTTCTAATCTGGGAGGCTTTTCCGCTGCTAGATGAGGAACTCTATGTGGTTTGTTTTAATTATTGTATATTGCAATATAAATGAAACATATTAGAATTTGTTTAAATCCCTCCCCATTAAAGCAACGCTCTATTGCAAAAAGTAAGATTTCGTATTGATTGATTTTAACGATACACTTCAAACAGATACAAGGATATAAAATCCAAACCCCTCTAATTCAGTGTTCTTACGTAATGAACCTGTAGGAAGAAATGTTGTGTGTAAAAAGTGTGTAACATGGGAAACATAAACGATAGCTCTTTTTTTCATCTCCGGCCTTCTGAATGATGGAGCTGCCAGATAACTTGCCTGATCTTCATGACAAGCAAAAATATATAGCATCTACAGTTACAGGACACATGCGTTTTTAATACACTGACTGTTTCTGTTCACGAGAGCTCATTTGCGCAGTTATAAAGTATATAGTAGCTAAAAATGACGTGAAACATATTGGTTGTCAGCGTGAAATTGACCTTTGCAAGCTGATTTTGCAGAATGTTGCGTTTTGCAAATGAAGCCTCTAACTAATCAGAATGTTCCTCACTGTATGCTGTGTGAGCATTCTGACCAATCCCAGTTCCAGATGGGAGTCTCTGTGGGAGTTCTGATGAATTAAGTGTACATAATTCAGGTTAATCTTTAATCATGTCACATTACTGGTTGACCAATCACAACAGCTATATGGCAGGATATTGTAAACCTCCGAAATGCTATACTTAGCTGTGTCTGTGCTCAAACCTTTACACACTTCTTCTTCACAGGTTATTGACAAAAATATGACAAGAGACTGCATGATACTCTGATTATCTTTACTTCTATGACTGTTTATGGTTTATGAGTTTGTGAACTTATAACTGCTATGTTATCTCTTTAGCTGACTGCAGTTGCACCCAGCTCACGCCAGCCACACTCGGTATCCATTCTTTATTTACTGTAACCTTATTCACTGTGTGGCACTATACTGACACAATTATAACATTATCTGGAATGACTATGTTTACTTGACTACTGGTACTGTTTATGAATTGTGGGTTAGTTGGCTACCTAACTACACTAATGGAGAAGATTCATTTAGTCTCAGTCACACCAATTTGGCAAAGAGTTGCGAGCTACAAGGTTTTAGATGACTAGGAATGCAAAAAGTGGGGCTGCTGAGTGGGCTGCAGGATCCTCTGTAAAAAAAATAATAACAACTCAAAGTCAAATATGTATTTTTATATTTTTAAAATCTGCAGTAGCTGTAAGGTTGAAGCAAATGCCGTATTTTCACTTTGAGCCAATGACTGAGAGACGAGAGAGAAGATTTTCTTCAGCGTTTTGATGAGTCAGTTATACTATACTATAGTTACATTAGATGCATTCTGTTGATGTAAATTAGCCCAAAAAATAATAATCAAATTAAAAAAAGGCAAACCATTTAGCAAGACATCATCAACCATGTCACATGAACACTGCTTAAAATTTCAGTACGCCGCCTTAAACCACCTTTAGCATCCCTGAATGTGACTGTGAATTAATTCTATACCAAACTGTCCAAACATGAATTATTTCTGCGATACTGACTATAGAATGATGAGATATACTCAATAAAGTTGCTTGAGTGGTGCTGACAGTACATGTACTGATGAAAATGACTAATAGAGCTGAGATACAGCCTGCGTTTCCATGCTGTGTTTAAAAATGTGATAAAAGATGGAACTTTACTGATGATATTGATTCCTGGTAAACTAGCGTCTGTGACTTTAATTAGGATTGCCTTCAACACTTGTTCTCTCATTTAGGCCTAATCACCACACCAGTGGCATGAGCCGGCTGAGTCATTAGTGCGTGGAAATGATAGGCGTGTTACGCAGAGAAGAAAATGGAGATGATTTTAGTGTGCACCTGCACAGCAAGCTAGCGAGGTATGAAGGTGGTGTGTGTGTTTATACGGCAGGTGAGGCGTTACTGTAAGTGGGGATGTAATTGTGCTGAGACTCTGTGGCTTCACTGCAACCGCAGCTAAATCCAAAAATGGAAGACACTGTTCTCTGCTGAAATGCATGCTCGCTGTAGAGCCATATCACAGCATTCTCATCTGTCGCACCTTCTCTCCTCCTCTATCTCTACCTCTCTCTTTTGTGCGCTGCATGCTTACACTCTGTTTGTCGCCTCCTTCACTCTCCAGCTCTCCCTGTGGCACTCTCGCCAAACGGTCACCATAAAGATTAGCAGCCCATGACCCACAAAACGACTCAATGGCTGTGAGTTCAAGCACATGCTCTATCTCTCTCTCGCTCTCTCTCTTTCTCTCACTTTCCCTCACTATTTCACTTTCTCTCTTAAGCTATCTTGCTCGCTCTCACTTCCTCATTCCTCTCATTTTTCTGCTATCTCACTTTCTCTCTCTCGCTATGTCTCTCTTTCTCACTTACCCGCAATCTCACTTTCTCTATTTTACACTGCCTCACTTTTTCTCTCACTCGTGCATTGTTTCCCTTTCTCACTCCCCCCTTCTCCTTTTCTCTATGATTCTGTCTTTTGCCCCCCCCACACTCTCACCTTTGCTTTTTAGCTCTTTCTCGCTTTCTCTCTCCACTTCTTACTTTCTCTTACTCCCTCCCATATGCTTTATCCCTCTTTTGCACTCTTTCTCTCCCCTCTCTCTCTTTCACTCTCTGTCTTTCTTGGTGTCCCTTTTTTTTGCTCTTTCCTCTTGCTCACTTTCTCTCTCACACTCTTTCTTAGCTCACTCACTCGTTCCTCTTGCACGCTCACTCTCTGTCTGTCTCTCTTTTTTGTCACTATCTCTCTCTCACTGTCTGTCACTTTTTCGCTCTCTCTCTCAATCTCTTCTTGCTCGCCCTCTCCCTCTCTCTCATTCTCCCTCTCGCACATCCATCCATCACTCTCATTTCTCAGCCTGTTTGCTGGGAGCCAGATGAATTTATGATGCATTACCTTGTTAAAGAGGCCCAACTGGCACAGGAGAGCTTACATGCAACTCAGTGTGTGCACCGTGGGTGTGTGTGTGTGTGTGTGCATGGACCAGGTTTATGTCACATTGTGGGGACCAAAACCTGATCACAATGTGGGAACCTTCCATCTTTGTGGTGAGCAAGCAACAAGCTGGTCCCCACAATGTAAATCATTACATTTTAAGGTCAGGGTAACAGTAAGCTATGGGCTAGGGTTAGATTGGTAGTAGTTCTGGTAAAGATTAAGGTGGGTCTCTAGGAGATGAATGAAAGTGTATGTAATGGCCTTATGAGTCACAGAAACAAAACCTTATGTACAAATGTATTTGTATAGGCAATTTAGCATTTAACACCCAAGACCTAAATGTGCTGCTGTTATACAGTATGTGAGTATTTCACAGTTTTTGGAATAACATCCTGAAACAATAAGCAGCAGTCTGGAGGTTATAAAGAGCCTAACAAATGCGTTTAGCTGTATGCGAATGTTTTTTTTATGTATTCAGGCAAACATGGTTGTGACTGAGTGTTTCTACGCTCATGCGTGTGCATGTCTTTAAGAAAGAGAGGCAGAAAATGAGAGACAGAGAGAGAGATGCAGCCAGTCCAGAGTAATCCATCAAAGGGCAGCAGTGGCGGCCCATCCAGAGCAGCGCTGTCTATCAGAAACGAGGCAGTGAATTAAGGCTAGAAACAGACGCACGCTGCCACGCGAGCTGGAATCAATCACAACATGACAAAATACAAAAACACTCAAAACAACATACACAAAGGAAGACAGCGGCGGAGAAGAACAGAAAAGCTGGCCCGACTTTCATTCTCAAAGCCATTTCTGTTCGAGGCATACGGTCTTATTCAAAGCGTACACCAAAGCACACTCCACAGAAAACGTTCATTTCATAAAGAGAGCGTGGCAAAAACGAGGCGGAATTGTTTTACACTTAATTACGGACAACATGTGCTTCCACTGAGCGTGCGTACGGCTGTGCGTGACCCGATACTGAACCACACTCACGGATAACGCTCTGGATTAAAAACCTTTCCAGCAAAACAGAGCGAGGTTAAGGGAGAGAGAGAGAGAGCGAGGTTGAGAGAGAAAGAGAGAGAGAGAGCGAGGAAAAGAGAAGAGAAGAAATCATTGTGACAGTTCTGGGTGAGGGACTGCAGCAGAGAGAGACTTAAGCGAACAGAGCAGGGAGCATTTTCGAAATGACACCCAAGGAGGCCTTTTATTTGACATATTGCGGAGAGACTGCAACAGAAAGCAAAGCTTGTTCCCGAGATCAAAATGAAATGATTTTCGAAAAGCAAAGCAAAGCCCCTAAAAGGATTATATTTTGGAATTATGCTTCTACTCAATCTCTTCGGGCCTGGTGCGCAGACACGTCCGAACAAATGTGAACATTAAAGTCAGGTATTATCCGCAAATCAAACTTCCTCTGTACGTGCGCAGGGTTTGTGCACGCAGGGAGGTGTTTGCTTGGGAGCACAGCTTTTCAGAAAGGCCCCGGTAGATCACTTACGCCTGACATATTGTAAAATCATTGCCGGATTGAAGTCTGTAATAAAGCCGGGAGTCCTAATAGCGATCACTTTGTCGCACTCGGCTCTCATAGGATGCGTCGGTGCAGCTGACAAGAAAATGAGCAGCGCGTCAAACCAAGAGAGTATTCCAGACGCAGGATGGTTTTTTGTGACAATCTGCAGCAAACAGTGCGAGCGCTCAGAGAGCTGGTGCCATGCCGAGTGCTGGGTTTCTCTCTGAAGTCAAGCAGGCTTATTCCGTGGGCTCTCAGGTTGTGGCACAATGACTTCGAATGACATCACGACGCACAGGCCCTGCCAGAACGAGCTCCTGTTTGATTTGTGAGTAATCGGCATCACAGTAGGCCGCTCACATATAAGAAGGCAAACAAAAAGCTACTTTCACTTTACAGGGTCAAATTAAATAAACTGATTTTGTGGTCTAAATGTGACACAGATCTGTTTCTTTGTCTTTCCAGACAGATCTGAGGCCTGTTCATGCATTATTCTATATTAGATACACATACTCTGTGTGATCCAGTAGAAACAATCAGATGTGTTTACATACACATATCACTATGGTCATAAGAATGAGTGGGCAGCACGTTAGCAATAGCTAATTCTAGATACAAGAGTATAAACACAACAGAGTAACAGAGTAGGATGAAGCTGTTCAACTGTTAAAGCTAGGTTGAGCTCTTGTACAGTACTGTGAGAAGGTTTTGGGCACTTGGGGGAATTATATTTAAAAAGCTATTTTTCCAAACAGGAAGCTTGTATCTGTTCAGTAACTGTTAAAAAAAATATTCAAATAGTATTAATACAGTAGATAGTGTTACAGTAGATACATATGTCTGTGAATTTATTTAACCCTTTCCAAGCTTTTTCCTTTACATCTACATTCTAATGAGATCTCATGTACGTACAGTTATTTCTAAGATAAAGGCTTTTAAACAGTGAGTTTAAGTGCTCAAGACATTTGCACAGTAGTGTACAGCATAGCTGTGGCCAACTACAGCTATTTAAGCCCAGTGTCTTCTTTCATAGCGGTGACTGCTACAATATGCTAAAGGTTATGTAGTTAATTTAAATTTGACAGTAGCAAATAATGTCACAGATCTGGCCACTGGTTAAACTCAATCGAAAAAACTGAATTTTAGATTTTTAACACAACTTCTCCTGCCTCTTCAAATTCTTGTTGTCGATGATACACCAGCTTGGAAGTATCACAGGTGCTCCTTACCTTACCTTGAAATATGCTGAGATCCTGCTGCATGCTTTATTACATCTAGCTTAGATTACTGCAATTCTTTGTATTGTACTGTTTCTAAAACTGTTTATTTTCTTTAACACTCCAAAAACTCTGCAGCTAAAGTCTTAGTAGCCACTAGGAAATCTGCCCATATGTCCCCTATCCTTCATCAGTTATACTGGCTACCAGTAACAGAACACATCCGGTATGAAATCCTGCTGTTAACCTTTAAAGCCTTGCATGGCTTTATACCTACTTATCTCTCTGCTACATCCTCATGACCCCTCACACAGGCTAAGGTTCTCTGATCCTGGTCTTCTAGCTGTTCTTAGGTTCTGGCTTTTTACTATGGGTGGCAGGTCTTTTAGTACTGCCGCCCCCATCGCTCTTCTACCTCTCTTTCCATCTTCAAAGCTCAGTATTCTCAGAATTCTTCTAATCTTTTTTTCACTTTCACTGATTCATCTTTTCTCTCTTTAAATTGTAAAGCAAAGTTGGGTGTGCGAAAAGGCGCTATGTAAGTCCAAATATTATTATTATATGAGTATACGAGTATCACAATTGGGTAACACTTCACATGACCAGGCTGAAATGACTCAAATCTGACTTTTTGCCTTCATGTGACACACACACACACACACACACACACACACACACACACACACACACACACACACACACACACACACACACATATATATATATATATATATATACACACACACACACACACACACACACACACACACACACATATATATATATATATATATATATATATATATATATATATATATATATATATATATATATATATATATATATACGATTTGTAGGCATGCAACCTAAATTTGAACATTCCGATGGAATTAATTTTTTTTTTGCCTGTACACATGCGCTTGCAAAAGCAGAGCTTACATGTACAGCAGTTGCAGCGGTCAGTGGAAGGACGAAGATGTTGGCGATTTGCTTAATTTTTGGAAAAAAATAGCAAAAGCAAGTTGGCTGGCTTTTTTTCTCCTACTCGACCTGAGCATGCACAGTCGACAGCTGTTTGCTGTTCTCCCAAACAAAAAAGATGCACGCATTAGCTGCTAATATATACATCACATCCATCACCATCAACAAAAGCTGTAATTGTAAGAAAACTGGCAGATGTGTATAAACATATCAATGCACGCAGCTCACCTACATTTATGAATGTAAACCAACAAGCCAAACACAATCTAAGCAAAAATCCAAGTTGATTAATGAGGCTTGTAATGTGAACGCAGCTTTATAATATGCATGAACTCTACTCACAAACCTTTGTGAACTTTGCATCCATCCGAATCAGTTTTGGTTGGAATTAAAAGTCACTGCATAACATTAAGCATACTGTAGAGATCACTGCTATGAAAGAAGACGTGAATAACAGCTTTTCCGTACATGAGCTCAACGTTGGTCTAACAGAGGGCCTAAGCTACGTTCTTAACGTTCTTACGTTCTACTCTTTCACCGGGGTCTTCCTCTCTACATGGCCACCAAAGTATGTCTGTAATAAAAAAAAAGAAGTGTGAAAACACTTCCTCAAACACACTAAATTATATATATATGTCACACCGCGTGCCAACGCAGCTGCACCGGTCTCGCTGCATTTGTCATTGAACTCCATTTCCCAATAGGCATTGGTAGATCACCTGACTCCGGACTCTCGGTCAGCTGACCAGTATAGATCAAGTTCACCTGAATACTAATCATCACATGGACTATTTAAACTCTGTTTGTATACTGCTTCTTTGTGAAGTATTGAGCCTTTTCCTGTGCCGTACCGAGCTTTATTCTGTCTGTGATTCATTGTTATGACCCGTATCCGTTTTCCGACTCTCGACCTTTTGCCTAGCCCTTTGTGTATTGTATGCCGTGTCTACCTGGTTACGGACTCTTTGCTTGTTTTCACGTTTATGTCTCTGCTTAGCCCTTATTGGATTGTTCGCTCGGTGATCTCTGGTTTTGACCCTCGCCTGTTTCTGACTTTACGATTTAGCTTATTCCCTGTTTGGCCTGTTACCAGTAAACTTTTTTACCATATCTGCCAAACGTCTGACTGCTTTGTCCACGTTTCAATATATATATATATATATATATATATATATATATAGGATAGATTCATATATTTCCACACATACTACAGTCAATCTATCCAAAGAGAAAATAATTATAATGAATAAATATTAATAAATGATAAATGTCAATATGTATCACAGCCCCTGTATACAACACACTTTTGCACATTTAAATGCAAAAGTGTTTATTTGCAAAAATGAACATGTTGGGATTAAATAAAAATAAACTGTGACCTGCGCAAAAGTTATGGGACCAAAAAAAGAAACAAAACACACAGCACTTTCTTTACAGGTTCAGTTATGACTGTTCTGTGGCCATACAGTTAATGAACCTGTCAGCACTGACCTGAATCACTACCTTCGTAACATGCCTGCACAAACATTTGCACACACACACAGAGCCCTCTGTGTGCACCCTTGCCATCCTGAGGCCTGTGATGAGGGCTAATGGGAGTCAGCTGCGTGGTGTAATTGGTTAGGAATGCAGACGGGGTGCTGGGCGACAAGGCTTTTCCACGCCACATCAGCTGGCTGGAGAGAGCAGAGGCAGCAGCGGCACTGTGGGCCAGACCCAGGCAGTGGGACCACGGTCTCTCCACGGTCTCTCCTTATCCTCCCCGTGACTGAAACAACACAGCGACACTGTTTGGCTGGACATCCAGTTCCAGGCCTGCCTCACAAATAACGTAAGGCCTTGGCAGCCTCCGCTCCGCTCGCAGCGACCAAACAGCCTCTGGCGCAGTCACGGTGAGGTCAGAAACCTCTGAGGAACCATTCACTAACAGAGATTTACCAGAAAGAGAGCAATGATAAGAACAGTTCTCATATTCAGGAGAACTCCATTTTCTAGAAGTTATACCAGTGAGCCTCGTTTGAACAGCTGCATTGCTACCATGTGTAATATCGGTTTCCTCAAACTCTGAACTCTGAGGTCAGCCAACAGTGTCTCTAGGATCTGATGTGTTTATCCAGCTTTTATTCTTAACCACCACAAACTAAAGATTAAAACTGGCCTGAGGTTGAGAAGCAGTAAGAAGAAGAGAGTTATGCTATTTTCTACATTTCTGCATAATTAAATGTAAACAAAGTCATTCAGAGTGGGTTGATGTGAAATGCTCTATTCTAGAGGAAGAATTGTTCACAGTAGTTACAGGAACCAGACATCTGAATAGTTTAATGAATCTGAAAGAAACTATACGCTGAATACACATATGCTGCTTGATGCCCGAGACACTGTCTTGTAATAGTTTTGACACATGGTACCACCCTGAAACAAATTTTTTAAAGATTGGTCATGGTGCAGAAGTACATGCATTTTTTTTTTTTTTAGATTTGCCACTATTTACCATCCTCATTACTACATATAACATCTAAGAAGGGGCTTATGGGACTACTGGGGATTTTTAATCAGTTAATAAAAAAAGGTACATTTTTATTATAAACATGCTGACTTCTTACTGTAGAGTTGGTAAGCTCTTCTAAAATAAAAAAAATTACATCATCAGTCTGAATAACTTTGTTCACATGTCAACTCCGGAATTATGTGAAGGTGGTTTTTGGAATTCTGGTGCTATATCACTAAAAATTACTTTTTCTTTACATTTTCATGTAGTCCTATTTGAGCTGGATTAGTTTTAGCAGAGGAGGTCTGGTAATGTAATTTGTGGGGGATTTGACTGGCAGATTTGTAACGGATATATGGTCTCTGCAATTTCCTCAAATTTCAGAGTTTATGCCAGCATTATGCAACGGGCGCTATACTTTCAAACAATAACAACACTGTATGCGGCTAAATGGCAAATATAGCACATGGAGGAAAAAACATGACACGGGATGAGTGTCACTACCGAGTGTCACGTCCGTGCGGTGTCATGCCCATTGTCAAAAGCAAAACAGGAAACAAGGGTACGCAATTAAGGGCTTTGATGTAAAGGTATGCACAAACCTTTCAAATTTATCATGGTTTTGATTTTCATAACTGCAAATACCTGTCCATTCAGCCGGCAAAGGTTTACAGTGAGAGTGATTAGAGGTGTTCAGATACTTGAGTCTGCAACAGAGCAATTCACTGTCATAGAATGAAGGAAAACTAGATGCTTTGTTGTTGCTGGTTAATGTGAACAAAATGCATCACTGCAACACATTCCAAAGAATCCAGACATCCGAAAGGAATGAAGGTTTCTTTTTTCAGACAGTGATGAGGATGTTAGTACTACCTTGACAGTTTATTCTATATGTTTCCACACGAGCTGTAAGGCACAATACAGGTCAGCCAATTAGAACGGAGGTCATTTACGTATATCAGGCACAGTCTGCTTAATTTGAGTGAGGCTGAAAAAGAATCTGGAGGGTGGGGATGTAAAGATAAAAGATTATATATATATATATATATATATATATATATATATATATATATATATATATATATATATATATATAGAATATGTAGTAGAATGTGCTTTCTAAGCCCTGAAAGATCTTTCTATCTTCTCTCAGGTAAAGGAAGAGCGAGTAAATGCCGGCAGGTTCTCTGCTTGCCAGCACTGCGAGGTATTCCAGGAGGACACACAGGCCACAAGTGAGAGGGGTGGCAGGGGTCTGTGAAACACCTGGCCAGGGGCCGAGACTTGGGCAGACCAGGGCCGTTAAATGATTCATGCTGTCGAGGTAAGAGAGGAGAAGCTGTCTCTGTCTCCGCGTTTCTGTCTCTGCCAGCGTCTGCAGGTAGCCTTGTTATGCTAATGTCTGGGGAGGCTCTTTGAAGCCGCACTCATCTCGAAGATGGCTGATGAGAGGCTCTTTTTATGCCTGTCCAGAGGGACTCATTAGCGGCAAGGGGGGTTTTGGGGGGGGTCGTCACACTGGGGGAGATGGAATGATAGAGAAACGCGAGAGAGGGAGAGAGAGCAAAGAGGAGATGAGAGAAGGACGAGGGGGGCTTAGGAAGGCCAAGCTAACAGAGCTTCCTCCCTCAGCATATGTGGACAGATTATAATCAAGCAGCATTTTGGCAGAGACACAGACCAAGTCAAAAATGTCTCTCCCTCCCTCCCTCCCTCTCTCTCTCTCTCTCTCTCTCTCCGGACTTTTCAGAGCAGTGTGATGCTCCCGCTGACGCCAGGCCAGTGCCGAACTGAAACGCGATTCTCAGCGAGCGCTCCCAAAAACAGCACTCTTAGAGAATACTCACAAGAGCGAGCGCGGTAAACGCTGCCAGCCATTCACAGAGTTGCGTGCGCCTACATCTGACAAGGTCACTCGAGGTAACTCAAACTGTAGGCCGATACAGAGACTTGGGGCCAAAGCTGCCTCCCTCTCGTTTTGACAAAGACTAGCGGAGCTTCCACATAGCTGGTAACTAGTGTTGCAGGCCAGCTCAGGCCAGGCTGATGATTGAAGCTGAGGGAATGAGGGAATGAGAGAGAGAGAGAGCGAGACAGAGAGAGAGGAAGAGAGAGAGCGAGGGAGGGAGAAGAAAGAGAGCAAGAGAGCGAGCGAGAGGGGGGATATCTGGGTGAAATCGCCTCAGCCTGAGCTGCTTTAATAACAAGCCCAGGGCCAAAGGAACACAGCCTCAGTTCCACACCATCGCCACACTTAATAACACTGGCCTCCATCACGGACACTCAGAGAAACCTCGCAATTCTCCTTTCCCTCCCTCCCTCTCTCGCTTTCTCTCAACCCTGCCTCCTCGTCTTCCAGGGAGCCTGGATTTTTCATTAAATAAATGCAATAACCAACGAGCCTAGTGGATTATCACTGAAAAAGCACTTTTTGAGATATGAGAGCAAAAATGAAAAATGAAAGTTTTTTGGGGGGGGCGAGTTGGGGGTGCAGTAGAGAGACAAAAAAAGAAAAAAAGAAAAAAAGAAATGCCATTACATATTTCGAGCAAATGGCATCTGGTGCCTGGTCAGACAATCCTGACGGGCTTGAAAGTTAAAGGAGAGAAACTTAATAAAAGCTCTGGAGAGGCGCAGTCAGCTAAGAAGAGTTCATGAGAAAAAATTTCCCACACAGCAAGGGGACACTTACATAAACATCACATCCTGGACCCGAGTGCTGAGGCTCAGAAGTCGGACTACAGGGGCGAGAGGCTGGGGGTTGCGGAGAGAGCAATGCATTCTGGGATGGCAACTGGTAACCAGAGAGGATGACTCAAACCCCCTTGGGCTACATACAGAGCGTGTGTGCGTAAGCTACACAGCTGGCTGAAGAATCTCAAACATCTGAGGTTAGCTTTACTTTGGTTACACTTGGGCTGATAAAACCCCACAATACAGATCATTTACAACTTTAATGATATTTAAGCTTATGGGGGTAACACTACTCCTCATGTAGGTTATGTGGGAGGTGGGAAAGCAACAGCATGTGCTATTTACTTGTGGCTGCATTGGGTTACCACCTAATGCATATCATACATGTGCACATACATACTTATCAATGATCTGATCTCATGAAATATACAGTACCAGCTGGAGATGGAGTGCCTGTAGTGATGGATATGGGTTTCAGGCAGATATCAGCAAGTAATGCTAGATTGGTTATCAGAGAGATATAAAGAATTAATTTGATCCAACCCTGTAACAAATCTATCCGGAAATAGCACATGCTGACATTGTGATGTTATGTGTATTTCTTGCTATGGAGTGTTTTGATACAGTAGTCTACTTTTAGTCTTAGTTGATGCGGATAAGATTAAAGTTTTATAGTTTTTCAAGAAAAACAGTGGACTGCTATCAGTATCTGCCAAAACGTATGGTTTTAATACCTTTAAGAAAAAGAAAATGTGGTGTCAAGCCATTTCTAGTACCAGTCATTAGGAGAGGTCATTTTTAAAAGTGATAATCACTGTGTGCATCAAGACAAAGATGGCTAACTTTGAAGAACCTGAAATCTAAAAATAACTGCATGGCCAAAAGTATATGGTCACCTATTTTATTAATAGTGGGTTTAGCCATTTTGGCCACACCTTCTAGTAACAGGTGCATAAACATGAACATACAGTCACGTACATGCTACATAGACATGTTCACTGAAGACCTTATTGATTTTTAACCACAATCAATCCTTAAGATCACCATGCATGAGAAAGCGACAGGTGGAGAGGTATAAAACACACTGCCATTGTACTCTAAAGCAGTGGAAAGTTTTCTTGCAAGACAAATAAAGCTTCACCATGTGGCAGTCTGATGGATGAATGCTACTTCTCTGAATGCATATTGCCAACAGTAAAGTTTGGTTGAGGAGGAATAACGGTCAGATGTAGTTCTTTGATTGATGTGGAAGACCTGACTGACTGTTTACTCTTACAGCAGCAGGGATCTATATTAATGCCCAAGGTTTTGGAATAAGATGTTCAGCAGGCAAATATCAATGTGGCGTTTTGATGTCCAGATTTTGGCCAGGTATCACAGCTCTATTTGTCTATGCACATGTGTTACTGCACAGTTTGTTTATCTTCACTATCATTCTAAACTGTGAAAAATAGTAAACACAAGGAGTGTGTTTCATACCGGCACTGAATAGTCCAGCCAGGTGAAATCCCACAGGATTACCATTTCCCTACTGTGTCAAACACAGCTGCATCTCCTGTTCCTGCACCATGTTCACGACCTTATTTTTCACGCTCCCCATTTAAAATGCCAAGGTGCAGGGTGCTGTATATTGAGGTGCTGGTGTGTACGTGTGTGTCTTGTTAAAGGGCCCGGCAGGTTAAAGGGCGAAGGGGTGATACGTGCCACTACTTCAGCTTGATCGATGGCTTTATCCGGTGGGCCATGCTCGGCACAAGGATAACCTGTTGCCATGGTTATTTTTGTGTGGAAAGCAAAAGGATTAACCTCTTGGGAAAGAGATGGCTCTCACTTGCTCAGTAGTGAGGCAATCAAAGAAAAAAGAACAGAGAGAGACGGAGAGGGTCTTGATGTTGTGTCCATCTTTGAACAACTCCCTTCCCATGTGATCTCTTAAGAGTCTCTGATTGGCTTGGAAAGATGGGGCACGAGATGTGTGTAAGACCGACACTGTAAAGCACTTCAGAATAGTGGTGAGTATACGCCTGAATCTGTGTATGTGGTTGGTCAAGGTGTTAAGAACACCAGTGGCAAACTAAGGATGTGGCTGAAATCGCACTCTATAAGATTCCCTATATAGTTTACTATATTGTTACCCACAATACACCGTAAAACTAGTGGACAACTGATGTACATTACATGTACATAGCAGTTTCTTTGGAAAGATTCTCTATTGTCTCCCTCACTGCTCCCCTATATAGTGTTCTAGATGGAACAGTCTATGTAGTAATCAGGGAACGAGTTAATGAGGGCACTATTTCAAACACACCTCATGACTATTAGAGCGAGACCTTCCATTCAGGTCCTAAATGTGAAAACCTGGTCAAAATGAGAAAATACACCTACAATAATGCAGATTTCTGCTAGTGCTCCTCTGAAGTTCAAGTAGCACGTTAGCGCTAAGCTTAATATTAACGTTTTTGGCCAGTCACCATTTTCTCACACTCTAAATTAATGACTGGTTGATTCTGTGCGAATGGAAGAGCTAGTTTGATTTGATAGTCTTCAAACATCTTTTTATATATTTTTTCTTTATTTCCTTCTTAAATTATAAATTGTGTTCTTAAAAAAAGCACATGGTCTTGACAAAGAGAGCATCAAAAACTTTGACTTTTAACTAGTTTCACAATATATGCTTGTTAAAATAGTCCAAGAAGAATTTTTCCTATTGATCATTTCCTCAATTATTTCTAGTCCTTGTTTGATAATTTCTAGTTCTTGTTTGGTTGTTTTGATGTTTGGTTTCATTTTGCTTTGTCTCGATTGTGCTCTCCTCAGGAACTGTGCAGCAATAGCTGGTTAATGCAAATAATGTTTCATCCAAATTTAAAATTTGTCTCTCATCGTTTATGCTGAGCCACAAAAAACAGATGATATGGACAGACTACAAACAGACATCCAGCTTCACAAAGACATCATAGCCAAAATCAGAAAACAATTACGATTTTCTTGTTAACCTGCCAAATTCATACTCCAAACAATAGGGGGCAACACATCATCAGGAAAAGAAGCAGAGTTGCACCTGTTACCTGTCTAGAAAAAATGTTGTGAGTCGAATTTCTCCCCGTTACTCGCCAAGAGCATCTCCTGTGGTGGAAAGCGAAGCCAATCGTAACTCCTGTTTTGCTTCTTATTACATCACTTATTTTGTTTGCTGCTGAACATGGTTTCTTGTTGAGGGCAGCAGATGCCAAGAACTTCAACCATTGTTGCATACATTCATCCTTTCATAGGCTACCCATCCTTTAAAGCTCTAACCTGGAGCAGAACCTTAAACATGACTGACAAAAAGTTAGAATACCCAGTCAGAGCTGTTTACTTCTTTATCTTCTCGTGTTATTATGATGGCAGATTTGACACTACAATGACTCACTTTTCACATCCCTTTTCGTGGTGAGCTCTGAAAGCGAGCTCTGGACACTGAGCAGAAAACTGTAGCAGCTGGATCGGCAGATCAGGGCTCTCTTGAAGCGGCAGACTGAGCTCCACAGGCAGAAAGCAAGCTCAGAAGCTGCCCAGGATGCCTTGTGTATGGCAGCTTCAGTTTCGTCAAGCCCAGTGGCAACATCGACCCCTATGGACCAAGCAGAACATCCGCAGCAGACACAGGACTCTCCAACTTCATACCCACACCAGAGTGGCAAAGACAGAGCATAGCTCAGCCATCTGGAGCAAGTACCAATAACCTTCCTAATAAGTGACCTATATCAGTAATTACATATTTATCAGTTATTAGAATCCTACAACTGTTATAAATAAGTTAAGCTTGTCTAAATATGATCTTCCAAGCCTTGTTGAAGCTTCCGCTAAAGAAAGTTATATAGATCTGTCCAGACTTAATAATTTTAGACCAATTGCAAACTTTTATTTTTCAAATAAGGGCATATAAAACGTTATTTTTAAATAAATATAATATTAAAGTTTTAATTAGGCTTTTGTTCCAAACATAGTACTGAGACCGAATTGTTCTGTGTTGTCAAAGACTTTAGGCTTAGTTTTGACAAAATTAATATATTCTGGCCTAATCGGATCTTGGTACAGCACTTGGTACTGTCGATGACAAGATTCTAATCCAACGTCTTCTATACTTGGTCAGCCTCTCAGGCACAGTTCAAGAATGGTTTAAGTCATAGCTAACAAATAAACAATAACAAATTTCACTGGGGGATTATTCATCCAAAAAATTATATTTCTTATGGAGTACCACAAGGGTCAGTTCTAGGGCCTTTGCTTTTCTCTTTGTACAGGTTACCTCTCAGTGATGTCATTAGTAAACATGATATAAATTTTTATAGCTATGTTGCTGACATGAAAGTACAAATTTCCATTCCTACCTACAAGCTGTGTGTCAGATATTTCTTAATGGAAGCCACAAAATGTTCTACAACTAAATCGAGAACAAGGTGAAGAGAAAAATGCTTTATGACAGACTTGGTTGTTTAGCTACGTATATCCAACATGAAGTACGAAACCTGGATGTGATCTTAGACTCTTAGAGCTGTTTTATCAGGCATGTAAACACAATCGGTAAAGTAGCTTTTTATCATTTAAGATGTATAGCAAAAGTTCAGCCTTTTCTATTTCAGAGCAACGCAGAGAAACTTGTTCCTGCACTTTTAAGAGTTGATCACTCTAGTGCTCTTCTTACTTCCTGAAAAAAGAATTCATTCCTCATAGAAAATGCAGCAGCACTAAAGCTAACAAAACCCAAACAGAGAGCTCATATCACTTCTGTTTTAAAAGAACTGCACTGGCTACCTGTGTCTGCTACTAATTCAGCTATTAGTCCACACAGCTCTAAATAATCAAGCACAAGATTACGTTACAGAGTGTCTCTCTGTTTACGTTCTAGCAAAAGATCTTAGATCTGCAGATACTGACCTTCTGCCTGTACCTTCTGTAAAATACAGAAGTTTAAAATTTAGTTTAAAAACGCCTCTTTAATTCAGCATTTAATTTAAACTCTTGCACCCTATTGGTACTTATAACTTTGATCTATGTCTTTGGCTTATTAAAGCTTGTAGCTTCTTCTGTTACTGATGACAACTGTCTGTAAAGCACTTTAAGCTGCTAACAGTATGAAAAAGTACTAAAATTACCATCATCATCATCATAATAATTACCAACACATATAAAAGTGCCAACACATTTATAGTCATATGATGGTCAAAAGAAAAATCAAATTACCAACTGCAAATGCGCTAATGCTCATACGCAACGCTTGGGAACAGTTCAGGCGTGCTGCTTGTGCTCATGCTCACTCCAGTCACCTCAGCATAGCTGACAACCATGTTTATTGCAGGAGTTTGACCCATTTTGAACACCACAGGAGTCACAGTATCATAGAATTCTCTGACTTTTATGTAAATTGTAGTCATTTCACCGGTTCCGGTGTCCCGACATGAATTCTGTTCCTTTGCTCCCACAAGAGGTGTCTAAATTTGTCTAAATAAAATCATTCATCCTCTCTTTGTAGCAGGCATATCAATGTGAGCACGGGAGGACTCAAACCGCTCAATCCATGCAGGCATGAAGGCTAAATCAGAGCGAATAATCTTGTTTCATTTTTTCTTACTTTCCCCACTGGAGGAGCCCCATTATGCCTGCCACAGTGGAAACTCAAATGAGAAATGTTCAATTTACCACAGTCACCCTTCTGCACATTCAAAAGTGGAGCTTACGTCTTTTAGCAACAAGGCTGCAGCAAGCATTGCTATGTGTGTGTAGATAGAAAGATATAGTCATCGGCTGGCAGGAATCGTACTCTCTGTCGCTGTTTCTCTCTCTCTATCTCTCACTCTCAGCAGGACGGGTATCAGCTTGGCAGCACAAGGTTATTTAGAAGTTGTTTGGAGAGGGCGAGAGTTGGGCGAGTCAGCGAAAAGCACACAGCACCGCGGGTAAATGGGCTCAGATCACCACAGAGCCCAATGAATTCAGCCTCATTACCATCCCACCCAGCCCCCTGACCAAGGACAACACATGCAAATCCTATCCCTCTCACCACACACACAATATAAAAACCACCCACACTCAACCGCATGAATGTGCAAGCATACATGCACACACTTATGAGTAAGCAAATATGCACACAGGCCCGGCAATATCAGTAAAACCTTACCCCGATCAAACACACCTTAAATTCAGATACTAGTTTTCACTCCTCTATGCATTTCACCCCACATTTTAAGCCTGAGCATTATTCTGGACCCTGAAGACAACGAAAGGCTTATTCTGTTTCTGTTTGTCTAACACTCAATCCACACAACAGGGAACCCGTGGCCTTCTCTTGCCATAATCCGCTTTTCTTTGGAGGCATCTCACTAAAGCTAGCTAGCTAATTAACTAACTAACTGACAAACTCCCCATCCTTCCCCATCTAGTCTACACAAGGCAAGCTTCACCACCTAGTGGTCAGAAGCAGCCCCCAACTATACTACAACAGGTGCTATTAGTATTTTGGAACATGATAACAATATATTTGGTAATTTTATATAAAGCCCACTTAGGTATTATTATTATTAAGAAGAAGAAGAAGGCATATCTTTTTATAGAGCACTTGTCATACCTGTGGCAGCTCAATATGGGATGGGAATTACCAGTAATAGAAAAAAAAACACGAGTATTCATTTCAAATCATATAAGGCCAATGACAAATCAAACACCAGAGACATACAATTTTAATTAAATGCTAAAGAGAGTCAAAGAGATGCATTTTCAAATGTTTGTTAGAAGTGAGCACTGAGCTTGACTGTCTAATAAAAGGTGAAATTGAGTTCCACAGTGTAGAAGCATAATACCGGATAGAGGTCTCTCCACATTTTCTGTATTTTATGGAGGGTATTTGCAGAACACAGTATCTGCAGATGTAAGCTCATGTGTTAAAAGATAGACAGACATTCTATATAACAATAAACAGCATATGTTTTTATGTATTATAGGGGCCAGCACATAACAATATTATTTAGGGATGCACCGATACCACTTTTTCCTTACCGATACCAATCCCGATACCAGCTTTTCAGGTATTTGCAGATACCGAGTACCGATACCGATACCAACTCTTGACTTAAAAGCTTGATATATGGCTATAAATCCTGATATTTATAGGGTTCCACTTTTTATATGTTGTATTTTTTATGTCGTATCCTGAATAAGATGTAATAACCTTGAAAGAACACCATTTACTGGTTGAGTAACTGCACATTAAAAAGTTTCAGAGCTATGAAAAAATAAAAATTGCCACAATGCAAACACGGGCAGCCATTTAGTCAATAAGCTTCATGGTATCTGCGCTCTCTATTGCCGATACCGATACTATGTGTAAGTGCCAGTTACACTAATATTATTTATTTTCATAGGGGCCAGTAAACGATCAAATTTAGTGAAATCCACTAAAACCATTAAATAAATAAGAAACAGAATAGAAGAAATATTTTATCAAAAATACCTCAATATAGAAATTATATGACGTTAAAGCAATATGAAAACATCTTTGTGAATCATCAACATTATTAAGATTAAATACACACACACACACAGAGCAGTTATCCCTGAAACACACAAATTCATGACACATACATGATACATTTGTTTATTCTCACCCCGCACTACATAAATGAATTATTACTTAGCCCTCCTCACTTTTCTCCTCTCTCTCTCGCCCGCTCTCTCTCTCTCTCTCACACACACACACACACACACACAGCATGCTGAGATGTGATGGTAGAGGTCAGTACTCCTTCAGCTGGTGTTGTGTGGGTGGGTGGTGAGGTTGTCAGGTCAGAGCAGAAGCGTGAGGGCTCATCTGCTCCGGCCTTATTCCAGCCATATTCATTCTAATCAGTGATAGACAGCTGAAGCCGAGCCATTAACACACATTTATTCTAATGGATGCAGAGGAGCGGTTAGCCCGCATGCTAATGGGCAGCGTGTGTGACAGCACGGAGCGCCAATGGGCCAGCAGGGACGGGTGTGTGTCAGTGTGTGTGTCAACCCTGTCTCACTATCAAGGCCACCATCACAAGTCATAAATGTTAATGCATTCTTCCCCAGATTGACACACATGAATGCCCTCGTGCACACACACACACACACACACACACACACACACACACACACACACACAAAAACACACATGTACATGCACACACAGACAGCAATTGAGATCTGTTTCATGGAAGGAAGACAGGGTCAAAAAGAGAAGAGGATGGGAGGGAGCTGAAAAGAGAGATGTAGAGAGAGAGAGAGATTAAGGGAGATACAAAAGGGAGAAAGAGAGAGTACAGGGCAAAATATAGTAGTGAGAGAAAAACACAGGGTAAGGAAGAAAGAGCGATGAGAAAGAGAGGAAGATGTAAATAGAGAGAGATGAGAGGAGGTAGAGATGGTAGTAATGAGAAGGTGAGAGAGAAATAAAGGAAAGAGAGGGACAGAAGGACTAAAAGAGAGAAAAAAGCGCAATAAAGTATGAACGAAATAAAATAAAGATGAAGAACAGCAAACGAATGCAAAGGAAAGAGTTGAGAGAGAGAGAAAGTCAGAAGAAAACAAGAGAAAAAGATGGGAGGAAGAGAGAGAAAAAATGAGAACGAAAGAAAAAAGGACAAAAAAAGATCGTAACTATAGGGGTATAGAGTGAAGGAGAGATTGAGAGAAACAGAGCGAGAAGAAAAAGAGATAAACGGGGAAAAGAGAGAAATAGACAAAGAGAAAGAAGGAAAGAGGTGAGAGATGAAAACAGAGAGAGAGAGAGCGAGAGAAAGAAAAATGAGAAAGAGAAAGCAAGAGAGCAAGAAAGAAAAGGAAAGCATTAGGGAGCAAGGGAGGGGAGAGAGCGTGAAAAGAAATAAAACATGGGAAGAAATGAGGGAGAAAAAAGGATGTTGGAAGAAGAGAGCGAGAGAAATAGAACAGAGTTAAAGAAAGACAGAGAGAGCAAAAGAATGCTAAAGAATGAGGAGAGAGAGAAAGAAAAAGAGAGTGATGGGGAGAAAGAGAGATTAGAACGAAAGGTTACAGCTGTTGATTTGTGCTGGGATGTGCTGAAGGTCTCTCTCTCTCTCTCTCTTTCTCTCTCTCTCTCTGTTAAGACACTCTGGACGCTGCTGTCCTCAAACTTTGATCAATGGCTTCTGTAAATCTCCTCTACACTGTGCAATCAGGAGAGCAGGCTAGGTGCAATCACGCTGTCCTGCAAAATACCTTCCACTCACACAGCGCATGTGCTAGCAATCACACTCACCCTCCGTCATATACATCCACTTTACGCCGAGCACTGTTTCTCAGGGAACCGCTGTAATGGGTAAATACAAGCCATGCTGGTGCTCTATTAGCTAAAAGATTGCTGGTACTGGAAATGTTACAAAGATTCTCATATTGAAGACTTTCCTTTGGTCTTCATTAAGCAGACCACCACCTCTCTCAGTCTCGACTGGACAAAAGGGTATGTTATTGAGTCCCCGAGAAATGAACTCCATTTTCATCTCTTACTCTTTCCTCACACATACACACACACACACTTACTTCCTCTAATGCTTCCGCTAACTCTCGACACGAGTGCTCTGATATTTCTCAGTTATTGTGACCCTGATAGAGTCTTTTTCAGCACGCACACACTTACACGCACACTGCTCTGAGGCTTATCTGTCATGACCTCGGATTTAGAGGCAATAGAAAATGATAAAGGATATGAAGGACGTGCTGAGAGGCAGTGAAGGATCACACTGCTGCTATTGAACCATGTCACACACACACACACACACACATACACAAACACACACTAACATCAATCAAAAAGACAGTACTAAAATATTTACACTTACAGCCCTGATAAAAATAGACAAATCGACAAACGAAGGCTTTTGTGCAGAGAAAACGGAGAACAGCAAGATTATCTAATAGATAATCTCCTTCTGCAAGACATTCCCTGTAACTGCTGACTTCAATAACCTGTAAGGTAAGTAAAGTGCAGAAGCTCTGACATATTTCTGTAGTTATGTCTATCCAGTTAGGCTGCCTTTAAAGCTCCAAGGAATCTAAATCCTTGTTTTCTTTTTAAGCAGCCAGTCTTACTTCTGGATACGCAGGATGTTCTGTGAATAACTGTCTAGTGTGCATTAAATAAGGCAGCGTATTTCACCAACCCGATCTTGGGTAGTGCTTACGTAAGCAGTACTCTCACCCATCACAAAGCTCATGAGGTTTGTCCTGCGCATGCACTGTAGGGGGGTTTCCCTACAGTAGGGGTTTCAAACAAAGATTATCCCCAGATGGTTATTTCCATGGTGGCTAGATTGAATAAGAGGGTTAAACAATTTTTTGGCTTATTTTTATGTATGAATTTTGACTATATGGCCTCAATATGTCAAAAAGTGTATCCTTATTAGTAATTCTCCTGTTATTACAAACCACAACAGTACTACTAACAATTATTATTAATACCAATAATACTAACTAATAATACTAGCATTATTATTATTACTATTATTTTTATTATTGTAGTAGTCGTAGTAGCAGTAGTAGTGATACTGGTGGTAGTAGTAGCAGTAGTAGTAGTAGTGATACTGGTGGTAGTAGTAGTAGTAGTAGTTGTAGTAGTATTTATATTATTATATAACTATGACAACAATAACTACAATAACTACAACAACAACAACAACAACAACAATAATAATAATAATAATAATAATAATAATAATAATAATAATAATAATAATAATAATAATAGCACACCATGGGTATCGCTAGGCCAGCTTTAGGAAGGTTTTTAAATGCAAGAAAGTAGATTTAATTAAGTACTGGTCTATATTAGAAAGCTAAGATAGTTATAGGTAAATTACAGTCATTCCCACTCAGTATGCAGCATTCATGCCTCGTCAGGTTTTCATTTGCAGCAGCAGCCTAGTGTTACTTTAAGCATCATTTTAACAAAAGAAGCAGCCTTCTAGCTAACGCTGGGTAATCAGCCAGCTTTAACCAAATCTACAAATGAAAGCAATTCTTACAAAATGGTTTCAGTTTAATTTTGTCATGTTTTGTGTCCTGCTTCTTCCCTGCCTGTCTGTCTCTCGTTTACCCTCCTGACAATTTACATGTGGTTCTGTTTGTTTTGGTTTCTTAGCTCCTCCTTGTCACACCATTCACCTGCTCTTAGTCTGTCCCTGTCCTACTGTTTGGTCCAGGTGTTTGTGGATACCCTGTTGCTTGTTTTTTTTCATTTTTCATTTATGTGTTTGGTTAATTTTCCTTTTGTTTTTTAATAAACATTCCACCGGCTTTTGCACTTGCATCCTGTCTCCTCACTTTTCCATTTGTGATAATTTTTTTTTGATCTTATTCTTCTTTTGGTTAGAATTGTATCTATTTCAGGATTGTTTTAAAATCTTTCTTTCATTTATTTTATTGTCAAATTTTACATGTGACTCCTTAAAAGTTCTTCTATATATATATATATATATATATATATATATGTGTGTGTGTGTGTGTGTGTTGATACAATTTAATTTTATTACATCATTTACTCTTATTTTTCTTTTTTTCATTTACCTTCATTGATTTTAATTTATTTAAACTTTCCTTCCCATCTGCTGTCCATACTCGAGTATAAAATTGAAAATGAGGGTTGCCTTCAATATACTCTCAGACTGAAAATAAAGATGACTGATCTGTTAATAAGTGGACACCCATGTGTGTGGAGCTCGTTTCACTAATTTCTCCCCACATGTGCTGTCGGGTTTAGTTCCGCTTCAGTGTTGTAGCAGACTGGGAGAGTTAGACTGAGTGATGTCAATCATGCTTGCTTATCGGAATGACCACACCCAGACAGCTCTCAGATCGGTCTAATCAGTGTTTTCCCCCAATTTTTCATTCACACTCTGGATGTTTAATCTAACACTCAACTTTAGTGTTCACTGGTACTTTAAAACAATAAGATCACTCTTAGAATCCTACAAGATTGTATTCCTAACCTCTTATGAAGCAATCTATACTGTGCCAGGCTGCTAAATTTAGCAGACAGAGTGTTCGACTAACACACAAGTGTAAAGAGAAATTTCCAACTGTACCTTCACAGAACATAAAAAACACCATCCTAACAGGATCAGACCCTGAAATACTTCACAACTCATAGTCGGTTTCTATTACAGTAACTCTTACCCACTCCATTGTGCGGCTCTTGCTTTGGGCGTATTAAAGAACTGATGTAATGTTGATCAAAGGGCCAGAATGATAGAGTGTTCTTCAACTTCCCTTCCACTACAAACACACTCCTATCAGTTCTTACGTAGTCCCGCAGTAGGAGTTCAGCAGTCGTCCAGAATAGCAGTGAGTTCATGCATGGTTTGAAGCCAGAAGAGTTACCCAAACCACTGCTGGAAGGCCTGTGGCAGACATTAGCCAAGAGGCAGCTAACACTAAGCCAGCGCTGGAATGAGCTCATGTGAGTTCTGTTGCCAGAAGACCACCACTGCCCCCCCTTGCTCTAACGTCTGCAGCACTGGCATGTAAACAGAACAACAGAAAAAAATATATGACTCTTATGATGAAAGTAACGTGCTTGTGTGTGTATGGTGATGTTCACCATACTATCTCAAGAAATTTTCCATGTAGTCTCGCTACCTTCCTTACCTTCTCTTAAGATTCAATATTTCTTTATTTGTCATATGTATTGAGAATAAAGGGCACTGAAAGATACAATGGCTTTCTTAAGCAGCATAAACAAAGAAATTGCACCATACAGTAGGGGGTGACTTAAGAATGAGACAGACAGCAGTTATGACGCAGCACTGTAAACATACTGTGAAAGGTGTAGCACTATGTACAGAATAACACGACGCACCAGACCAGATGTGCTTTAATATGCTAGAGCGTACACTGTTGAATAAATAGTATAATGCTGCAGTATAATATCATAACAGCACAGAAACACAGCTATTCAACTGTTACAACACCCGTTTCGTAGAGCCGCTGTCCAGCAGCCTCTCGTGAGGCCTTATTGACGTGTGGTCCGGGAGAGGAACCGCTGGGTTTTGGCACGTACGGAGACGGGATCTGTCGTGGCTGTCTATACCGCGCCCTCTGTATCGTCACACGGGCCGGCCTGTGGAGCTATGAACTACTAAGGGTGGGTAGGGAGAGATTTCCTGCCCACTTCCCCAGTCAAACCCCCATCCATCAGCATGTCCATCAGTGGTGACCTCGTATCAGCGCCATCAGTAAGCTCACCGTTTTTAGATTAGAAAAAAATCTAAATGCCCTCACGCTGTTTCTGTACATGTGGAGGAGGCCGACGCCGGGAGATCAAGCAGCGGCCGAGGTATTAATCACCCACCGCTGCTGGCTTTCCTGCTGCTGACTTCCTGATCTAGTGGGAAACACCCATTTCTGAATTATATAACAACTGATTTATAGCAGGCAAGAAATCAGATTCAAAGCTTTGTCTAGATTTTGTTTTTTTTGTCTTTTGTCGAGTGTGCAGTAAATGCGTGTATCCTGTGGGTGTGTTTGGGGAAGAAAAGCATTTTGGGAGGTTAGCATGTGTGAGTGTGTGAGAGAGAGAGAGAAAGAGAAATAGAAGGAGAGAGAGAAAGAGAGCGAGGGAGCCAAGATCCTTCATTTGTCTTTGTTTAGTGCCAGATGCTCTTTGGAGCCAATCGATGCGCCTCTTACCCAAGAATCAGTACTAAGACTGTGTCGGTGTCGCGAAAGACTGGAGAGTAAAGACGGGAGCACAAGAAATGGCTTACAAACACACACACACACGCACACACAAACACACACGCACACACTAGAGTTAGCTCATCAAAGCTGCCCTTTGCAGCGGCTGTGCTGTCCTCTCAGCAGCTTGACCCGACTCTCATTCAGAGCAGGAGACAGGAAGCGGGGTGAGTCTGGCTGTGCCACAGACTGGACTCTTCCAGACTGTTCCATAACTCTCCTCCACCCTCCCCCCTTTCTCTCACTCACTGTCTCTCTCTCTCTCTCTCTCTCTCTCTCTCTCTCTCTCAGCCTGAAAGAACATGCTGTTCCGCCAGCAGCAGCTGTTTCCACAATGCAATCCCATACGGAGTGATAACCACTCACCATCTCTCTCTCTTTCTTTTCCTCCCTCTCTCTCATGTATGCACATTCATTCTTTATCCCTCCATCACCCTCCAGTCACTTTAAACTAACTCCGATTCAAAGGGATATGAAATGTTTTGCAAACAAACCTGGCACTTGGCGCTCATACGCTCGCTTCTTAAGGAGCGCCCGACTGATGATGTGAAAAGTTTACTACTCTGAAAGTTAGTGATACATGAAACACCCCGTGCACACGCAGACACACAAATATAAACACGCAGCGTGAAATCAAAAGGCTGAGATATTTCAAGATAAGGCGCTGCTCAGGAAGTCAGAAGAGTGTAAATATTGTTACATTTCTGAAAGAGCTGCAGACGCTACACAGCTTACATGGGTTACGTGTTGCGTCATTGAGTAAACCGAAGCTCCACTGAAGTCCAGGACTGTACAAAGCGATACTTAAGGCTAAACTTCAAGATTCCAGTGACATGGGGTGATTTCTACAGTGCCTCAGCCACGTAAGTACCAGCAGTGTAGATGAAGCAGTCTTATTGAAGCCCACGGCACTAAGTACTAAGTATTTAGAACTATGAAAATAAGAAGTTTTATCCATTAGCCTTAAGTGTAGCTAATTTAATTGTAGATTGTTTATTGGGTGCAGTGCAGTGCAGTGCTTATTTGAGTGCCAGATACCCACACTGTCCATCACCTTCTGCATTAGCTGTAGGCCCAGTACGGACTGATATATGCTTTCCCCAAATAAGACCGTAGGTAAAATACCAATAAAATAAGAGATATTTAATATTCAATACCTTCAACTTTATAGATTTTTTGTAAATATACACTAATTTCAAAGCTGATGCCTGCAATGCCTTTCAAAAAAGTTGGGAAAGGGTCAATTTAGGACTGGGAGGTTTGCTGAATGATCAAAAACAACTGTTTTGCTATCATGTTTGGGTGTAAAAGGAGGTTCACCTATTTTTTCAGAGGACAGGTGGTAGAAGTTTGGAACAGGTTGCAAACACCAAATTTGCAATAAGGCATTTACGTTAAAAGCAACAATAGTTTCTGCCTGATCTCATTACCTTTTCCTACTGTCCCAACCTTTCTAGACTTGGGTTTATACAGAACCACTGGGGATTAGCAATGACATACTTTTGGACGATCTGCAAACAATGCATTGTGCAAGATTAGCAAATTCTGTGGGCTATTAACAAACACTAAACTGCCTAGCATATGCAAGCGCCAGGGGCTACAGGAATTAGCAAATGATATATTGTATATGATAAGCAAACAAATTAATGTGCGAAATTAGAAAACAACAATGTCTATGGAGATTAGGAAACGATTTATTGTGCACAAATAGCAAATGATACATTGTGTATGATTAGCAAACAATACATTGTGCATGATTGTGAAATTATATTGTATTGCAGTTAAAAAAAAGAAGTACCTACAAAATTACAGCTTACCAGGAGAAGACAAAGACACTCTTCAACCCTAATGTTAAACGTTGAACTGATAACGCAAAGCAATTTTATTCTAAGCCATTTTTGATCATTCTCATTGGTCTATTCATCATGAAATAACATGTTTAAATGACATAGAAAAATGAAAATTGAAAGAAATAAGATTACACATGATTACATATTAGATATGATTAGCAAATTAAACTAGAATTAGTAGTCAATATATTGTATGTGCCTGTGAAAGAATATAGGCTAATGGAAAACTGGGTACGATAAACAAACTATATATTTTGCATAATGGCTGTATTGATGTAGGCTGAGGGGGATTTGTTATATATTGTGTAGGATTAGCAAATTATATACTGTGCACAAAAAGCAAACAGCACAGGATTAGTGCACGATTAGCTAATGATGCACTCTGCAGCACTAGGGTTCCTTAGTGCTGTGCAGTCAGTGCGGCAGGGTCTCATGGGTATGCAGAACTCTGAAACTTTGGGTTATGTAGACACGCTGAAGTGCCTGAGCCATGAGAGAAATCACGGACGACAGAATCAGCTATGAGCCGAGACTAACAGATGAGAGACAGGGCGAGACGCCAGGCTGAAGGCGACGAGATGAGTCACAGTGATTCTCTCTCGCTCCCTCTGTCTCTCTCTCGCTCTCTCATATTTAAACTGAGACATTTGCGAGATTGGATTCTCATGCTAACACCTGGATGGAGATGTATGGCCGTCTGCTCAGCGGTGCATTAGAGTCTGCTAGCCTTGATTGCATTCAAGGAAAAGGCTCAGATGATGAGTCCCACACCTTTTCCTCTATTTCCTGTTCTGCCTGTACAGCCTATCTCTGTATGCAGCCTCCACCCCAACACGCACATACACACGCTTAGGTCTTAGGCACCCCCCCCTTCTTTTACTTCCTGAGTGCATCCACTAAAAGCCCTTCCTTCCTCACACAGCTGCTAATGCACAGCTAATGAGATTGGTGAGAGGCTGATGGAGGCTCAGAGATACTCACATTCAGACTACATCACCCATAATTCAATTGGCTGTCTTCCTATTGTTTGGGAACCAGAGGTTTTAAAGACATAGTGTTCCAACATACAACAAAGCAATCTTTGCACATACTTGCTCACAGTTTGAGACATGCAATTAATACTCACACACTTTAAAGCCAAATGGAACTGCAAATTGCTGCAAATTGTACTGACAGATGTATTTACTTTATTTATTTTTATTTATTTATTTATTTATTTATTTATTTATTTATTTATTTAAGTGCAGTTTCCTGTACTTACGCACCAAATTCTAATTTTGGTCTAAAGTTAATCAAATATAATAATGAGAAATAGGGATTAAAGTCATAGAGAATGAACACCCAAGAATTTCCCTAGTGCAGGTCTGATACCACTTACAGCTCAATATGCAGAACACAGCAAAGCGGCCCCACCAGCATGAGCCACTTATAGCCACAGTCTTTAATGCATTGTCTTGGAAGAATAAGGCTACCTGTTGTTGAGAATTACTGATTTTATGACATATACTGTAGTATAGATACTGTAACCATTGTAGTGATTTTAGCATTTACCTAAACTGTTTTTTTTTTTAGCATTTTAAAGTATTTTTCATAGTTTCGGTTTCAGTTTTGGTCTAGTATGATATGAATATATTTATTTTGTTGTTTCTTGGAGGAATCTCTACTTAAGTAGGTAGTAGGTAAGGTACTAAACTGTGACTATGGTTTTACTCTAAGAATCATGTGTTCAGTACCTTTAGTTAGGAAACATAACTGTACTGTATGCTTTTTTACATTGCATTGACTCCATACCATAAGAAATGGTACAGCCCATTGGAGGGGAAAAAACACAACTAAAGTACAGTCGGACCGTAAGACCATTGTAGTTTTTTGGTACCTTGATTAACAAAAAGTACCTGTACAGCATGTTTTTTTTATGTCAGCGTACCCATAAATCGATTATTTAAGTTATGTGGCCTACCCTTTTAGGAGCCCCAGGATTCATTCCTCATTGTGGAGATAAGCCGGATCAGCTCATCCATCTCCGAAGTGTTATGTTTCACATTCACCGATGATAAATGTGACACAGTCACGTTTCACCGCCTCGCCAAAGTGAACAAGAAAAAAAAAAAAAAAAAAGCAGCTCCACAGAAAACAAAGCACCATAAAGTTCTGAAACAAAACAGCAATAAACAACTAAGGATTTGAATTACAAAACCACCACAGAAGCACCACGACAATAGGTTTGCGGGCTTCCATTTCATATTGAACCCTGCGGCGCCGTGATTGGGGTTTTGCCGCAGCATCATGGACCAAAGAAGCCGCATTATGTTATACAAACCATCAGAGAGCGAAGGGGAGAGAGGGGCCACCATTTTGCACAACCGGAATGTGCTTGGTGCTTATTGCTTCCCGGACTCATTTCATTGTGTCGCAATAGATCTCCTTTATGTTTTCCTTGTCCTGATTTCTGTTTTCTCCATTACTTCTCCCGGCTAGACGACTACAAAAGACAAGGCATCTGTTTTCAATCACCGAGAGCCCCCACCAAGCCAAGCGGCAACAACACACAACACACACTTACATACACAAGAAAACACAGCAATCCCAAGAAGGGGGAAATACACTTCACTGGACATTTAGGGAATGGGAATTTGATGTCAGCGTAGGGAGAGGAAGGGTAATCACATCTTTTCCTTTTGTTCTCTTTTGCTCCCTCCCTCTTTCCGGCCTCTTCGTGGGAAGAATAATTTCGCTGCAGCGGTGGTTGGATTTCAAAACACTGCACGGTTTTAGATTTCACTGCTTTGCAGCTATCACACATGAAGTAGAGGCACTTTGGGGAAACACGCTAGTTTCCTGGCTCATGTAAATTTAACATGGCTTGATGAGTGGTGATGAGAGCGGCCGCTGCTCCCGCATACGAGGTCCTGCAGTCGAGCGTTTGTAAGTAGGAGTGCTTAGTGTTATGGTCTGTTAACTAAAGAACAGAGGTAATTCTTATTCCTATAAGCCTTACAATGATGCTGTTTGTCTTTAGCTGCGCTGTGCCCTCAGGCGCTCTTCGCCATGGAAAATAAGCCTCCGCTGTCCCAAACGTAGCAAGAGTCTCTGAGTGAGAGCGCTGACCTTGGCTTCGCTTCTTCCTGTCCACATAACGGAGTTGAGCAATTTAAAGGAATTGCTATTGCGGAACTCAAAAACCAGCAAATGATTCATTCCATTCAGTGTTTCGCCTGTTGCATCACAATCGGGCTTTTCTAGTTCTGAAACGCTCCCCTCATCAAATGACCCATGCACTGCATGCTCAGTGACTGCCACGGCTAATCTCATCTGGCCTGGCTGAATGTACAATACACTTTTACCCGAGAACTGCCTTTACACAGTGAAACTGGCATGCAACTAGGTGCATGTTGTGACAAGTTGCACATAATGCATTCTGCTACTCCACTAGTTCAGTAAATCTAAATCAGCAGCTAGTGTTTTTTAAACACTGTATATAAAGACATCTAAACATATTGTTTATATTTACAACAATAAATTATTTGCTGTATTATTCGCTTTTGAAATGCAACTGCATATTTATTTACAATTAATTCTATTTTATTATAATAATTATATATATTAATTTTATTTTATTAATTATATTTTACAGTCCAATGGAGTAAAATATTTAGCAAAACAAAATTAGAGCATACACACAAAATCTAATTTCTTATCTAATTCAAACCATAGTAAGATATTTTCTCTGTGCTATCAATTCCAAGTTTGAAATCTGACAGTATTTCAGTTTGTTGAGCTACAAGTGACAAAATATTAAGGTGAAACTGGGAAATTCAGAGTGTCTGCGCAACATGTTGCTGTATGTGGTTGGTTGCTAAGGTGTTGCGAGCAGGTTGCCAGGTGTTTACTGACAGGTTGATAGGGCATTGCTTAAAGGGTTGTTAAAAATGAATGTGCAACTATGGGAAGAATGAGGGATGAAAAGGGGAATGTTGATTAGAGCCTTGGGAGTGCTTTCAATTTGGTGGCTGTCAGACAAGGAAAACAATGGCATTTATGTGGGGGGTAAAAGTGAATGGAACTCTAGGACGAACAAGGGTGTGAAGATAATTGTGCAACTTCTGCACTTTTTTATTCGTAAAAGAAAACAATATTTATCAAGGACTGTATGAAAACTGTACTTCAAGTCAAAAAAACTGTTTATGGGCACGAAATTCACAATACTGTTTCACATTGCTTTGGAGAATCACTAATTATACTGTACTTGTAGCATCTGAAACAGTAAGGAGGAACACAGGTATAACCAATGGAGCATGCTGAGACCACACAATGGACTAATAACTGTTGATTGCTATTAATAATTGCTGACAACTGTGTAGTCTGCAAGTCTTGTACCCTCCCAATACCACAGAAACGCTGATCTAGCCTGCGTTTTCAGAAGGGAGTTCATGCTAATTACTGCTAATTAACTGCAGAAGCAGGCCTACATGGTGAATTCTCATAAGTCGGGGTTTTACGGTGTACTGAGTGATGCTGCAGTAATCAAAGTGTCGCAATTACTAATCAATACCACTGGCACCATAAACCAGCTAAATGTTCCGTAACTACTCGGACTAAAGAATCACAAATCTGATGCTAAAGCCATCTAAAGCAAAATGGCCCTGTGTAATTTGGAACAGTTATGTGATAATAAGCTGTACGTGCAATGAATGAGAAGATGAAAATGGATCTCTGTAAATCAACTGATTTCCCCAGTGATCTCACTGTACTCTGGAAACATTTCTGCCTCATCAGACTCAGCCCAGATAAACACTGCGCTGTATTTGAGCGTATGTGTGCGTGTTAAACTGCTCCTAATTTCAGTCTGTATCAGGTGTATTCATGTATTCTTCCGACAAAACATTCTGAGTTTACAGGAAAACCACAGAGACACACAGAGTACCCATAATCCCACAATTTTACTCCTAATCTCAACAACAAAATAACAGAAAAAGCTAGGTTTGGACGCATATGGACAATGCTAGGTTTAAAAGAGGAATAGGTTAGTGGCAGGGTTAGAATTAGAATAGGTTAGGATAAGGATAACTGTAAGGATAAGTATAACTGTAAGGATAAGGAGAACTTTAAGGATAAAGATAAGGATAACTGTAAGGATAAGGAGAACTTTAAGGATAAAGATAAGGATAACTGTAAGGATAAGGAGAACTTTAAGGATAAAGATAAGGATAACTGTAAGGATAAGGAGAACTTTAAGGATAAATATAAGGATAACTGTAAGGATAAGTATAACTGTAAGGATAAGGAGAACTTTAAGGATAAAGATAAGGATAACTGTAAGGATAAGGAGAACTTTAAGGATAAAGATAAGGATAACTGTAAGGATAAGGAGAACTTTAAGGATAAAGATAAGGACAACTGTAAGGATAAGGAGAACTTTAAGGATAAAGATAAGGATAACTGTAAGGATAAGGAGAACTTTAAGGACAAAGATAAGGATAACTGTAAGGATAAGGATAATTGTAAGGATAAAGAGAACTGTAAGGATAAGGATAAGTATAACTGTAAGGATAAAGAGAACTGTAAGGATAAGGATAAGTATAACTGTAAGGATAAGGTATGGGTTAGGATAAAGATAAGGTATGGGTTAGGATAAAGATAAGGTATGGGTTAGGATAAAGATAAGGTATGGGTTAGGATAAAGATAAGGTATGGGTTAAGCTAAGTATAAGGTATGGGTTAGGATAAAGATAAGGTATGGGTTAGGATAAAGATAAGGTATGGGTTAGGATAAAGATAAGGTATGGGTTAAGCTAAGTATAAGGTATGGGTTAGGATAAAGATAAGGTATGGGTTAGGATAAAGATAAGGTATGGGTTAGGATAAAGATAAGGTATGGGTTAGGATAAAGATAAGGTATGGGTTAGGATAAAGATAAGGTATGGGTTAGGATAAAGATAAGGTATGGGTTAGGATAAAGATAAGGTATGGGTTAAGCTAAGTATAAGGTATGGGTTAGGATAAAGATAAGGTATGGGTTAGGATAAAGATAAGGTATGGGTTAGGATAAAGATAAGGTATGGGTTAGGATAAAGATAAGGTATGGGTTAAGCTAAGTATAAGGTATGGGTTAGGATAAAGATAATGTATGGGTTAGGATAAAGATAAGGTATGGGTTAGGATAAAGATAAGGTATGGGTTAAGCTAAGTATAAGGTATGGGTTAGGATAAAGATAAGGTATGGGTTAGGATAAAGATAAGGTATGGGTTAGGATAAAGATAAGGTATGGGTTAGGATAAAGATAAGGTATGGGTTAGGATAAAGATAAGGTATGGGTTAAGCTAAGTATAAGGTATGGGTTAGGATAAAGATAAGGTATGGGTTAGGATAAAGATAAGGTATGGGTTAGGATAAAGATAAGGTATGGGTTAGGATAAAGATAAGGTATGGGTTAAGCTAAGTATAAGGTATGGGTTAGGATAAAGATAAGGTATGGGTTGAGCTAAGTATAAGGTATGGGTTAGGATAAAGATAAGGTATGGGTTGAGCTAAGTATAAGGTATGGGTTAGGATAAAGGTTTGACTTGTAAAATTTGGTATTTAAAATCTAAATGCCTGCTTCATAACAACCCTAGTGGAACAAATATCCATCACTTCAGCATAAATTCAAACACAAGCTACTCAGACATACTCAGGTATTGCTTTTTAAACATTGTTCAGTGCTTAAGATGCATATGTTGTGAAATGTCTTCAGCATTTACATAAACAGTTTCTGAAATGTCTTTTTAAATATAGCTAGTTACGTATATACCAAATACACCAGCATATAAATGAGGCATATCTGTGACCTTACATCTTGACACCACATAAAATGCGTGTGTGTGTGTGTTTAGCAGACATGCCAATCACCCAGCAGTGCGAGTCTCGAGGACAGGTGCAGCCCTGACTCCCCACAGCGTAATTCACTTCTGGGCTCAGGGTGTAAGAGGGGACTCTCACTCTCCCTCTCTCACAGCCACACATACAGTGACACTTTGACTCGCTTCCTCCAAATTCCAGCCTGACCTTGGCTGGGTTATAATAAATGCCTTTAGCTGCAATTACCTGTTTCTCCTAAACAGAATGAATGTACATGAATGCATGCAGGGACGAAGGGGATGTACACAGACTGGAACCTGTAGCTTGCTGATTTTTGTTCTTTACATTTACAAGGGAAGCAGCTAGAGGGGTCTTGGAGCGCCTCAGCCCACTCATTTGGAGGCCAGGTCCCCTAAATTACTGAAGTGGTTTCTAAACAAGCCCTTCAAGACCAAAGTTTTGTGTCATTTGTCATCTTAGTACATAGGATGAACCCAAAGGTGCTGTTTTTACATCCTCTCACCTTTTTGCCAACTGCCAAAAGCTCTCCTTTGATCATCACCAACTTTCAGCAGCTGCACGTCGTCATCAGTCGTGTAGCTTCGTGACACAGTTTGATGCCAATTAATCAATGAATGTTATTTTGTTCACTGCTAACATAAAAACGCAGCTGCACCCCTGTGGATTCTTTCTGCAGATTTTAGAGACTTGGCTGGGCTGTGCTGTAGCCTAGACTACTGCTTATCTATAGCGAGTGAGCTTAATAAGAAGTTAACTGAAGTATGAAAAAAAACAGACTAACTCAACCATTCGTCCCAGAAATCTCTGCCTGGCACGGTACAGTCAGTGTCGTACTCTGTTTTTCAGCCCATGCTTGCTATGGTATGCTGTTTGAAGGGCACGTAGTTAATGGATTAGATGTTATTTTCCTTTGACTTGTCTAGATTTCAGGACTGTTTATCTGCAAGTGCTTAAAAATGAATAAAACCTGGATCTTTAAAATAAGTTAATGCTGAATTCTCATTAAAGCAAGCCAAGTCACTCCCATCTGCGACCATTGGTCACTTTGTGGATATGTTCCTAAAACCTAAGCAGCTTTAGATTGAGTGAACACATGCACAAAGGCAAAACCGACCTGAAGTTATGGCGTCACATCAGTGTCAGAACTAGAGCATGCAAAATATAAACCTGTGTGTTTTAACAATTTCTGCACATAATTGTTTTACTCGTGAGCACAATGTGAAACTCATAAGCACGCGCTCAAATGCTCCTTTTTCATCCTTTAATGTTTTTTGCTCTCGCGATTTGATATCTTTCCTTGCATGCAAAGTGCCATACCGTCAGCTGCTCTCTGCACTCAGGAGAAAGTTTTGAGCTTAAGTTTTTACAGGGGGCAGTTTCTACAGTTTAAGGGGGGGGGACAGGGGCCGACCGCTATTGGCTGATGGCACCTGGCTTCATGACTGACCACTCACTACGAACAGCCTCTCAAACTACTACAAACATGGTGGACAAAGAGGAGCCGACAGGTGAGCTAGATAGATAAAACTTTGATTTATATCATTTATAATAATGATTTAATTGTCTTATCACTTCTTATCAGCACGTATTCACTCGTTCCTGCTGCAGGTGGGTTAGGCTGATATACTCAGTGGATATTTGCGTTTCTCTACTGCTGTAGTTAATGATATTTTCTAAGTGGTGGTGAACCAGAGAACAAACTACAATAACTACATTTCGTCGCAGTTCCCAATCTTTCCATTTCTTTTAGTTTTTATTAGTAGTTGTTTTTGAGTTTGGACACTGATGTGACGCCATTTGAAGTGGCCTAATTTATTTATTTAAAAAAATATATAATAATGTCCTTAACCTGTTTTGTTGTTTTTTCAAAACCATTTTATCTCTGCTTTGGTGTGTACGAGCACTGAAGCATAGCCTGAGGGGTTTTAAACAATTTGTTACTGTGTCACACATCTGATTGGTCATTGCTGAGTTTATTTGCATAAAGCATACCCAGCACAGAAGAGAGCAGAGTGTGCAGGTAAGCGGAGTGCGCATCAGCATTGTTTGTCAGCGCCAGTGTCAGTTATAGGTGTGTACCGTCACCTCTTGACACATTTTATGTTTTGACATGTCATGACGTGTTCTGTTTTGTAAATAATAAAAAGCCTATAATTTACACGACACCACTGTATGCATTATATGGTTAAAGGTATATAGACTCTTTACCATCACACCTGAACAAGCTTGTTGGACATCCCCTTCCAAACCATGGGCATTAAAATGGAGCTGTCTCCCCTTTGTGGGTATAAAAGTCACAGCAACGCTTTCCACAATGTTTTGTAGAGTGTCTATGGGAATTTGTGGCCATTCAGTTAAATGAGTGTTTGTGAGGGCAGCCTAGGTCAAGATCAACATTTCAATGTGGTTAAGGGGCTTTGTGATGCTGTTTCATTGAGCTGCTGCATAGTTCTTGTGTTGATGTTGCTTCTACAGGCAACCTGGTACTTTCTAGTGACTGATGGGCAAGATATGCACTTCAGCACTGAGTGGCTTCACTTTGTGAGGCTAAATGGTTAGTTGGTGGGTGTGGTTCATACTACAGCATGCTATATAATTCCAAGGGCTGGTACATTTATTTCATTGCGCACTACACAGCAAAACAAGACCAACACTTCAACACCTCAGAACACCAAAGCCACAGCAATGGCCCCAAACACACCTAAGCGACCAGTAAGAGCTGCTGAGGCCAGATAAGAAAAGTGCAGTCCAATATGCAATTAATGTAAAAGGGTTACTGTTAATGTCAGTGTGTGGGAATAGTGGGATGTGGTGATAAATAAATGTGGTTCTGTGAGCTGTCCACAGAGAACAGGGCAGACCAGAGGCTACTTTCTGTTTCTACAGTGACCAGCCATGTGGTCAGTCAAGTGACTAGACTGCACGCACACCTTGCACAAGACGTCTACCTCTGAAACCCTGAAACTAGAATTTCACATAGCAAGACTGCTTTATCTATGAGTGTAGGAGACAGGAGTTAGAACGGCCTCCTCTTTTAAAAAGCAATTCTTCACCCCCAATTGCCTCTTCTATAGGGCTGTGACATGTGGAGAATTAACAAGCGCATTTTCCACACTCCTATATTGCTATATAACAGCCCAGGGGAATAGTTGTGTGCTGCTTTGCAGTGAGAACAAAAAGGTATTACCGTGCAGCAGCGCTTATTGAAAGTAATCAGCTGCACTAATTAACAGACGTGATATGCGTCACAGTAAAACACACGCTCAGAAATACATTTATGCAAAGAAGCACACATGAAACATGTGCATTTACATATTCATGCATAGAGATTGGAGAGACTAGCTGACTTGTTGAGTTTACTGCTCGGCAATGACTGTAATTATGACACAAGCAACGTGGAGCCCTCGGAGAAGACAAGAGGTGAGAAGCCTGGTGATTTTGGGATCTATACCTTCCAGAAGACTAACCCTTAAGGAATTATTGGTGTAGGCATGTCATGTTAAACTTAAGGGTAGGGTTTGGCTTTGTTGTAACATTTCCACCAATCTACCGTGTCTCAAGATCAAGATCAGATGCTAAACATTGTTATCCCTGGTTTCCTGAAGACTACAGTAAAATGTGTTCTTTCAAAGGGCACATAACGGCTCATAATCCTGAAACATTTGACATCAGTTACTCTTCTCAGAGTTCAAGGCTCTAAATTCTCTGGCTCTCTAGAGCAAGGCCGTCTAGGGTGTGCACAAGTTGAACCCAAGTTTGCAAGATTCTGGGGGCTGTATCTTCGGTTTCTTGAAGGCTAGCATGCAATCAAGGGCTTGTTGGAAAGAGCATGCTCCACATGGCCTGTTGCATTTGTCTTCATTACAGATTTTTTAAGTCATTTGCATTCCTATATCCTATGGTTTTATTCAAGACATTGACTCTTCAGCACATAACTGCCCACTTTCAGAAATCTGAAGTCATGCAACCACTAATGCGTACAAATTTGAGCATTAAAACACGCCTATGTGCACATGCACTTCTGAGATGTTTTTCTGCTCACCACAATTTTACAGAGCAATTATCTGAGTTACCATAGTGTTTCTGTCAGCTTGAACCAGTCTGGCTTTCTGATTTCTCCCATATCTTATCTATAGCAGCATTCTGAGTAAACTAGAGACTGTTATGCATGAAAATCCCAGAAATACTCAAACCAGCACTCATGATTTATCAACTCCACTTGCTAAATTGACAATTAGTGTAGAAACAGAAACAAAGGAGGTGGTTGTAATGGTATATGTGTGTGTGTATGTGTGTGTGTGTGTGTATATGTGTGTGTGTGTGTGTGTGTGTGTGTGTGTAAAGCAGCATCAAAGGAGGGTTAAAAAAGAGTGTATTTATATGACACTCACAAGCACACACACCTGCACATTCAAACACAAAAACAAAACACACCTCCTCTCCTTCTCTCTCATTATATCTCAGAATCCACAAAGTAATTTCTCTGCCTGCGGGAAGAACTGATAATGAAAGGCAAAGATATAGCTTCACCTGTCAAATTACCTTTCTGCTGCTAAGAGTACAAAAAAAAACAGCACTGGACACAGAACAGTGAACACACACACACACACACACACACACACACACACACACACACATACAGAAGAGTGTAATCCTTCCACACTAAGTTAATTGGTATGACTGATGAGAACAAATTGAAACAGTGGAGGGCTGCCGCAGCAGACGAGTACAGTGGAGAAATAAACGCAAGTGCCGCCATTTGAAATGCTCTGAACTGTATTTTAGAACAGCTCACTGTACACAGGGACCCTCTGTTCTGTAGATATCTATTGTGGGTGGAACAGGTAAACTATCAAGCGCCTCAGGTGAGAAGTGACTGTGGTAACAGAGAGTGCTTAGTAAGCTTTTCTCTCTCTCTAACATCCTTCTTTCACAGCTCTGACGGAGACTGTGTTAGCTCTGTGCTCTCATCTGTCTGCTGTGTATAGAAGACACCATGCTGCACACGACAGATTGTTTGGAACATCTGAGCAGAAAGCTGAAGGTATACACTGATGGGGAGTTGTGAAAAAAGACAGACCCTCGTACGCAGAGGCACAGAGGACTGCAGTCTAGATTCCAGGTGCACACCAGTGACTTTGTTTATTGTTTTTGTTGTTTTGTATTTAGTAAAGATCTGACATGAGCTATGCTTCTGTCAACTTCAAATCACTTCCTCATCCATTACTCTCTCTTAATCTCTCTCTCTTACACTCTTTCTCTTACACTCTCTCTCGCTGTCCCTTTCTCATGCATTTTTCTGGATTTCCATGGCCACTGCTTTAGGAAGGCTTTCAGTGTAAACAGATTTACACTATTTTTACACTAAAGGTTGTGATCTGAAAGTAAAGTACGGATATCACATGGATGAAGGTGACATTGAATAAAAAAAATCATATGTCTTCATATTCTCATAGTTAAATAAGCAGAGTTCAGTACAAAAGCTTCAGTACTGTCATATCCTTTAAATGCAAATCCAGCATTTAAAAATAAGGACAGTAAAACGAGCCAATTCCAAAATCCTAAACTGTTACATAACAGTCTTAACTCATTAATATCTATGCTTCCAAATTTTATATACGACAGTGGAGCAAAATTGTGGACTATGTGGCCAAATCAACTGTTCCTGATTGTGAAGGTGATGACAGCTTTTTCATACTCTTTCCAAGCAACCAAACTGTCAATGAGCATACCTATTCACTTCTTAATCTAATATTTTTAATGCTGCAGCTTGTACAGGTGGCAGAAAGTAACTGCGGTTCCATTTAAGGTGGAACAAAAATTCAAAGACAAAACAAGTTGGTGAATAGGACGGCAACTTCAACTCAAACATCTATCCATTGATTATCTGCCACTAAATCCTGCTACTGGGGGTCACGGGGGAGCTGGAACCAATCCCAGTGGCATCGGGCAAAGGCGGGGTACACCATCGCATATCCAACACTCAATTTAGAGTGGCCAATTCAACTAGCATGCATGTGTTTGGACTGAGGGAGGAAACCAGAGAAAACACATTCAATCATGGGGAGAACCTAGGCACTCCACACAGAGCGGCCCAGACTGGGAATCAAAGCCGGATCATCTTGTGCTAACCACTAGACCACCTTGCCACCTCAACTCAAACATCTTTAACAAAATCCTGGACTTCTATTTCACTACTAAACTTCTATTAAAGTTGTTAGATTGCTCTGCATTTTCCCTCCAGACAGTTTTCTTACCCTGCACAATGATGAGCAGCTAGCTGAGTGTTTGGCACTGAAGAGAGTAAAGAGAGGAGCAGTTCCATCTTCATTAGCATCAAACCTAAACAGCTACCTGTAAGTAGCAGCCATGTTGTGTGATTTTGACTGCCCTTTGATGGCTGAAGCAGATCATCTTAAACTAAAATCGATGATGTTGTTGAGTTTGAAAGCAGATAGCTAGTACCAATATTGTTAGCTACTAACAAGCCTTAAGTAACTAACTAAATTGTCTTAACAGCTGAGCACATTACACAGATGTTCATTTCATGTTGCTGCTTGTCTCTGTTTTGACATACTGCTTCGGTGTGAAGTCATTGCAGTGTCTTGCTGTAAACCATCAAATCTGAGCAAAGATTATTCTGACAAATTCATGAGCTCACCAAAACAGAGGAGTTTATTTAATTCCAGAGCCAAATAATAGGATTGTAAACGGGCATCTGGGCTTGTATCATGGGCGTGTAAAACTGCATCTGGGCATCATCTTGATATCTATGTAGACGTCAGAGAACAATTTAAAATGCTGAATAAATGCACCTTTAACAGAGTGAGGACAAATTTCTTTTCTGCACCCAGCGCAGCGTGTGATAGAGTGTAAGGAAGATGGAGGGAGTGAGTGAGATTTCTAGATATGGGGGAGATACCTCCCAGGGGAAGTTCAATTTCTCTCTCTGTCTGATAACAATGTACTAGGAATGCATCAAAACTTTGAGCAGCAAAACTGTCTGCCTGAAAACCATCAGACAACAGCACCTTCACCAAAGACAAAGAGGCAGCAACTTTTCAGTGGAAAATACTAAAACAGGCCTCTGTTACTTTCAATGGCCTGCGCTGGCCAGCTGGTGCAAAGAGGTTGAGTAGCAGCAAATCAAATGTGGGTTGTGTAGAACCTATCACAGTGTTTGAGAAGGACAATAGACGAATGATCAGAAATAATTGTTCAATGCTAAGTATCAAGAGGTTGTACAACAAGAAATTTACAAAAGCCAAGATCATACAGCAATATAGCTGAAAAAGTAATGACATTCATTGGCTTGGGTGACCAATCATTCTCTGCTCTCGAGATTATGTGGCAGCTAATGTACTGAATCTCACACACTAGAGCAACTTAATCACTTAAAATAAGCTTAAGTGTATATAAGCTATTAATTATGTATTGTTAGATTTGCTTGGTTTTCAGTTTTGCTTTCACTAAAGATTTTCATTTTGGGGGATCACCACAATGCACAGCAGAGTTTAGTTCTAACCTGTATCAAATAAACTTACTTACCTCTTAAACATCTGTACCAGCCAATCAGGGACTGGGCAAGAGGTTGATTAGCTAGGATAGGTGTGGCAAATTGTAGTTGGAACAAGGCCCTGCATGAAAGTAGCTCTCTATCAGGAGGCCTGAAGGATACTGATGTACAGTATGTACACAAAATATGTGCATCAAATCGACCTGATTAAAATGTGCACTGATGTTTATGTATGAATAAAGTACAGCATTTTATGTCAGTTTAATTTGGTTTGGTACTTGTGGAACACATTTTTTCCAGGAGGAACTGAAGTACGCACTTATGTTTGCTCTTCCAGAGTTATACAGTAATGGTACGCATGCAGAGTATGATGCTAAAGTTTTTCATCACACAGGGTTTACAGCCCAGACATACTGTAAAGTTAAAGCCTCCACAGTAAATGAATATTCTCTTCTTTTAGAACACAGTGCAGTACCCTTGTCCAAGACTTTAGAAAGGGACAACGTTATCTGTTTGTAGAGTGCAAAAAGCTGTGCTAAATCACTTTGGGAGAGCACTGAAACAATAAGATAGTGACAGAAAGAGAAATTACTACCCATCCAGCGGAGGTCCTAGCAGCCCCTACTTCATGTTCTTACCACTCTCTTAATGCATTTCAAACTGTACTGTAGCCAGGGTACAACAGAACCATGCCTTTGTTTACAAACTTTTATTAATAAAAAAACTCTCCTGAAGCAAAAACGCCACTTTTCTCAAGTCACCTTGCTTCTCCCGCTGGTGGAACCCATGAACACAGCTGATGTCATACTCTGCCCTGTTTCCCATGTCCTAGCCTGTTATGCTTGCCTGTGTTTACGTTCTGTCAGTCCCTTGGACTTGTGTTTACGTTTTTCACCATGTGGTTCTGTTTGTTTGGTCATGTGCTCCCCTTGTTCCCTGCTCCGCCCTTTCCCCGACTCTCTCACCTGTGCTTCGTTTGTCATTAGTCTCGTCAGCTGTCCTTCGTTTATCTGTGTATTTATTCCTCCCGGTTCTAGTTATGTTGGTCATTCATTTTGTGTTTCCTGGTCACGGTCATTGTCTCTGCTCGTTTCCCTGGTTCGTTTCTGTCTTTGTCGTTTTCTCCCTGTCTGCTTGTTTTTGTTATTCATTGTTTTCTTTTGTTTTCTCTGTAATACGGCTTATTTTGCCAATAAAAGAACTGCGCATGTGTATCCGCCTCCTGAGTCCATACAACACTGTAGTTACACAGGATTATACTATGGTGCTAGATAACCTGCAGATGTATGGGGTTCTACTGCACTGGAGGACACACAGCTTTGCTGGAGGTTAAGCTTGGGTAAAAAAAAAGGAAAGCAAGATATTTGAAAGGCTGTGTGCCCTGAATGCATTTTGTGTCAAAGCAATGCAAACATCATTCATGGTTTGGCCCACAAAGAGCACTGATGTGCAAACAGTTCTGGAAAAAAAGGGAACTTGGAATTGAAAAATGCTTGATAGCAACAGCAACAGAAAAAAATATCAGACAATATGTTCTCAATCTGCTTCCTACAGCAGGATAGACAATGATGCAAAAATATAATTGCATCTGTGTCACCAGCTCAGCCGCAATTTCACGTCCATATGGTGCTATTACCTAGACACGATTCAAACGCAGACCAATAAAAGCACTCCATTTTTGGAGGGATGAGCCTTTTTAAATGCAAGGCAGTTATCTTCCCCTAACAATCCAAATATATATCAGAGGCTGAATTTACAATTGTCAATCAAGCCTCCTTTTAGCATTCACGGTGACCACCACTAACAGGATCCAGATGTCTTTGCAGAACTCAAGATGATCAAACCAGGGATGCTGTCATAGTGAGATAACTAGTTAGGGCCCCAAAGAGTCAAGGACCCCATTAACCAGATTTATTTTCCCCAAGTTATATTGGAGTATTTCTGTTGGTCCACTAATCCTTAAAATATGGCAACCAATGTAAATGGCATCGGCTGCATTCAAATGATGGCAAAAATAAAGATACATGTTTTTCTTTGTACAACGACAGTAAACACACTGTACTGAAAGTACTGACACGGAAACAGGACGAGGAATCTTATCAAAGAACGTAAGATATTTGGGATGGAATCTGCAATTGGCCTCGCTCTCCCTGGTAAGGTAACATGAAACGCTACCCCGCTCTTTAGTTCAGTGATGGCCCTCTACTTACATCTCAGTGCAACACTGGTTATTATAAAAGTTACTTACTATTATATAGTGCATTATAAGTACTCTCTTTGGGAGTCACAATTTCATTGAATCTGGCCCTGACCTTGGTGCTAGAGGAAGCTCAGCAGTGTCACATCAGAGAAATGGCACAACAATGTGTACTACAGCATACACTTCTCTGCTATCTTCTTGTAAACTCAAAGCTAGTGCAAGGCTACGGCACAGTTTGTCATTTCTGCACTGGGTCTTGAGGTTTTGAGGATTTGGGTCATTGGAGCTGCCTGTGCATCAGCAAAAATAGGCCACTTCTTTCCACAGTACAAACCCCAAACGCCTGCCTACCAGTCAGCACTATCTCACTCACAAAAACACGACAGTAATGCACTGTAAACGTACAGCCTGGCCACCTCTCCTGAATGTGTATTCTGTTCAATGAGGTATGCTGCTGTCTAAGAAAGCACCACAGCCTGTTGTTACCTCTGGGAAGCAGACACAGCAATCAAAAGAGAGCACCTTATAATTCAGTGTAATAGGCTGAAGGGGGAATAGCACTGTGATCACCAATCAGAGAGAAAAAACGAGGGAGAGGGTGGGATTTTATCATCCTCTGGGCCTTAGGCATCAACAGCTCGGTCACAGTGGACAGGCATGAGATGATTGCTCAAGTTATCCAATCCTCTCCAGTGTAAACATAGGCTGTCCTCATAGCGGCGCAATTCACAGTTCAGACAAAGGCTGATGAAGCACACGACCCAGCACTCATTCCACAGTCAGCGGGCTTAGTTGAGCCCTGTGATCTTTTTTGGCAGTATCTTCATCTTATTTATCTTAGATGAATTTTTATTATTGGAAGACGTTGTCACTGTCAGGCCTGAGCCTTGTATCTCCATTTTAAAATGTCAGCTGCCACTGTGTCGAAACATGATGCATGGACCAATATAAATGATCAACAATGGAAATATTGTGATATACATACAAAATAAAAAAAAAGGTTTATTTTTTTCTCTTTTCCTGTGAAGGTAGATGACTCTCAATTCAAAGGTACAAAGTAATAAATGGAAGCATTCTGCAGTTAGGACAGTGACATATCAGCGACACACCGATCAGCCATAACATTAGAAGCATCTTATTGTCTCTACAATATCTGTCCATTTGATAAGCTCCACTAACCATATAGGAGAAGTTTGTAGTTCTACATTTACAAACCCTAGTTCATCTGTTTTCTGCATACTTTCTTATCCCAACTTACCCTGTTCAACCACCACAGAGCAGGTACTATTGATGGTGGATCATTTTCAACACTGCAGTAAAGGTGACCTTGTGTTGGCATTTTAGCATATCCTGTGGGCAGCATCCAGTGACCACCAATAAAAGACCAGAGGATGACCAACACAAACTGTGCAGCTACAGATGAGATACTGTCTCTGACTTTACATCTACAAGGTGGACCAGCAAGGCAGGAGTTTCTTATACCATGGAAAAAAAGTCTGATCCAGCATAACATATACTAACACAGTACCACGCCAGTGTCACTGCAGTGCTGACAATGATCCACCACCCAAATAATACCTGCTCTGTGGTGGTCCTATAGGGTACTGGGTAAAACAGAGTTAACAAAGTATACAAAAAACTGATGGACTACAGTCTGTAAGTGCAGATCTACAAAGTGTGCTTACATGGTAAGTGGAACTGATAAAATGCACAGATATTGTAGACACAAGGAGGTAGTTCTAATGTTATAAACAATCAGAGCATTTCTTAACCCTATCAAAGCATCTCATCAACATCCTTACATATCTAACAAAGCAGCATTCAGGAATGATATTATTAACAGGGAGGAACAGATTAAATGACATAACAGCCTTAAAGGGTTAATGATATAATCAGGGTCTCTTTATACCCTGCATGTATTTGTAACACTGGAAACTGAGTAGACAATTCTTCTATTCAGCAGAAGACTGAAGCTTCGTTCAGGTTTGAATGAGAGGCAGCTTCAATGTTGGGAGGTTGTTTTTAATATAGTTTTTTTTTGTTCTGATTTTTAGCACATTCTACACCCTCGTGCTGTTATGAATGCATAGACTAGATTGTGAATTGAGGTTACATTAACAAAGAATCTTCTCAAACCTCTGAGTGGTTGTTGCTGGAGCATGTTTAACTCTGCTTTAGTTGCTTGCAGGGAGTATTAAAGCTAGAGAAGTGTCTTTAATGAAAACGGCTTCAACTGGACAAAGCTAGAGTGCTTGCATTTAATTTAAGAAGCCTTAAGCCAGATCATTTAGCTCTTTTAATTGCTGTTCTCTCATTGTCCGGAGGATGCATGTGGCAATCTGCAGCCCAACATCCACTGGACAGCAGCTCCGCTTTATACTGGCTGCTATATGTGGTGCCCCATTTAATAAACAGCAGCAACAACAACAATAATAATCATCATCACCACAATTAGCAGTCATAGTAGTAGTAGTTTTATTATTAGATATTGTACCACTAGTACTGCTACTACTGCTAATAATAATAATAATAATAATAATAATAATAATAATAATAATAATAATAATAATAATACTTATTATTATTTTTTTTTTTATTAGTAGTAGTAATAATAAAAGTACAATATCTAAAGGTAAGAATAGTACTACTACTACTACTACTACTACTACTACTACTACTACTAATAATAATAATAATAATAATAATAATAATAATAATAATAATAATAAAATAATAAAAAGGAGAAGAGGTTGAATGATAATTTAAGGTTTTAATTGGATAATCCACTGTAGGTGCTTACCTTGCTTACATTCAACTTAATATCTATAAACATCAACTAAATGCTGAACTTTAGACTCAGTCTGTAATCCTAATCCCTCCTCCAAGATAAACTAACTTGAAACCTGATACTTATTCCTACTCTAATCCTAATGCTGCTGAGAATCAGTACACAGTCTTTGGCGGATTATAAAAATATCAAAACCTATAATTATAACATCAGCTCATCACATATTTGGAACAGGATGGTTCTTTCTCTGGATGCCTGTCCTTCTGAATGTCTCTCTCTCTGACGGCTCTCTGTTTTATTAGAGAGAGGAGACGGTCAGTAGCCAGCATTTGGCTGTGAGTGCTGACAGGCGTGCATTTAAATAGGATTTATGATATATAAACCATCTGCATCCTGACAACCCAAAATCTTATGAATATTACAAGACAGAACCCTCTCTCTCTCACTCTCTCTCACTGTCTCACTCTCTCTCACTCTCCCTCACACACTCTATCTCTCACACTCTCTCTCTCCACACACACTCTCTCCCACACACACTCTCTCTCACACACACTCTCTCTCACACACACTCTCTCTCACACACACTCTTACACACACTCTCTCATGTAGCGCAAAATGAGATTGTATGCCACATCACAGAATAAAGATTATATTTGTAATATGAGTAAAAGTTATATTTTGCAGTCCTAAGACAGAAGGCTACAGAAATGGACTACATTGGAAAATCTGTTTATCTCTAGTGAGTTAAATTTATATATATCAACGCTGTCCAATGAAAAACATTTATCTCTATTTTTGTTCAATTTAAGTTTTCTACATCATTTGAGAACACCAATGGTCCTTTACATTGTGTAAAAATCTGGTTCCATTGACTTACATTGAAAGTAAAGTGTTTTTGCTCTCTCCTGTAAAGTTGCAATATTGGAGATACTTGTTTTTCATTGGACAGCAACAATATAACATCAAGATGCAGTCAGGTTCCCTCGAGAATGTGCTTTTTTATGAGATTACATCTACTTTCTCTACTGACAGTTTATACACATTTTTATACAGACTATTAAAAAGGTGTAACAGAAGGACACTGTGCATATAATATAATTCACAATGACATTATAAATAAAAATAAATGTTTTGCTTTAATGTCATTGTCATCATCATCCTCAGAGACAGGTGCAAATGTGATCACAGTCAACAGCAAATTCACACTGTTTTATTGTCATCCCCACTGAATCATGCAGAACTCAGTGTGAGCGTGTAGCTCTGCGTGACTTACCTTGGCCATCTGGGCCTGCACTCCACTGGCCTTGAGAGAGGCCACTGCTTTCTGAGCTGCTGCAGGACTGTCGAAATCCACAAAGCCATAACCTGCACACACACAGAGCAGAGAAAAGCAGGTACAATCTCACTGTTTTCTGTTTAGAGCAATGCTTCACTTCCAAAACACTGTGTCTGTGTATGTGTGTGTGCGCGTTTGCGTGCGTGCGTGTGCGTGCGTGTGTGTGTGTGTGTGTGTGTGTGTGTGTGTGTGTATAGGTGATTAAGGGGCTACAGTGGGGGATGCTGGGTAGCTATTTGGCTCCAGGCTCATGCTTGTCAAGTATTTCTTCAGTAAAACGATGGGAGGATCCAGCCATGCCTTACACAGAGCATTCAGATACTTACATTCATCTCTCTCTCTCCCTCTCTCTTGCTTTCTTTATCTTTGTCTCACTCATTTGCTCTCTCTTTTTCTGTTTCTCTCTTACATTTCCCTCTCTCTCTCCTTTTGTTTCTCTCTCACCAATTCTTTATTGTATCTCCTTCTTTGACATTTCTCAATATCTCTCTCTCTCTCTCTCTCTCTCTCTCTCTGGCTATATCATTTTTTCTCTGTTTCTTTTATTTTCTCTTTTAGCCTCTCTCTGTTTTTTTTCTCAGTTTCGCTCTTCCTTTTCTCTCATTCTCTCTCTCTCTCTCTCTCTTTCTTTTTCACTCTGGCTCTTTTGCATTGTTTTCTTTATATCTCTGTCTGTCTCTGTCTATCACTTTCACTTTCTTTTTTCAGTCTCTATCTCTGTCTCCCTTTCTCTTTTCTTTATCTCAGTTTCTCTTTCGCTGTCTCTCTTTCTTTATCTTTGTCTCACTCATTTGCTCTCTCTTTTTCTGTTTCTCTCTTACATTTCCCTCTCTGTCTCCTTCTGTTTCTCTCTCACCAATTCTTTTTTGTATCTTGTTCTTTGGCATTTCTCAATATATCTGTCTCTCTCTCTCTCTCTCTCTCTCTCTCTCTCTCTGGCTATATCATTTTTTCTGTTTCTTTTATTTTCTCTCAGTTTCTCTCTTACTTTTTCTCATTCTCTGTCTCTCTCTCTTTTTTTTCACTCTGGCTCTTTTGCATTGTTTTTCTTTATATTTGACTGTCTCTATCGCTTTCACTCTCTTTTTTTAGTCTTGTTCCCTCAGTTTTACATTTTCTCTTAGCCTTACTTTCTCTGTCTCCCTCTCTGTTTTCTTTATCTTAGTTTCTCTTTCTCTTTCACTGTCTCTTTCTCGCTGTCTTGCTGTCTCCTATCTCTGTCTTGCTCTCTCTCTCTCTCTCTCTCTCTCTCTCTCTCTCTCTCTATTGAACAAAAACAGTAATCTGGGTTTAGAGCACACGGTGTAAACTTTCACAACACATATGGTATAAATACTGGAAGAGAGCGACATGCAGAAAAGTACAGATGTTCCAGAGACTGCAGATGTTCATAAGCCTTTTAAAAGTGTGTGTGTTTGTGTGTGAATGTGTCTGTGTGTGTGTGTGTGAGAGAGAGAGAGAGAGAGAGAGAGAGACACACACACAAGGGTTTCCAGAATACTGCAGGCCAGAAGGACAGCCCTGCTTCTGGTTAGAGAGTGCGGTGACCGTTTCTGAGGCTGTTGACCTCCCGGGCGGAGCAGCGGTCACCAGGAAGTTGGCAGGGACAGAAGGTCTGAGTTTAAGAATGCAGAGATGTGAACTGTGCACGCAGTGATACGCCCAGTTTAACTGTGCACAGGAACGAGTGAGTGAGAGAAAGCAGAGCCTCAGAGGAGAGAAAAGAGACGCACGTGTGCGAGCAGACAGCTCGCACATGAGACTTTGGCTTACAAGGTCCATTTGGAGAGATTCCCTAATTAAAAGCATAAATACAAAGCCTCCAGTGACTACTCTCTCTCTCTCCCCCCCTCTCTCTCTCTCTCTCTCTCTCTGTCTTACTAATCTCTGTTCCAAACTTCCTCCCTCCCCTCTTCTCCTTCTTTCTCCCTCTCTCCTCAGGAAAAGTATCTGGACAAACGCAGTGCGCTGAGCTGCCTTCATCTGCACACGATTCTGATTCCAAGAAAAGGGGTGAAGTGGGCCAGCAATGAGAAAGAGAGAGAGAGAGAGAGAAAGACAGAGAGAGAGGACAGAGAGAGGACACAAAGTGGTGAGAGACAGTGACAGTGAGATGTAGAGAGAGAGGGAGGAAAAAGAAAAGGAGAGGAAAGGAAAATGGAGGGGAAAAGTGAGTGAGTGGGGAGAGAGACAGGACATACTGTGAGAGAGTGAGATAGATGTATTTAGAGAGAAAGAACAAGAGCATGAGTTAAATAGGTCAAAATAGAGAAAAATGAGAAATTAAGAGAGGTAGAGAGAAAAGATGAGGAATATAGAGTAAGAGAGGAAGAGAGAGAGAGGAAAAGGTATAAGAAGGATGGGAAAAAGAGAGAGAGAGTAAAGGAGAGAGAAGGGGAGAGAAAGAAAGAGAGAGAGAGAGGAGGAGGGAAAAAGAGAGAGAGGAAGGGAGAGAGAAAGAGAGAGAGAAAGAGGAGAAGGGAAAAAGAGAGAGAGTAAAGGAGAGAGAAGGAGAGAGAGAAAGAGACAGAGAAAGAGGAGATAGGAAAAAGAGAGAGAGTAAGGGAGAGAGAAGGGGAGAGAGAAAAAGAGAGAGAAAGAGGAGGAGGGAAAAAGAGAGAGAGTAAAGGAGAGAGAAGGGGAGAGAGAGAAAAAGAGAGAGAGAGAAGGAGGGAAAAAGAGAGAAAGGGAGAGAGAAGGGGAGAGAGGGAAAGAGAGAGCGAGGAGGAGGGAAAAAGAGAGAGAGTAAAGGAGAGAGAAGGGGAGAGAGAAAAAGAGAGAGAGAGAGGGAGGGAAAAAGAGAGAGAAAAAGAGAGAGAGAGAGAAGGAGGGAAAAAGAGAGAGAGTAAGGGAGAGAGAATGGGATAGAGAGAAAAAGAGAGAGAGAGAGAGGGAGGGAAAAAGAGAGAGAGTAAGGGAGAGAGAAGGGGAGAGAAAGAAAGAGAGAGAGAAGGAGGGAAAAAGAGAGAGAATAAGGGAGAGAGAAGGGGAGAGAGAGAAAGAGAGAGAGAGGAGGAGTGAAAAAGAGAGAGAGTAAGGGAGAGAGAAAGGGAGAGAAAGAAGAGAGGGAGAGAGAGAAAGAGAGAGAGAGGAGAGAAAAGAGAGAGAGGGAGAGACATAGACGGAGAGAGTGGTATGTGTCGTTGCACTAGCGTGATATTCAACACACAAATATTTATGCTCGCTCTCTAATGAGGGGTCTATTATTGAGCCAAGTAGAAATCAAACTCTCCCCTCATTTTTCCCTCTGCTCTCTTTCACTTTCCCTCTCTCTCTCTCTCTCTCTCTCTCCTCTCTCTCTCTCTCTCCCTTTTTGCTCGCTCATTCACCAGCTAGAAAACAACAAGGCTGAAATTATACCTTTTTTTTTTTTTTTTTTTTTTACAAACAACTCCATAATCGACCAATATGCATCTGACGTTCTATAGCACAGCTCTGCTGCTTCGTGGTCTGCTTGATGTAAAGCATATGCTGAAATGCAGGGACGGCGGCGTTTATGAGCATATGTTATTATACAGCTCTATGTAATTAAGAGCGCGAGGGCAGCAGGGCTCCGCTGTGACCGTCCTAGCGTCTTTTTGCATAAACAATTAGCCAACAAAGTCAAAGGAAAGAAAAAAAACGTCACTGGAGCTCTGAAGAGCTTTGAACTATGACATCAGTGAACGGAGTGCAGCGGCAGTGTTCCTCCTATACAAAGGAGAGAAATCAATGAGCGTCAGGGTGGCCGTGTCTCCCCTCGAGACACCGCTTATGAAACGCAGAGTCTGCTCTGAGCTGTCCTCTATCCTATAGCAGGGCTTCAGCAGTGCACTGGCTACGAGGAGGCCATACACACATCTGCACATTCACACAACTCAGCCAAGCATGACAGAAATGTAAAGCGTGAATGAAACAATCTCGTTTTTTTCATTCCCTCCCCCGTTACTCTCTTCTAATAGGCCTGGCTCCCATGGCTGCTGGCACTGGGCCCATCAGGGTGGAGGGGGTTGGCTGGGTGGGGAGGCCGAGGAGGGGAGGCTATCTCTGGGAAAAGGAAGTCCTCTAAAGCCTGGAGTGATTTCCTCTGTTTCCTTGCTTCTCTGGCTTATGCTCTCTCCCTCTCTCTCTCTCTCTCTCTCTCTCTCTCTCTCTCCCTCTCTCCCCCCCACCCTCTCTCTCTGTCTCTTTCTCTCCCTTCTCTTTCTCTCTCCCTCTCTCTCTCTCTCTCTCTCTCTCTCTCTCTCTCTCCCTCTCTCCCCCCCACCCTCTCTCTCTGTCTCTCTCTCTCCCTTCTCTTTCTCTCTCTCTCTCTCCCTCTCTCTCTCTCCCTCTCTCTTTCCCTCTCTCTTTCTCTCTCTCTCTCCCTCTCTCTCTCCCTCTCTCTCTCCCTCTCTCTTTCCCTCTCTCTCTCTGTCTCTCTCGTTCTCTTTCACACAGTCGTGACTGTGACAAATGCAAATGCAGATTCAATTAACCTTCTCTGAGCATTATGCTGTTAAAGAACTTTCTCTTGTTGTATTGTTGCTATTACATGGTAGGTTGTACTGTTTTTAACTATTTACTAGAATTTAGGTTCTTCTAGATTATACCTAACTCTCTAAAACAGTGGTCACAGACCCTGGTACCAAAGTTCCAGCTTCCTGTGAACGATAGCTCCAACCACAATCTGCACCACTTTCAGATAATTCTTTTTTTCCAAATCTTGCCAGCTGGCTGTAACAAATCTATTATTATTACATAACAGGCACAAATTTATTAGTAGTTTGGAATTTAACTCTGCATGACAGTAGTTCTCCAAGAAGAGGGCTGCTGACCATTGCTCTAAAGCAGAGGTAACTAATAGGTGGACCACAGTCTGGGTCCAGACCCAGACATTGTCCAATGCGGACCCAAACCAATGAACTATTGAGAACAATTAAATGTTGACAGTGTTTATTTTAAGCAGCGGAATGTTTCTTGTCTTTATTGTATACGGGCTTTGCGGTTCAGTAAACTCACAGACCAATCAAGTACAGACCAATCAGACCTGGGCAGATTCGGGAGTACGGCGCACACACAGGCGAGGTATGAAGCGAGAAGCAGCAGTTGGAGAATAAAGCGAGTCCGAAAGAACAGCGTGCTCTAAAAAAAGAAGAGTCGACGGTGAAAAACGCCAGTTTTAACCAGGAATGGAGAGACATCCATGTTTATTCTTCTCACAGGCAGCTCCAAACCAACAGATCAAAATATTGTAAACAAGAACACTGTATGCTTTATTTACTATTTCTACACATAAGCACTTCAAGATGCACTTTTTTTCCAAAAGCATTTTTTTTAATGTAGCCCTTGTTTTTTACTTGAAGTGAAAAAAAAACATTTATTTGAAGTTTTATAAATGATTCATTCAGTTCAGCATTTAAAACAATAACTATTGTTGAAATATACTGAACGGTATGTGTTGGTGTTTCAGTTGCTGATGGTATAAGATGCTGATAATAGGCTACTTCAGTAAACAGAATATGACACTGAATCATAACACAAGTTAGAAATGATGACGGTCCGGACCTTGGCCTGAGGAAATGTCCTCTAACTGGACCGTACTGAATTCTAATTGAACACCCCTGCTCTAAAGGATTTAACTTTAGAGTTTTATTTATGTTACTTAATTGTGGATAAATCATTGCATAATAGAGGTTGCAAAGATGAGGTCTATTAAATTGTAACAAACCAAATGTGTGTCTTTCAGACCCGCCTCCTGATAAGCCCTGTGTGCTATGACTGGTCAGCTTGCTTACTGTGTTCTGTTTGGTCAACCACCAGAGCAGCATCCTCCTACAAGTTACGCCCCTAATCACTGTAGCTAAGGGCTCCAGTTCTGCTGTATCAGTCCCATCCTGAGAGTCAGGTAGAACAAGTTGGTAGATCCAATCCACCTTTACAAGCTAGACTACAGCAGAACGTTTCAGAGTGATTTTTACCCATTTAGGTCTCTGTGTGTTCAGTAAGGATGTGTCAAGCTTGCATGTAGGCGGGCAATAAGGATTGTGTTAGGAGATGATGTCACCGTGTAACAAAGAAAGGGGCTGGAATTCGACAGGGGTGTTTCAGAGAGCTGAGAAAAGTCTGTGGGTGAGAGTTTCTTTCTCTGGCGTGTGCTTTGGGCTTTATAACTTTGCAGACTGTTTACATACACAATAACCTACAACACACTAAAGAAAAGGGACCAAACTGAAAAGCATAAGGTGCCCTTTTCAAAAAACAGGATATAAAGGGCAGATTATGTGTTCAAATAATACAGATAAGTAAAAATACAATAATTGTTGTTTTTCTTTATACAGAGGCAATGATATTATATATATATTTTTTTGTTTATGTGTTTTACAATTATAGGAATATGATACTATTAAAATAAATATGTCTTCTTTTTTACATAAAAATAAAAAAGTGCATTTTACAGAATTTATGTTATTCTTTTAAGCAAAATATCATCACTGTCCAATGAAAAAAGTCAATGGAACCAGAATTTTTTCCAAGATATTATGAAGCATTTTTATTGATCTATTCATTATTAAATTGTCACTCAGTGTAAATGGCAGCTGTCCTGTTCAAATGAAAGAGAAAAATCGCCAGGAATGGATACATGTTTTTCATTGGACAGTGACAATATGCTATCTAATAGTTAAAAAATATTACACTATTAAATTTTCAACAACATACACAACGAACTGAGTAAAAACATTTGGGCACACACACACAAACACACACACACACATACGTTTGTTTCTGCGAAATGTGGGTTTATTAAACCATAAAATGCAATCATTTACATTATGCGGACCAATTTGTGGTCACCACTAGGACAAAAGATTCCAAAACGTTAGTATAAGAACAGGTTTTGGTCCCCACAATATGGCTTAAACCTGACCCACCCACACACACACACACACAAACACGGAGCTGGAGCTTCAGTACCCGGCAGATTGTATCCATGGCAGAGTGTCTCCTGAAAAGCGGATGTCTGCCAAATCATCGATTTCAGTCGGACGCCGCCCCTGCCCTGTGGCTATTTTTAAAGCCCCCCGCCTTCTGCTCCTACCCTCTCCCCCTTGGCCTGCACTTTTTACATCAACACAGGAGAAACGCTGCTCTATTTCATGCCATCGCTAACCCTTTTAGTCACGCTAACTCTTATCCGGCTGGAAGGGCTACTCCGACAAGCACTCGAGCGCTCATCCTGTTGTAAAGATTATCCCAACAATCACCCACACACTTCTGCTCCTCCAGAAGCCACTCTCAACATCATGTAAACGTTTACCGGTGTCTGAAGACCAGCGATGATCTCCAACAGACACCGAACACTTCTGCAGCGCTAAACACGTCAGCCGAATACATTAACTGCTTCAAATATTTGGCTCAACTGACTGAGCTGGTCACGTAGGATGGCTGTGAGATGCCACGAACTGTTACAAGCTTTTCTTTAACGTCAGCACTTCAATAACATCACCTACCTTTGCACTGGTTGGTGTTTTTGTCCAGGATTGCCTTTGTTGACACTATTTTCCCATACCTGGAAAAAAAGAGAGGAAAAATACACATCAGCAAAACATCAGAGACCAGGACAGAAGAAAGAATGGAGAAAAAGAATAATTCAATAGCTGGAATTCTATTAAAACTTAGAAATAAAAAATATAAGAATATTAAAACATGACCTGACGATCAGAAAAATCAGTACTTAATTCTTTGGAAAATATGAGAAAAGACAGCACAATGCCGTAAGTCTGATGTGTAGCTTTCAAGAAGCTTTTAGTAAAAAAATCTCTAAATCAAACAAAGAAGCCACCAGTGTTCCCAGAACAGTGGACTAATCACCCCAGAGCCCAGGCCTTTGAGATTACTTAGATTGTGAGAAACCAACTTCTAAGACTGAACTTTGAGTTTTTTTGGGGGGGAAAACCAAAAGCGGTTCTCCTGAAAAGAAAGGAAGCTGTAATAAAAGTGAAGAGTGGACACAATTAATACTGAAAATGCAATATCACATTTATCTGTTGAGCTTTCTGTGTCACTGCTTTTTTCCTGAGAGCCTCAGTGTGAAGCATGTGCCAGTGTGGGTGCATCCAGTGTACAAAATTACACCCTGTTGTTCAGGTGGTCCCATGCTGGCTTGCTAATCCAGTGTTGGCTGATTGCTCACTCGCCATAGTGGTGCTGATGCTAGTTTTTAATGGCAGCAAAACGTTTGGTCCAGCAATTTCGTGGGACAATGGAGCATCGCTTCAGATTTACAAACATCTAAGACTTTATTGTAAAGTTTTTCAGAGGTGTAGTTTTTTCATCTATACAGTGGCACAGTTACGGTTGCGAGGTTAAGGAACTGGGTAAACTACTTTGCCGCAGCACCACCCTGAGGCCACCGGTGCTGCAGTTCTAGTTAGTTAAGTGAGAGAAGCCCACAGATTTTGGGTGAAGCTGATAAACAATGGCAGAAGTTATTTTCAGGGGCTCCCCCAGAATGTTTTAATCAAATTAAATACATTTTTAATTAACCAAAAGGTTAATTACATGGTCCCGCACCCCCCCTGGACCCCCTTTATTTTCCACTTTGGGGGCCTCTTCTAAGCTTTATTCTAAAGACTGCACATTGAAGCATCCTCACATGCGTGCTCATTAAAAGTTTGGATCGGCCTCCAGCGGGAGGAGCAGAGAGGGGTTTGGTATGGTTCTAAATGCCCCCCCTCCCTTCATTAAGACTTGTACCAGGGACTGTTCATCAATATATCCGTACACAGTCCCAAGAAAAAACTTTAGAGAGAGAGTAAACAAGGGATGAGGGGAGGTACAGTTTGGGCACATGACTTAAGCTGCAGACCCTTGTGAATTAATTAGATACTGTAAAGCATTAAGGCTACATGAGAGACTCCCTGCTTTCTTTTCACTTTTTCATCTGGGCTCAGCGTGTAACTCTCCAACACAGCCACAACACTTTCTGCCAAATGCTGTCTTTTATATCGTTTGGCTAATACAACTGACTGATGTCAGTAAAACTGACTGACTGACAGATTTATTAAAATTGATTGAAATTCCTTGAAAACAAAGCACAGCTAATTAAAGCAATTCTTCCAATCAAACAGTACAGAATGAAATTACCCTAAAATAACAGCTTCAAAATCATTTTGATAGGACCTTGTCCTAGGATATGGGAAATGGCATTTCTGTCATTGCCTTCCCGTGCACGGACCGCCTGCTATAGCACTCGTTAGAGTAACTTTAGAGGAGTGTCCACAAGACCTCTCATGAGAACTGTGTAACACTTTACAACACCACATTACAAACCAACAACTGCTGCTCTTCAGCTAGCGAAAAGATAGTTTGGGATTCCCGAAGTGAACATCATGGCAAAAGGCTTGGGAAGAGTAAACAAGTGCTTGTCTGTAGAAGCAAGAAGAGGAACTTGACCAACCAAGAGATCAGTGTAAATCTGGATATTACTCCTTTGCAAGAGCTAAACTGATAAAATTATGAAAGACAGTCTCATGGCTAACCAGAAAACAACGAAAATCTGACAACAGAGTGTACACCCCATTCAATGTTATCCCAGTCTCAGGGAATCTTGTAGTTTTGGGATTTTGGTGCCAGATGGCCAAGTCATCAGTCCCTTTTCAGACTGACATGCAAAATAATAAATTCACCTCACACGAAAAATGTTTGGAGAGTCTTTGTCAATCTAACACCAAATAAACCTGTGATAAAATCTTGTAATGTCTACATATTTTTAGCTTTGCAGGTGATGCGCCGAAGTTCAACCCCCCTTTGCATGTACAGTCATCACACAGGCAAACGGACACTACAGAGTACCCTGCAATTACAGTTATTTACATATAAAAGAGTAAACAATCTGCAGAGTACATATACCTTTGTGGCAGGACTCAACGAATGTATGCATACACCTGCACAAGACTTGTATTCACAATTTGTAATCAAAACATAAAATTCAGTAACTACAATTGGTTATTTGGTAACTAGTTTGTAAATTATCTCGTTATAAGAGTGAGGAACACATACAGGCCTTTACGTTTTATGGGATTTCGCTCACGCTCTATTCAGGATTTTTATAAACGTAAGAAACTCAACAGTTAAGAGCTGACTATGATCGTTGACCAATGGTAAACATATCAGTCAGTAAATTGACATTTTTTAGCTCCTTGAAATTGGAGTTGGCCAGAAAGTGTTCATATCTGTTGGGCCCCACTCGGCTGTAATTATTTATTGAACTGATTTGGCTCAGATAAATAAATGCTCTCAAAAGAACTTGAGATCAGGGTCTTGACATCAATGTCTGCCATGTCAGCCCTCTAATAATATAACCCCAAAATATCGCAACCCCAATCACAAGTATAACTTTAGAAAAGGCTCAGTTATTTGAACATGGGTGTGAATAGCACACGTTCCGCATCTGCTGCCCACTTCACTCACAGGATGCCCTCAGATGCTCAGCTTTGATCCATAAAATATGACAAGTAAGAGACACTCTACACAAGAGGCGGAGGAGTGTATTGACGAGAGCGTTTACATTTTTAATACAGTTACAAATTCGATTTTTCAATCAAATCCTTGCAGTCTTACTACTCATACAGCACTCTCAATCATTTGCCCTTCATTAACAATGCTAAACATGTGGAGGTATCCACATGATTGCTGAACGATCGCTCATCCTCCCTCTCTTCCTTCCACCCCTTCATCAGAGAAGGTAATAAAGTTCCTTATCTGCTCCGTATCCGCCAGCAGAAAAGGATGACTGATATAAGAAAGGCACTCCCAATGTGACTTTTAATTAATGTTTAATGCGTCTCCTTCCTCCAGGTAAGACGAGAAAGTATATTACCCCACTTTTATAGGGACGGAGGCGTTTAATAAAGGAGGGATCATTTCACTGTCACCATGAACGGTGGCGGCACATCAGGCTTTCATGCCACCGATGCGAGTGAAACGGCAGCTAATTCATGTGAAGCACACGAACCTCCAGCTAGGCGGCTTAGGGTGAACGCCGCAGACGGGAAAAAGAGGAAGTCTCAAGCCCTTTTACACATCAGAATCATATGGGGTTACACTGTTGACGTTTTAGTCCTCGGAGCACAACAGACACTAAATGTTATATGTACGATGCTGGGCTTCGCGTAAATATAAGACTGCATCGTCTCACAATTTGCAACGGCAGCTGAGTGCTTTAGAAAATGTGGATATTCACGAGTTGAGTATGGTTGCGAGTGTTTACAGAAACAATGCTGATGTTTGGATTTTTGCAACATATAATGTGGTGTGTCAGTAAACAAAGCAGTTGCCTGGAGGACTGGCTGCGACCACATAACAGAAACCCAGAGACAGGAAAACAAGTGGCCGTGTGGGGAGAGTTTACTCCGAAGCAACGTGAGAGAAACACATGTCAACATCTGACCACTCTGCTTGGGCTGCTGTCAAATCACCTTGCCAAGAAAGAGTCAATCAAGGCTCAGATATTTAGATTGAATAAAGGTGGTGAAGGCGTTAGGCACTGGAGGACTGGCATTGCTCCAAGAAGGAGTTAAGAATGGGGTCATGTGACCGAGAGCCTCTTTAAAAGTACTCTTAAAAAAACAAAAAACACATCCTCGCTGGCAATGAGCCAACAAAGACTTAAAGGCTATGGACTCGTCTTTATAAATGGCACACGGGCAAAAGTCCTTGGCACTTATATTTACGCTGGACAATGACCTCTAGCTTCCTGTTTTGGTATTTGCATTGCATGGGCTCGACATTTTGTGCTGCTCTGGGAGGAAGACTTAAAATTACAATAAAAAACTGAACCTGAAATAACATGTACAAATCCAAACTCTAAAGCATTTGGCTAAGTAGGTAAAAAAATAGAGCACACAAAAACAGAAAGAGATGATCTGTCAATACTTTTTGCCCAATTATTTAAAAGAAAAGTGCACAAAGACGTGACTTGATAAATTTTATTTTATTTTTTTTTGTAAATACATGCTCTTTCTGAAATTGATGTCCGTTAATAAAGTTGGGACCTGGCAATTTAAGATGAGGAACACTGTGGAATTCTAAAAAGCATGTTTAACAGGTGATTTCTTGCAGGTAGCATGATTCTTTATGGCTTTAAGGATGACTTATCATATAGAGATGATATCAGTATGGATCGATAATTGCTTTTTTAAACTATCGAAGACATTGGGCCGATGCTTACATTTGGCTGATATATCAAACTGCTATTTAAGGATGTATTTATGCCAGAAGAGCACTATTTATGTTTAGGCCACGCTAGCTGCGCTAAAGCAATGCAGCTATAACGTCGCCCACAGCACCGTACACAGCTACTCAAAAGCTACAACTGTTACAGCAGCAGCCATTGAATATCTCATGATATGTTGTTTTCTGTTGTGAAGGATGACAGGATTCGACAGCTGCTTAAAAATCTTGAGCCACATTAAACAAAACCCAATGGTTGTTATTTTTCCAACATAGCCCTACCTGAGCTGTGCAACATGGCAGCGACTAATATTCACAACTGACAATAATGTGACTTCCTACCACAAACATACGGACATCTGTTGCGAGTCCTGTGAGTATTCTCTGTCCCTCAGCGAGTAACAAATTGTGCTACCTTGTTAAAATGTCTTAACGTAGCATATGTTTATAAGCAGCATAAAACTCTGTACGTGAAACCAAACATAAACATCTATAAATAATACTGTGATAATCTAAATAAATACTACCAGCATTAAAACTATAAAGCTGAGGTGAGATAGAAGAGATAAAAAGATAAAAGAGAAATGCATTGGTAATCTAAACAGTAAGGCTACAGTGATTTCTGTACAGTAGCAGAAAAATGAATGTTTAAAACAATACAGAAATATAAAACTGTATCATTGATCTCATCATGTCCAAAGAATGTTTGTTGATTTTAATTTTTTTATAGCATTTGAACTGCTCTTTATATCCTGTAAAATCTGATGAACAGACCAATAGAAATGCTTCAAAATCACTTGAAATAAAGCCTCTTTACATTAACTTACATTAAAACTCAAGAACATTGATCTATCCTGTAAAGTTACCATTTTAGAGATACTTGTTCTTCATTGGACAGAAAACCAGTGACATATGCTCTTCCGGCTCTTCAAGAAGTCACTTATTTATTTATTTATTTATTTATTTATTTATTTATTTAATGGAAACCACTATTAAAAGTAGACATCTGGGTGCATCAGAGCAAAGTGGATTGGGCTTATTCTATGCATGCACTTACAAGCCAATGACTGGATTTTTCTTAAAGGTTCCTTATAAAGTTTTGACTTCAGAATCAAAAATGACATCAAATACTTATAGATTTTGAGAAATATAATGAAATATATTGTTCATATATATGTTCGTATTATAGTGTGTATTGTTTTGTCACCCTTGCAAACCCCAGAGAAATGTAAAGGGGTATGTGACAAAAATGCAGTGATGCAGCAAATAAGTCAGATAAAGCTCAGATTTAGTCAAATATGATTTTATTAGATAGTGCCATGTTCTTAGGATCACATTTTCTTTAAAAAACATTGAGAACAGCATTTGTCACATTTTGGGAAAATGTTTAGTCTCACAGGATAAGCCAGTTAGAACTATTTATTTACCAAAAAGATGGAAAGAGAAGAATATAGAAAAGGGAAGGAACCAAAGCATACCATGACCATGTATTGCTGCCTCTTGCATTTACTGATAATCATCACTGCTGACAAGAACAGCAGGACAAAATCTGAAGTGCTATAGAATTTGATTAGATTCAGCCAAAAGCTTCAACAGCACTTCACAGTGCAGAGGGACAATGAGTTGAAGCATAGTGTGAAAGCAACCCAAGACTTCTAGAAGGCAAAGAAGATGAATGTTCAGCAATGGCCATGTTAATCAATCCAACCAAACATGGATTTCACTTACAGAAAGCAAAGCTGCAGGTAAAACAAAAAAAAAGCACACAGGAACTGAAGACAGCTGCAGTAAAGCTCTGGCAGAGCATCACCAGCGTAGAAACCTAGTGTGTTGGGATGTCTGTGGGTTCCAGACTTCAGGCAGTCATTTACAGCAAAGGATTTGCCACCAAGTATTAAAATAAGACAATTCAATTCAGGATTATGTCATCCAACTCCTTCTGAAATCTTAAAAATGAGTGGGCGGTGTTTGAAAGTGGTGTCATTTTACTCAGTTTGTATGTAAATATGCTCATATTAAAACTGAAAGTCTCCACACATTCATTATTTAATTTCAACTCCAATAACTCCTTGAGAATCTGATTTTACTGCACTTTTGTGTTCTCTAAAGAAATTAGACATATCATTCTTGGCTACTGGTAATTTTTTTTTTTGGCTCAGCACCTCTTAAGTCAGGCACAGATGGCCTGGGGCGCAGGAGTACGCCTTACAGAATGTCCATCTCTGCCTCACTCTCACTGTCAAACACACACACACACACATAAACACAGTTCAGTCCTGAGGGGAACAGCAGAATTCAGTTTAAGGAGGATCAGTATGTTTTTGTGATCTAGTTCCACCTGGACCCAGAGGAGCTCCGTTTCCATAATGAGTCAAACTGAAAACGAGAGGAGAGGAAAGAGAGGAGGGGGCAGGATAGGACAGAGAGACGAGAATGGACAGGAGAGGGTGGAAAGTAAAGCAGAGAGATAAAAGGAAAGTAGAGGATGGACAGGAGATGAGAGAAAGAGAGATGAGAGGAGACAAGGTGAGGGAGGAGAAGATGAGACAAAATGAGATGAGGTGTGAGGGCGGCGAGGTGAGAGGAGATAAACGGAAACAAGAGAGGAGAGAAGAGAAAACAGGATGAGAGAGGAGTAGAGAAGAGGAGAGAAGACAAGAAGAGAGGAGAAAAGATGGAGGAGGACATGAGAGTGAGGAGCCAAGTGGAATAAGATAAAGGGACAAAAGACGAAAGGAGGCCAGAGGAGACAAGAGGAGAAGATAGGAGATAAGAAGAGAGGCTAGGTGAGGAGAGAAGGGGAGAAGAGACAAGGGGATAGGAGAGGTAAGAAAACAGAAGGAGACAAGAGGTGAGTAGAGGAGACCAGGGAAAATGGAATAAGGGGAAAGGGGGCAGGAGGAGGGGAGTGAAAAAAAGAAGAGAATAGAAAAGAACAAGAGGAGACACAAGAGGAAAGCACAGGAGACGAAAAGAGAGGAGAGAAGAGGAGAGGAAGGGAAAGGATGAGTTTCAACCAGCTTGAACAAGCTAGTCAACCAGCAAAACTCAGCTGGACCAGCGTAAACAAGCCCGTCTAGATGGTAATGCTGAGAGATTTGTTAAACTAATAACCAGTTTAAGTGGTTTACGCAGCTTAAGTTGGCCAAAGCCATATTTATCATTATAGTACATACAAAATATGTATGAAATTTAGTAAATATCATGTTTTCACACGCTGTAAGAGAAACATGACATGCAGAGCTCAACATGTTATGACAGAACAAGCTAGTTGATTCCCAGTTGGTTTTGTGCATCACCAGGACCAAAATTGTGTTTTTGTTGTTGTTGTTGTTTTTTGTGTGTGTAGGGCTCTCTGCTGACGTGTGAAGTGCTAATGACAGCTCTCAAAGGGCTCTCACACACTCTGATCTGTGTGTTTATGTCTCCTAGAATGCTGGCAGCCGCGGGTGCCGGGCTGTTTGATGTCTCGTGCCGCGAGATGTGAACCGACATCCTCCGATGTCTTTCAACTCGCATCCAGGTGTGTGTGTGGTTTCTCCTAATTGGCTACCAATGCAGCTGTCTTGTCTGACGCGGTGCACATCATTTGCGTGCACAGATGAGCATATGTCTGATGTTGGTGCATTCATTCACTCTGAAGGAGCTTTATGACTTTGAAAGCATTCACAGATGGAAAACTTTGGGGAAGGCACTACACTCCTTTTTCTCTGTGAAGATGTATTACCGTAATCATAAACATGGGGGCTGAGAGGCTTTGCCATAACTTTGGCAAAGGGAAGCAATGGTCCTTGAAAATGACCAATGTTTCTCCTCAGTTGGATATGGTCTGGAAGGCACTAGACATCACTTGTGCTGAACAGGCTGAGTGGAAGGCCAGGCTGAAGGAGGTTTAACCTGAGGCCACTTCCACTTCTCTCTCTTTTTCTCTCTCATTTATTGCGGCTACCGGCAAGCAGAGTAGCAATCATCAGTTTCAGGTCACGTTACAATGCCAGGGAGGTTCTGCACTTGAGTCAAAAATAAACTCAGCACAGTAGTTGCTTTGAATCAATTCTTGTGCTCCCTCTAGGTGCCTTTGAATGGAGGCTTCATTATGTAGCTATGGATTTATAACAGTAAAGCTCCTTAAGAGCAGGAAGTCATTCCTAAATTACTAAACCTTCCCTTAAGGTAATGTAAGGCTAGTCCTTTTCTACGTCACATGTCTTGTAAACACATTATATACACACAGGCATATACACAAGCACTATATGGATTGCTATTACTATATGTATTACAACTATAAACCTTAGAATGATATCCCATTCTAAATCAGTCAGTTCCCTCTTTTAAGCTATACACCTTCCACCCTTCTGGGAATGTTTTCTACAATATTTCAAAGTCTGTCTGTGACTTCAGACTCTACAGAACATGTTTCCACTGCTCCAGTCCAGTGGTGGCGTGTTTTACTCTACTCTATCCAACGCTTGACATTGTGCTTAGTGATGTAAGGCTTGCATGCAGCTGCTCGGCCATGGAAACCCATGATATGAAGCTCCTGGCACACAGTTTGTGTGCTGATGTTAATGTTAGAGAAGCTTTGGAACTCTGTAGTTATTGAGTCAGCAGAGCGCTGGTAACTTTTATACACTATGTGCCTCAGAACTTGGCAAGCCTGCTCTGTAACTTCAGTTGCTGTGGCTCCTAAAAGCTTCCGCTGTTCAATATTACCACTTACAGTTGAGTATCTAGGAGGAAAGAAAGTTCTTTATTTTATACACCTGTGGCATTGAGACTAGATACAACACCTGAAATCAAAAATTGGGGAACGTGTCCCAAAACATCTGTCCATATAGTATAAATACTATAAAAGTAATCATTCCCAAACTTCATCTCAAGAGAGTCCAGCATTTACTTACCATACGAAACCAACTTTATCCAATAAATCTTCAGTAAACTACATCACTGAGCTGCTGATGGAATTGAATAAATCCATACAATGGCTGGAGTGCAGGGACTAAACCGGCTTCTGTTTTCCTAAAGCCAAGACGACTTCTGTCACTGTTATTATACAAACGCCTAATCGCAAATATTTGAGCTACTTACAAATAATTTATGCATCAGAGGATTTATGAAAACAAGAAAAACTGCTTCTGACAGGAGCTATAACACCTTAACAGGGTAGTAGTAAAGCTGCAGCTATCGAATATTTTAATAATCAAGTATTCTACCAATTATTCCTTTAATTAATCAAGTAATCTTCTGTTCATCCATGCCATCCATCAAATCCCATCCTTATGTCACAAGCATGAAGACACACACTGCCAAAGTATGTTTATTTGTATTGATTCTAATGTTGTATAGTTCTTTTACTGGTAATAACTCACTCACTGCTGGGATGAACAGGATGTCTTGTGAATCAGCTCATTTGATTGGTTACCCTGCATATCAAAGAGCGCTAGAGATTGTTCTGTAATAATGCGGTAATAAGGTCAGTGATTGATCTACACCGCATGTGCAACACTAAGTCTTAACACTGCAACAATTTCTAAAATGGATTACATTTCCCATCACACAGTAGCTGCCCTGCAGTGTGCCGTCTAAGAGCAATTATTAAGGATTTTCAAAAGCTGAGAAACAGTGACGCTTTTTATCAGCACCGTCAGTGATGCCGACAATGCCGCAGAGAAGTGAAGTGGTTAATTCTACAAATCAGAGTTCTAGTCTAGTGCAAACACTGACCGTCACTGGTCATGTCACTAGCAGTGACAACAACTCGCATGCTGTAGAAGGCTGAATGAATCTAGCCGTGTGTTTCTGAAGTCTGTGTGTGAAGACCATCTCCAGAGAGCCCACAGCTCTGCTCAGAATATGGCAGCAAAGCACATCAGGGAAATTCCTCCAGTCAGTCAGTTAGTCAATCAAGCTCAGAGGCAGGGAGAGAGAGAGGGGGAGGGAGAGAGAAAGAGGGAGGGAGAGAGAGGAAGAGAGAGAGAGAAGGGGAAGAAAGAGAAGGAGAGAGCAAGGGGAGATATAGATAGAGAGGGAGAGAGAGAGACAGAGAGAGAGAGACAGAGAGAGAGAGAGAGAGACAGAGAAAAAGGGGGGAGAGGAGAAAGGGAGGAGAGGGAGGGAGAGAGAGAGCATAAGGGAAATAGAGAGAGATAGAGAGGGAGAGAGACAGAGAGAGAAAGACAGAGAAAGAGAGAGAGAGACACAGAAAGAGAGAAACAGAGACAGAGAGACATAGAGAGAGAGGGAGAGCGAGGGACAGAGAGACACAGAAAGAGAGAGAGAGACAGAGAGAGACACAGAAAGAGGGAGAGACAGAGAGAGAGACAAAGAAAGAGACAGAGAGAGAGAGTGAGGGAGGGAGGGAGAGAGGAAGAGAGAGAGGGAGAGTGAGAGGAAGAGAGAGAGTGAGAGAGGGAGGGAGAGTGAGAGGAAGAGAGAGAGGGAGAGAGCAAGAGAGAGATAGAGAGGGAGAGAGCGAGAAAGAGAGGGAGAGCAAGAGAGAGATAGAGAGGGAGAGAGCAAGAGAGAGATAGAGAGGGAGAGAGCAAGAGAGAGAGATAGAGACAGAGAAGGAGAGAGGGAGAGAGAGAGACAGAGAGAGAGAGACGGAGAGAGAGAGAGAGAGAGAAAAAGGGGGGAGAGGGAGAGCGAGGGACAGAGAGACACAGAAAGAGAGAGAGACAGGGAAAGAGACAGAGAGAGACACAGAAAGAGGGCGAGACAGAGAGAGAGACAAAGAAAGAGACAGAGAGAGAGAGAGTGAGAGAGGGAGAGTGAGAGGAAGAGAGAGAGGGAGAGTGAGAGGAAGAGAGAGAGTGAGGGAGGGAGAGAGAGAGGAAGAGAGAGAGGGAGAGTGAGAGGAAGAGAGAGTGAGAGGGAGAGTGAGAGGAAGAGAGAGAGGGAGAGAGCAAGAGAGCAAGAGAGAGATAGAGAGGGAGAGAGCGAGAGAGAGAGGGAGAGAGCAAGAGAGAGATAGAGAGGGAGAGAGCAAGAGAGAGATAGAGAGGGAGAGAGCGAGAGAGAGAGGGAGAGAGCAAGAGAGAGATAGAGAGGGAGAGAGCAAGAGAGAGAGATAGAGACAGAGAAGGAGAGAGGGAGAGAGAGAAGGAGAAATGAATAAAGAGAGAGAGTAAAAGGGAGAAAGAGAGAGAAAGACAGACTGGGAAAGAGAGAGAGTGAGAGAGAGAGGAAGAGAGAGAGAGGGAGAGAGCAAGAGAGAGATAGAGAGTGAGAGAGGGAGAGAGCAAGAGAGAGATAGAGACAGAGAAGGAGAGAGGGAGAAAGAGAAGGAGAAAGAAAGAAAGAAAGAAAGAGAGAGAGTAAGAGAGAGAGAGAGAGAGAAAGACTGGGGAAGAGAGAGAGGGATATGGCGAGAGGTATAAAGAAAGAGAGAGAGCGCTCAGCTGTCAGTTACTGTGAAAGTAAGCTTGTGTCCTTTCTTTATACTTCAGAGAAAATCTGAAATGTCAAAACAACTAACAACAAAAAAGTCTTATTCCAAAGGCTGAGAAGATATTTTGGAATAAAGCGTTTTTATATTTAGACTGCAAAGCAAAGTGGAAGAAAGCGTCAGACAGAGTGGCTGAACATTCTACAACAGGGCTGCGTTTATTAGGGGAAACAGTGAAACCAGGAATGAAACAAGCGATTATATGTTTAAATTAAAGGCAGCTGGACTCAACATGTATTTTAAAATATAAATACTTGTGGTCATTGTAATCTTTAATGTTTCTAAATTCCAAGTAAAACTTCCACCTCTACAAAGTGAGCTAGCTAACTGTTTAAACTTGCTGACAAAAACATTACAGCATACACATGAAATGAAAGATGCTAATTAATGAGTCTTTCTCACCGTCTAACCAACAATGATCACCACTCAAGTTTTTAATAAACGCTGACAACAGCGCAACAGCAGATAAATACAAATGACAGATGCTAAATAATGAGCTGTTTTCATTCCACCTCAACTGGAGCAGTTACATTCTGGTAAGCATAATAATAATAATAATAATAATAATAATAATAATAATAATAATAATAATAATAATAATAAGAAGAAGAAGAAGAAGAAGAAGAAGAAGAAGAATAGCTTCATCATTTAAGGTGGAACAAATATTAAGCTGAATTGTGAGATATTTGCTTTTCTTTTATTTATCTTTCAGCAGTCTGGAAAGAGGCCACTCTGACTTCTTGCTGAATCTATTTGTACAATCACACAACAGTTGTTTCCCATTTTCTTTGTGTTTTTGTGGAATTCACCCGGAACACTAACACTAGCCACTCAGTGGGTGTAACCACAGCGGCTCCCACCAACTGTAATGTCGCACACATACCTTGATTGGCATTATTCTGCAATGTGTAAAACGAAGGACTGAATCTTACTGTGCCGTTTTTGAGTATATATATATTCATCTGAACACAAACAGCCACCATAAATAAAATAACAAAAACGTGCAAAATGCACAAGAAGGACAAAAAAAAAGACAAATGATGAAAAATGTAAGCTAACTCACAAAAAGCCGAACCACAAAGAACTCCAGGAAGCTCTTCCCACCCTATAACATTAATATAATATGAGATTTATTGTGTGTTCCTGCTGTTGACTCTAAGAAATATGACCACTGCATTCAAGATGTTGCGCTAAGCAGGCACCAACTCCATATGGTCAGTTATGCTCACTGCATTTTTCTTTGAAACCTATGGTTTGGGACTGTACTGAGGCAGATTAATGTTGGAACGAGGCGACTTACATACTCTAAACCAATCCCCTTCTAACAGTTCTGTTGTTTCCTTGTGATGAGAAACAATGTTGTCCTTGCTGGCATAACAGCAGGTAAATGGATGACTGCCTCAGTTGATATCACTTATTTGAGTGGTTAGTCTTCCCTCACATACGTTTTCTAATAAGGTTTCAACAACGATAACAAATTACCTGTAAGGTCAGCGAACTGCAAAGGCTTTACTAGATATACACTGTTCCAAAGTTGTAGACACCTAAACTCACTGTTTAAAGCCTTTATCTTAGCAAGAAGTGTATTTTCACCAGTACAAACACCACAAATCATTAGAACAGGTGTAAAAAAGCATAAATACAAAGCAAAGTAGAATACATATCTTATTTAGATATTATCTTGTGCACCAGTTTAAAGAACATGGGTTAGTTCCAGATTTCCCCTGGACGCCCCAGACATGGTATGAATTAAGTTATTAAATTCCTTCACCAGAAATCTTGACTGTGCTTAATGAAGTACTGAGTAGTCAAAGCAGGTATTAGATGATAACTGCAAATAATTGAGATGCCACAAAGAAAAGTTTGGAAAGGGTAAAATTAACACAGTGGCATGTAAAACCACTACTTACTGTATTAATACTATTTAAATAGTTTGAAAAGTGTTTTGCTGAGCAAATAAAAGTTTCCTTTCTGGAGAAATTGCTTTTTAAATATAATAACGTCCCCAAGGGCCTAAAACTTTTGCACAGTACTGCAAATTAGAATGGTTACATACTGCACTGTGGTGCACATTGGCTGGGCTAATAAAGTGCATCTTTACTTTATATTAGTTATTATTCATGTTGTCATTTTGCCTTGTTTTTGCTTATTTCAGTCAGTAACCACACACACACAAACCTGTACGTACAGACTTCAGTTAGACTAGAGTTTGTTGCCAGTTCGCTCAGGGCAGACAGCAAGCACCAGTAGTTTCTGACATAAAACCACTAAATACAATTAGCCAGTGTCTGTTCTACCACAGTGTTATGTTAGATTAGAATCAAAACCATAATGAGGGTCTCCAAAATAAGACTATTTGACATGTGAAATCTGAAATAGTTGTATGTCCTTAGGGTTATTTCAATTAGACATCAAGTCATAGAAAGGAAAAGCAAAAGACTTCTGAAAGCATGATAAAACCCAATGTATTTCTTCTCTCTCTCTGTCCCTCACCCACACACTCACACAGAGCTCACAGAGTGTAGCTGCATAATGAGAAAACACAAATGTGATGAGAAGCACATGTTCACTCAAGGCTCATATTAAAAATTCATAATTCATAATCAGACCTTTTCTGATGTGGCCGTGGCATGTTCTCAGGGTTGTTTGTCTTAGTAATGCTCCCAAAACCTGACCTCTACTGCACTATTTTTACAACATGAAAAAGAAATGCCCTTACAGTGACATAGAGGCTCAGTGGACACTCAGAACGGCTGAACGGAATGCTTTGTTTCCCGCTCCACTGTGGTTCTGTCTTTTATGAATGATGCAGTCTAATCTGGGTTAAAATAAATGATTTCAGCCTTCATAAATTTATAGCTGATGTGGAAACATATCATACTATAGTGATGGTTAAGTACCATTTAAAATACATACAGTGTGAACCTACAGGAAGTCCATCTCCTCATAGCATAAAAGATTAGGTAACTATATGATGCATGACACAAGTTCAATTGCAAGCTAGTTAGATCAGGATCGTTTTCTTAACAAGGACATAAAGGTTTTAAGTTGCCTCCGAATGACTGACTCAGCAGAACACTGCACTGTGCTTCCAAATAGGAGGATTTCATGGTAACAGTGTTTGGAATAGGCTTCCCTGTCTTTTTGGTCCGAACACAGCATCGTATTCTTCAGTCTCAATGGTTGTGGCGTTGTCCACGATTTCATATCACTCAAGTTCATTAATGTTCTGTCACTACAGTACCCAGCATGCTTTACGCAAATACATCAAACCGCCAATGGATATCATTGTGTTATCAACCAATGCTGACTACTCGCCCAGCCACTGAACTATAGACTAATACATCCATTCAAGCCAGTATTAATGTGTCAAACTATTAAATAAATACAGATTCTGTCTTTCTTCAGCATGAAACAAACGCCAGATATCAGCTTTTTACCTTCTGTAGTCAAAGAAAATTCAACAACTGAGTCAACAACTTTATTGTCCTCCCCATTCGCCCCAGTTACAGTGATGACTTGATGACTGTGAACATTCACAATATCATAGCAAAAACTTTTAAAGGTGCCATAGAATGGAAAACTGAATGGTTTTTACATTGGCAAAGCTTGAATAATTATTAATAGTAACAACTGGGCAGAAATCTATCGTTCCGAATAGTAGAGGAGATGTCAGCTCTCTTCAGACCCTCTCTAACAAACAAACCTGTCAATGGTTAATGTTCATCAGGCTAAAGTTAGCTTTCTATGTATCAGATTCTTAATTAGATGTTTTATACCACCTTGAATGCTGCTGCTTGCACAGGCACCAGAATGTAACTGCAGCATCATTTAAGGTAGAACAGAAAATTCACTAAGCACGCTGATGTGGAGGAAGCCAACTTTAGCACCCACATCTTCAACAAGATCCCGGAACTTTAAAGTTCAAAGCTGTTAGTTTGCTCTGGATATTTCACTCTGGACAGTTTCTCAAACTTTGGACAAGACAGAGCAGTTTCACTCTGCATCTGACACTGAGGAGACTGAAAAGTGGAGCAGTTCCACCTTTATTAGCATCACAACACCAACTACAACTTGTAAATCACCATGCTGTGTAATTTAATCCATGTTTCTTAATAGCTGAAGCAGATCATCTTAAACTAAACCTTTGTGCTGTGAAGAACTAAATAATATGGTAGATTCTTCTGTGTGATCATCGCAGTGTCTTCTTGTAAACTAGTAAATCACAGCACAGCTTATTAAATTAAGTTCAACATAAAAGGAAAAACAGTTTGATTTACTCTTGGACCAAATCACTGGCTTAAAAATGGGCATGTAAAACCAAATTGGGGCATTTTTTACCCTAAATAAAGTCACATATCTTCACATATCTTATGCAGACATGAGAAAACAATTTAAAACACTGAATAAACTTATCCTATGGCACCTTCGTAAGTTTTCATTTTGGTCGGATGTACTGTGAATGCACTACATTATCATAGTCTTTACAGTGATAACAATGTATCTGATGCAATGTGTCTGCAAAACACTGAATCTTTTATCATATACAGTTTAAATCATATAAAGTAGGCGACTGAAAGAAGGTGCTTTATAAATATTACCTCAGGTTACCTCTAGGGAGAGAGATGTGCACAGACTCTTAAAATGTCTCTTTTAAATATCAGAGCACTTAAAGAAAAAACTTTCTTTAGGAATGACCTTATATCTGAGCACAGTTTAGATTTTCTGCTTTGAACTGAAGGCTGGCTGGGCTTAGATCAGCCCCAGTAACTGAACCTTGTCCAAGGTTGGTACAGTACTGCAGTTTCATGAGAATAAACGAGAGAAGGATGACACTGTAGTACAGCACAGACGACTCAGTGTTACTGGAAATCTGAGGTAAGATTGACAAATTATGGATTCTGTTAACCGGTTAGTGGAATTTTCATATGAACAGCAGCTTTGATTACAGAACAGCTGTCAATGTATTTAATATTGTGGATATTATCATCACAGATTATTACTGACAACTTAAATCGCATATCGTCACTGTCCAATGAAAAACAAGTATCTCTAAAATTGCAACTTTACAGGAGAGAACAAAATCATACTTTACTTTCAATGTAAGCCATTGGAACCAGAGTTTTCTCAATGCTGTTTTGGAGCACTTCTATTGGTCCATTCATCATAAAAATTTTAAACAATGTAAACGACCAATGTTTTACATCGAACAGCGACTATATACAGAATGCTGAAGTTCATTTACATGTAAAGACAAATTCTTGATGAATTCCTAACAAACAAGCAGCACCGTCTCTTAAAAGAGTCTGTTATAGAACAGAACAAACCCACAGAGTGTAGATTAACAGTACAGTCCAATATGAATTACATAAAACTGGGCTGGGATATTTATTACAATCTCTATATTTATAACTGCTGTTGGCCAAATATAGCCTTTTAGAAAGGCATCAAGCTGATATGAAACTTGCTATAGTATACTGAGTAGTTGCAAGGTCAAAGCTTGCTAGGACTTCAGAAAAGCTTGATATTTCATGGCGTCTTTGATTTGTGTACTGACTTTCTATTCAGGTCCTGGAGGAGTTTTCAGTATCATCACAAGCTCCTCTCATGCAGAAGTTTGTTGTTTCAGTCGGAGAAATGAATTAGCAAGGTTCAAATGAAACTAAAGCCTCGAAACAGAGCATGAATATGTATAACTGTACACTTACAGGATGCGTCCTCTTTTAAAACAGCTTGTGTGCTGCATGAAGGCAAAGAGGCTGTGAGAAATACAGCACTGAGAATACTAGAACACGCAAAAGTGACCTGCACAAGTTAAAAATCGTCCCACAGGTCAAAGTAAGCCCACATCAAGACTGACCTGGATATTGGATATTTAACACATGAAATACACGTGTAACCTCGGTTACCAGATTAACTAGGATACTGTTGGATCTGTATGAAATGTTGTGGCGCAGTGTTGAGCTGCTAGTGAGTACCGAGGAGTGAAAGAGGAGGAGTGAGATCCCCCTTTTTGTAAAATCATTTTACACCTCAAAGACCACCGTACTGAAATAAAATGGGCACCAGGCCTGCAGCTTTCTGATCTTTAAAGAATGTCCAGTGTTTATATAAATGTTAACTCGCTTCTAGACAAAAATGCTGTTTTGTAAATTTCCAGCAAAACACAGTTTCTCAACATGACCGACGACAAAAGCACAGTCCTAAAACTCAGAGGCTTCCTTCAAAACAAGAGGAAACAAGGTTTTTAATGAGCACTAGTGCATGGCTTAATAAGGCACAAAAATGATTTAAAGGACAGAATTTAAGTTAAAACATTTCAAAAGCAGCAACATCAAAAGCAAAATGTATAGAAATGACAGTTTTGACTATATAACAAAGACGACTATGTATCCAGCTAGCCCCGGTCAGTCCTGTCTCCTAAACCCACTCTGTACCTCAAGAGGCAACAGTGAGTTACTGTAGCACTGAGTCTACGATTAGTCCAACATGAAAGGATGAAGTAGCAGCACTGCTCTTGTCAATCATGCTGAAGGTTCTGCTCCTGGTCAGATTGTTTAAGGACAGAGTAAAGGCAATGATGGCTAAAGCTTTTGGCAGGTGGCTAATATAACGACGGCCACTGCCCATTCCTGGCAAGATTCCATGTTCAGCAGTTAACAAAAGAAGTGGTATAAATAGAAGCAAGACAAGTTTTGAAGCGTTTGAAGCAGTGTTTTTTCTAGGGAGGAGGAGGGACTGTGCATTTCCTAGTAATAGTGTTGCCTGCTATTGTTCGTAGTATGAATTGGACAGGTTGTGCCATCTTGCAAACTGTTCCTTTGAATAAAAAAATTGAAAGAAAAATGTGGAACAATTATTGGTCAAGCACCTGTAGGCACTTCAAACTAAACATTTAGTACTTTTTTTGGGGGGGTTTATGTCTGCTTTAGTTTTATTTTCTTTATATTAGCATTAATTTATTTTTATAAAAAAATATTGTGCCTCTTGCATTTTACTTTTAATCGCATGTGGGCTGTGTGTTCGCAGCTTCTTTTCGTGATGAGAATAAAAAAAAAGTGCTGAGGACACCACGATTTCTTTTTTAGATTCCGGACCTTTGTAGCTCCGGCTCTGCACTTCCAAGGGGAATCACAAAAGAAGATCTCCAAAATGTCAGCCTGACAACAGCACTTCACACAGCCTTCTCTGCCTCCAAGAAGCAGCCACTGGAGGACACAGGGGGTCAGTGGACTCTGTGTGTATGTGTGTGTGTGCGCGTGTGTGTGTGTGCTGGGGGACACAGTTTAGAACTTTACAATAGAGCTCGGTGCTCGGTGTCCAAAGATCTTGTTGGGGTTATGGGAAAAGAAAAGTGGCGTTTTGGAGACTTTTTCGCTGAGCCATGGAGGACGAGAACCCCGAGGCGAACCCCTTTGACCTTTCCAAAATGTTACTGCCCGTTTGGCACGCCGGCTGCACCTAATGAAACTTTTATTGCCATGAATATTTCATTCCAATCCCGCTCCAGGCCTGGGGCAAACCCGGACCACAGCAGACTAAGACCTTGGAGAGAGAGAGAGAAAGAGAGAGAGAGAGACACAGGGGATGGCCAGGCAGAGTAGCAAGCAGACCTCAGGTGAGGAAAAGAAACAAGCTGGGCTGCGGCTAATATGCATAATAGGTGAATTCAGCATTGCTCTTTTATTCGAGTGAATTAAGATAACGGGGAGTCAGCAGACCTCATGTGGTCAGAAATCCAAACGCATTTTAAACTAAATTCTAGGCCAAATGATTGCTCTCCCAGAACATTTGAAACTCAAGTGCGGAATTAATGCTGTCCTTCAGCCTGTAATGCTGGCTATGCTCAGAGCGAAAACACAATAATCCAATAATGGCTAACAGAATTCAGCAGTAATTTCTCAGTCACAAATGATCCCACATTCACCCCACTCAAAGCCCAGCTTCGGCCCCCTGCACTCTGTTCCTGAGAGCGCAGTGAGGAAATGCCAAGTGATGTTGAGAAATACACTCAGGGTCATGAAACGCTGGACAAAGTGTCTTTGCTTTACAGGCCAATCCCCCCCCTCAACACACACACACGCACACACACACAGATACAAATATATCTGTATGATTCATTATAAGAACAGATTATGCAAGCTGCCCTCTGGTCTTCATACGCAGTTTCACAATGACTTATCTCCCAAGACTAATGAGACTGACCCTTCACTGCCTTATATGGGCCAAGATATTCTTGGAATTTTCGCTCATCCATGAACTTTTCTTTTCATTGCTCAGACTGGAACAGAATGTATATGTCTGTGCGAGAAAGAGAGGGAGTGAGAACACATTAATATATGTATGTATGTCTGTGTGTGTGTTTGTCTTTATTACTGTAAATGGGCACAGAGTAGCTGGAAGGCAGAAAAGAGAGAGAGAGAGAGAGAGAGAGAGAGCTGGAAAGCAAGAGAAACTCACGGTTGGCAGAGTTTGATGAGGTCCTGGTCTGTAGTGCCAGGCGGGAGGCCTCGGATGTACAGGTTGGTTTTGCTGAGCTGCTCCGCTGCACTGTGGCTGCTGCTGTTGGTGCTGGGGCTGGGCGGAGCCATGGGAGGAGGGGGTGGGGCATATGACTGCTGTTAGAGAGAAAGGGGTGGGGTTGGAAAGAGAGATAGAGTAGATGTCAGTTAAACCGTAACATAAACCATATAACAATATCTTTAAGGGACATGGAATATAAATTCTGGATTTTAACTTCAGTTAATGTAACTTGACTTTACTCCAGTTCCTTCTGGATTTGGAAGCAGATGAAGATACCTGGTGTATTCCATTAGTGTGAATAAAAGGTTTTGTTATGACACTAAAAATACTGATCAGCCCTTACATTAAAACCACCTCCTACGAGGTCTACAACTGTACACTCACTTATTATATTGGAGCCCTTTTTTGTTATTTGGGTGGTGGGTCATTCTCAGCACTGCAACGACACTGATGTAGTTGTGTGATGCTGGCAAGAGTTGATCAGACACAGCAGCAGCAGCACTCACTGTCCACTTCTACCTTGAAGGTCAAAGACAGTAGCCCAGCTGTTGTTCCACAGTTGTGTTAGTCATCCTCTAGTCCTTCATCAGTGGTTAGAGGATGCTGCCCACAGGACACTGTAAGCTGTATATTTCTGGTTGGTGGGCTATTCTCAGTCCAGCAGTGACACTGAGGTGTTTAAAACTCCAGCAATAACAAAAACCAGCAGTGCTAACCCAGCACCACTGCCCCACTCAAGGCCACTTGGCCATGCCACCTCTGTCACTGTAACTGCAGTGCGGAGAATCTGCTCTGTGGTGGTCCTGTGGGGGTTCCTGACCATTGAAGAACAGGGTCATATAGGATAATAAAGAAAAACAGATGGAGTACAGGCTGTAATTGTAGTGTTCCTGTATGGCAGGTGAAGCGTATACAATGAACAGATACTGTAGAAACAAGGAGATGGTTTTAATGTTGTGGCTGATGTATGAACGTATGTGTGGCCCATACATTCACTGGTCTTATCAATAATCCAGTCAAATAGATACTTTGAGGCAGATGTATCATACAAGCACAAGCACATCCGAAAATATGCCCCCATATGTTTTCACAACGTGCCTGAATTAAATGTTTGATGTTAAATGTCTGTTATGACACAAAGACAACAGCTTATCACTTATTTTTTGTGTGGTACAGGGTTTAAAAGCTGCAATGAAACAACGTATCTATCAATACACGGACGTCAAGCACTGAAATTTATTATGTAAATCTAAAGTAAGGTTTTATGACAGTGTTTGTCAATCTGTCTGCTTGATAATCCCATTTTACTGCAATAAAAATGATGAAGTGAGATGAACAGACTGAAAATCTCATTAGATGTTGATGAAGGTTTCCTTTGGGGACAAAATTCACTGTTAAAAACGTAATAATAAATCTCAGTATATGTTATTTCACAACTCTGCATAGCAGCATATGTTGAAAGTCGCAGTAATATTGCTCTGTAACCCAAGTATCGTGATATCCTATCATGGTTCCCAGCACAGTTTAGGCTTGTACAGTAGTTTCATACACAGCATGCAAGTGGAATCTGCTATTTAAAATAGTGCAAAAAGGCACAACACAACCCAGAAAGCACAATGCTCTAAGACAGAGCGTTCTCATCGTTTCTCTCATTCTCTCTGCCTCTCTCTCACACTCAATTCTCTTACAAGTCACTTATAGCAGCATTGCTCTGGCAGAGCCTGCACTGTGAGAGTGAGTAAGACCTTTGTTTACTAGTGTGTGAATGTTCCATTGAGATACAGTATAAATAAAACACCAGCTACTATATTTAAGTCCTCTACTATATATAAACCCTCCCATTCATTTCAGCAGTAGCTGCATCGCAGCACATGGGAGCACAGGAAGAGCCTTTTTTTATGGAAACTGATATTTTTGACATTCAGACAAACATCTATGCTACTAAGTTTGTGAGTCAACAGGGTAAACGCAAGAGATAACAAATACTGGAGTGTTCACAGCTCTACTGCTGTGACGTATAAATCAGAAAGCAAAAAGGAAGCGGTGCTCGTTTCTGTGTCTGTGTCCGTTGAAAAAAAAATTGATTTCCTGAGTAAGGAACTCCTATGACATAAAGAAAATGTAGACGTTTAATAAGCCTTTTCATGTTATGCAATTCAGCCAGAGAAAATTGCGAGTTTGAATGGATATCAATGAAGATTTCGGACTTTACGAGGACCTATAAATTTTACTACACAAGAGGCTAGTGGCTATTGAGTTTCAGTCGGAATGCTGAAACCTGAATAGCTGACGCGTATCCACAGATGTGTATATGTACTTGTGTCCTCTTGTACATTTAGAACAAAGCTGTATAGATTTTGTCAGATTTTCCCCACATACATTGCTTTTCTCCCTTTTACGCTGTTCTTTAATGGTCAGGACCCCCACACAACCACCACAGAGCAGGTACTATTAAGGAGGCAGATCATTCTCAACAATGCACAGACACTGACACAATGGTGGTATGTTAGAGTGTGTTGTGCTGGTATGAGTGGACAGTTGTCTCCAGCAGTGCTGTTGGAGTGTTGAAACACCAGCTGGACTGTGAATAGTCCACCAACCAGCAACATCCAGTCAACAGTGTCCTGTGGGCAGCGTCCTATAACCACTGCTGAAATACTAGACAATGGCCAACACAAACTGTGCAGCAACAGATGAGCTATCGTCTCTGACTCTACATCTACAAAGTGAACCAGTAAGGTAGACATGTCTAACAGAGTGGACAGTGAGTGGACACAGTGTTTAAAAACTCCAGCAGAACTGCTATGTCTGATCTACTCATACCAGAGCAACACAGACTAACACACCACCATCTTGTCAGGGTCATTGCAGAGCTGAGAATAACCCACTACAGAGATAACTGCTCCGTGGTGGTCCTTTGGGGGTCTTAAATTACTGAAGAACAGGGTGATGCAGAGAAACAGATGGACTACAGCCTGCAAGTGTATTGTAAATGGAGCTAATGGCTGATCGCTGTATATATAAACAAACACAATACTAATATAATACAATAATAACATAATACTTTATGTTATATAATTCTGTACGTAATACTATTTATTATATAATACTGTACATAATACTACACTACCGCTCAAAAGTTTAGGATGACTTTAGAATTTTATTTCATGCAATTATCATGCAATTTATGCAAATTTCATGCAATTCACAAACAATACTCTCCATTTCACAATTAGTTTAAGTGTATCAGATGATTTTTAAAGAATAAAAATGTTTGTATTAAAGCCTATTTTTGTATAGAGGCTTATTTTGCATATAGTCCTATTATCAGCAATTCTCAGTCCTCTGACTAAATCTCCTGGTATGGCCGGCAATCAAATCCATGTTATTGGGCTAAATGGTTGTTAGGACACTCTTGCTTAATTGTGATGCACAGCTGAAAAACATTACACTAATAAGTGAGAATAAAAGGGAGAACAACATTCTAGGTTAGTTTAGTATCTGAAGCATCAGCAGTTGATGGATTGCTGACAGACTCACAATGGACAGAAAGAAACAACTTTCCTTAGGGACCCGTCAGTCCATTGTTGTGTTAAGGAAGGAAGATACTCCATTAAAAACAAGAACATTTCACTGTGATCCCAAACTTTTGAGCGGTAGTGTATATATTATAGGAAGATTACACAAAGCATGAGCAAGTATATATAAAAAGGATGAACAGGTATATGTACATATATGGTATTGGTAGTTACTTGTGTATAATAAATATGAAACATAACATCCTCACATTGCATAAAAACAAGCGTTTATGTGTGTGTATGTCTGGTGAAGCCTCTGTCTTTGTTTGCGATAATCATTGGCTGTCACAGCGCTGCACACTGGCAAGTCTAGCCTGATATTAATCTATTACCTGTACTTCCCCACAGCCTACAATTACCACAGCCTGAGACAGACAACCCTATCGGAAGAAAGACTGGCACGCTCTGCATCAACGTTATTCCCACACTGCTGCGCCTCAGGCTACAGCCATGAATGAAAGCATTGAGCTCTCACGAATATAATGCACACGCAGAGCTTACACCTGAGGAGAGAGATGAAATACAGGACAGACACACAGCATGCGGGGATGTAAAATGAAAGTCAGATAAGATCTCGGAATTGTGAAGAAAGAGGAAACCCATTCTTGGGAACGCTTATTTAAGACAAAAGCACATTCACACGAGTGAATACCAGGCCTGGCAAATTAAAAAGCTGAAAAAATCATACACACATTCAAAAACGGTTGTTTTTAGTTAACGGTTGCTTTTATGCTTTTCTACTTTTTCCTTACCTTTAGAGCATATTATAGATTTTTGTGCCTGTACAAAATTATAAAACCATAAATTGACGCCAGAGGAAGAAACTCTCTCTCACAGAAGCCACTTCTCTCAGATGCCTGAAACACCTCATTGGAATTCCAGCCATTTTCTCTGTTGCAAGGTGACCTACTCTCGTAACACAATCTACACTGGCCGCCTACAGGGGCGGGACTTGTGACAGGCTGTCCCGACCGCTTTTTAACCACTCTGGAGGTGGACCAAACGAGAACAGAATGCACAAGATGACCAATCAGAGCACACTGTGCTCATCAGGAGGCGGGACTTTGAGAGCTCAACCAGACAGTTTTAGTCAGAGAGTGAACGCAGAACAAATGTGTTCTGAAAAAGATGAGGAATATACATTTATTCCTGTAGAACCCCAAAATAAAACTATAAGCTATGAAAATGAGCATAATAAATCTTTTAAAGCAGCGCTTTCACTGTTATGACATATAAATATGACGGTCAGTTCTCAGTTTCTCAAACTCACAATCCCTAAAATAAGGTAAATAAAGTAATGCATGGGGACGGAGTGTCCCGTAATTTCTTGCAATTCTGGTTTCTTTTAATGAGCTCTTTCTTTTTAGAATTATTCTATTCACTGAAAGTATGTTTAGTTTGGTTCGTACGGTAAGGAAATGCTATCCCGTGCTAAAGGTTAGGCTTAATATACATGCTATTTCCATGTTTTGTTGTTCTGACAATATCATTTTGTGTGCAAATGTACTGGTTTAACCTGTAGTACTGTAATAGCAGTAAGAAGATGAGGACTGTCAGGACATGTATAGTAGACAATACATAACACAACATTCCTCACTTGCCACCTGTTACTCGGATGTAGCAGAATGCATACCTGTGTGATTGCAGGCTCACACTACTGGATCCTTCACCTGCACAGATCTGTGACAAAGCATGTCTTGTGATAAAATTCCACTGTCTGTACGCCAGTTTGTAAAGGTCAAATGAAAACAATATCATTCATATCATGTATATTATGCTGTTAAACTAAAAAGTCAAATAATGTCAAATAATGATATGGGCATGTAAAACAAGCCTCTAAACATAAAGAAAGACTTCAGTGCCGCCTGTTATCATCTGTATTTTTCACTGACAGCACTCTGGGCTTACTCATTCTTAAGAATGTCTATACGAGACAAAAGTGTATTCAGTGCACACTAAGGCTGACCAACCTGAATCAGCCAATATAATTTAATATGTATTAAAAAACTGTTAAACAGTGCTTTACTGTGATTCAGTACCGCTGAGTTCTCATATATGAGAATATATGAGTCTTAAATAATGCAACCACAGTAGTGCACAGAGACAGTGCTCCTCAGAAATCCTTGTTTTTTTGTTAATCAGCTCTGATGTGTCCATACTTTTTCCAAAAATGTCTCTTTATTCTTTACAATGTTCTGTTTTTGTGTTGTATAATGTTATTCAACAGTTCTTTAACAGTAACAATAAACTTAAACTCAAAATGGTGGACTGATGTCAGACCCACTACCCCACCCCACCCCACAGACACAAGTAGCTCTTGTATACTTCTCAATGTATGAAATTGATAAATACCACATGCCTGGAACTATAGACACAGACATGACTGACATGCCAGAGACCACTCAGAGCACACACACACACACACACCTGATCCGAGTGCTCAAAAAAAGGCCCTTCAGTGAGCCCTTCTTATCAGACTCAACCGGCCTCATTTTACACAGCAGGCCAGGGCCTGGCCTCCTCCACGTGACGGCAGGATGGAGGGAAGGAGCAAAAGAGGGAGCAAAAGAGGGCCTGATCAAAGAGCTCGCCTAGGAAACCTCTTTCAGCCAATTTGTGCAGCTGTCAGGGTCCCGGCGATAGCACATCGGCGTGTGTAATATGTCAGGAGGCGTGATGGGGGAAGCCTTTGAAACGTCAAAAGCGCTCACTGCTCCCCCCAGCACACAGGCCAGGATTAGTGACAGAGGGGGAGAGCACGCTACTGCTACACTGGGTTGACATAAGGCTCTAACTGAAACACACACACACACATTGAGTTCTGTGAAAAAGAGCCCAACAAATACAATTATTTCAAGCTATTTATCCAGGCAAAACAACATTTAACACCAGAACGATCTCTGACTGGCCCACTAACCAGTTGTTGCACTCGCAACTAAGTTTCCCTCAGATGACTAACAGTGTTTATTTCTTTACTTTATTTTAAATGACAACAAACTGCTATATAAATAACTGTGATTACAATTTAATGGTCATTTATTCTATATTGCATGTAACAGTTAAAGAGCCCATCTCTTGGAAAAGTGGATTTCCATCACTTCTATGAAATCACAGTCCACGTCACAGTCCATGCAGTTCATATTAAGCTGGATTTTGTATTTATTGTTTAATAGTTCTGGCTTTTGGTTCATAAAACCACACAAATAATGGGTGAAAAATGGAACACAAGAAAATTGTAGGATATAGGTCCTTTACTATACAAGCCTAAACTGACGAACAATGTCTGATTACTACACTTACTTCATAGCTGCCAAAACTTAGCAGCGTCCAAATGATGACAGAAACAACTCAAGTTCAAATGCTGTCTTCAAGTCCTCCTTATGACTTTAGAGGTCATAACTACGACTTGATACGTGTTCATTTAAGTGGTGCTGCATGAAAACAGGATATATGGCTAGGAAGCATGTTTTTTTATACCTTTCTAAGCATCCAAGAAAGTATTACTTTTTGTATTACTTTAAGAAAGTGAAGAGCAGAGTATGCACATAAGATGAGTAATGTTATTATCCAATTAGAAGCATAGCACATGCTCATATCCTTTCTTTCGCATGTGGACAACTTTCACTGGCTGCAATTGCTTTTTTGTTGACTCACCAGCGACTCGGGAAGTCTGGGCTCATTGAAGAATCCGTGTCTTCCCTGACATTGTGGCGGTGTTCCTGTGCGCTCATCCTGTAAATGCGACGTTTCCGACACGACTTAACGGATGGCAACAAAATAAACAAGCATTGCTCACCACTGCCTGCGAAAGGTGATGGTGCAGCGCAGCAGAAGTTTTGTTGTTATTCTAACTTATTTCGTAAACGTGTTTCCTTTTATTTACATGCACTTTCCTCCACTGAACTGATAAAAATGCACCAATTCATAATCCGTTTGCTGCAATGACCGGGTCAACTATGAAAATGAACTGGGGTCAGTTTAAATTTTTTGTGATCAGGCCATTATGTAAGAATTGTGTCAGGACTAATGTCCCAAGACTCTAAATAAAATATTGGCCTGCGTCCAGGAGAGGTTTGGAAATAGTTGCACTATTATTTTTTTTTTATTAATTAATGTTTATTTATAATTTGTTTATTTATAATCTTTGCACTCTACTGCACACACAGTGTATATGACATAAGTACATGTGTGCACACAGATCTATATCTTACATTCAGAGATTTGCAGAGCCTCAGCTATGTGGCTGGACTCCTCCCTCAGAGCGGAGAGAAGCGCTGACACTAAAAGAATGAGCTGCATCGTTTTCAGTTCATCTGAGAAGAAGGAGTTAGTGTTTAAGATGTAATTATAAAAAGGCATGAGCTACATTTACGTTTCCTCTGTGCACCCTTTAGGCCCGCATCTCTTCTTTCACAACTCGTCCTCCCCATTTAACTCAGGCCTGTCGTCCTTCTACCTTGATCCTCTTTCTCTTTCTCTCTGCCGGGCTACTATAAACACTTTCCTCCTCTCCACCTCCCTCTCGTCTTCTGAGGATAAATCTGCCCCTCCCTCTCTCCCTCCCCCTCTCCGCAGCTCCGGCCGGCCTGCTCCGCTGCCCCGTGTCTGTCTCTATTTAAGAGTGAGTGATGTGCACACACATTATCTCCTCTTTGCACACTCAGATAGCCCCTCATTTCCCTAAAGAGTCCTCCAGTCACCAAACAATTAGTACTTCCTGGAGAGCACTCCAAAATGGGTTTCCAATGACCGCGTCTCTTTCCCTCCCTCCACCTCTCCACCTGCCTCACTGTCCTATTATTGTATTAGAAGAGAGGAATAGAGAGACAAGAAACAGGGTAGGAAAAAAAGAGATGGAACATGAAGAGTGATGAGGAGAGAGACAGAGAAAGAGATGGAGCAAGAAAGGGGACATAGAGAAGTGATGGAGAGAGAACAAGGGCTGAGAGGTACAAAGAGTAAGAGACAAAAAGAAATGAATACAGATGGAAATACAGAGCGCGGAGGACAGGGATGAGGCAAAATGAAAAAAAGAGAGAAGAGATGTGAAGAGAGAAACCAAAAGAAGTGTTGGCTTGAGAAATTGGAGAAAAAAGAGATTGAGAAAGGAGAGAAAGAAGAGATGGAGACAGACAGAGGAGACTTAGAGAGAAAGAAAGAGAAAGAAGAGATGAATAAAGAAATACAGAAATGAGAGAGAGGTAGAGAGAGAGATGGTGAGAAAAAGAAAATATGGACAGAAGGAAAGAGAGATGGGGGGAGAAAGAGAAAGAAGGGTAAAGAGAAATTGGGAGAGAAAAAAGAAGAGAGGGGAAATGGGAGAGAGATGGAAAAGACAAAGAAAGAATAGATGTAGAAAGAGAATGAGAAAAAAGAGAAATGAGATGGAGAAAAATGGGGGAGACAGATGAAGAGAGAACGGGACAGTGAGGGAAAGAGAGATAGATGGATAGGAAAAAGAGTGTTGAAGTGAAAGTAAGAGAGTGTGAGATGAAAAGAGAAAGAAGAAAGAGATGGAGAGAGAAAGGGAGACTAAGGGAAACAGTGAAAATAGGGAACGAAAGGGGGAGACGAAATGGAAAAAGAAAAAGAAGGAAATGGAGAGAAAAAGAGAGAAAGAAGAGATGGAGAGGCAAGGAACAAAGATCGAGAAAGAACCTGGAAGAAAGAAAACAAATGGAGAGAAAGAAGGGAGAAAAATGGAGACAGATAGAGAGAAAGAACAAAGATGGAGGGAGAACATGAGGGATAAAATAAATGGAGAGTGAAAGACAGATGAAGAGAGAAAGAAGAGAGAGATGGAGTGAGACAAAGTGAGAGAGCTGACTAGTGAGTGTGGAGTTACCCTGAGTTTCAGTGAAATGTGATTATGCACACAGTGCGTAATAGATTCTTATCACATCATGACACTGAAACAGCTCAGATTTTTAACAAGCCTGGTCATGCTCAGTGTAGAGACTATTTCTCTTCCCTCCTTTTCTCCCTCCACCTTTCTTTCATTTCTTCATATTGCTTAGTAGAGCTGCAACTTACAACTATGCTCAATAACTCATCAATTATTATTTGATTAAATGTGAAACTAATTTAATCTGTTATACATTTTTCCTGGTCAATCTCCCTGACACTGTCGCCTCCAGTGGCTGCTGTAGTGAACTGCAGTCTGTCAGAAGGCCAGCAGGTGTTTACAAGCATTTAACAGAAGAAGAGATATTAAAAAAACAACTGTTATAATTTTTGTGTTGTTTTCTGCTGTTGGAGATGTGCTTGGCGAAGTTTGATGCTGAACATGCAACGTTTTCTTCTAGACTGGTAAGTGAACAGCTGTTAATGCTAACGTTGAGGAAGAGAAACTGTTTTTTTTTTTTAAAGATAGGGGTGAAAACTTCTTGGTGATATGCTGCCTCATGTCTGGAGTATGATCTTTTTTTCTCATCTTTAAGATTTTTTTTATTAGTTATTTTTTAAGAAAACAAGTCATTTTTTGAAAAAAAGTGAGTGTAAGTCAGTACATTGGCAACGTGTTGCCAGAAACACAGGATTAAACAATAAATAAATAAATAAATAAATAAATAAGTAATGCTTTGTTTTTCTTATACCTGACAGAAACGGACTTCCACAGAATATTAATCTAAATTTCAGTAACTGAAAAGAAATCTTTTCGCCTTTAAATTTAAAAGCAGGAACCGGTAGCTTCTGCAAAAAGTAACAGAACAAAGTAGGATTTGTTTGATTGGACCTGATATTGTCCTGGTTTTACTCTGGCTCTCAATCAAAGTCAAGACAGTTGTTGTCCTGAAAACAGAGGAAAACAAACACATGCACACACACACATACACACACACAGGCTCTTCCCAGAGGTCAGTGACGGACAGTGCCGGCTGCAGACTGCTGGAGACCGTGGGGACAGAGGCAGCTCTACTCTACACTATTCCTCTCTACCCGCGGGCTTCCTGGGGCAAGGGAAAGAATGCTGGCTATTTCGGGAGCAGGGCTGAGATCCCTTCCTTCCGGACAACAGTAGCCTGGAGGCCTGAGGAAATCCCAAAGACCAGACTGTGCGGAACACGCACATCAGAGCGTACATTGAATCCATTTATACGCACAACACTGTCTGACCCAAGGATCCATTACTGCACACATGAGCCCATTAGCCCCCGGCTAATGGCTGCGCAGTGTCTGTAGCTGAGCTGCTGGGAGTGGCCATTAAGGCCTACAGTCGATAATCTCCTGCATTACAGTCCACATCTTTGAACAGATCTTGTAAACATTGGGCATCATTGACAGGTATAGCAGGAACTCATAGCAAAAAGGACTTCCTAACAGAAGTGCATGACAAGAGACCATGTAGGGATAATTATCACAAAGATATATGATGTACCTGTCAATCACAGGGCTGCACACTTTCACAACATACTCAGGGATGAATACACCTTCTTTAATAGGCTGTGGATCCCTACTCGCTCAGTAGTACTGTGCTATAGAAGGGTGAACAGTCTACTGAACAAAAATCAACCCGTAATTTAAAATCATCAACATCATTTGCAGCAAACGTGAACAAAAGCATAAAAACAGCTTTCCAGTCAGTATTTTTGATGTATTATGAGGAAAAGGCAGCCATGTTAGAGTCTTTGTTTTTAACTGTACAGAGCTGCTTCCTCAAAGAGTCAATAAATGGCTAATCCGTTAACACGGGCACTGGTTCCTCTGGGCATTGCTTAATAACCCACCCAGTAAGAGGCCCACAGTCTGGATTGCATTCAGGTAATGCAGTGATCTACCTTAGTGTTACTCTCAGAAGTCAAGACAGCATTGTGGGACACTACAGAGTCTAAAGAATCATATCACAGGTGAATTCTGACTGCCCCCGCAGTTCCCTGCGAAGCAGACTGCGCAGGGTATTCAGACATATTAAGGATGATTCCAGACGACTGGGAGTGAAAAAGTTCCATTAAAAAAAAAATTTAACTGCTCAGGTACACAATGATTAATCACTTTGCTTAAGCTGCAGGAAGCCGCAATGGTCATTGAACGTCTTCTAAGGTTGGTGTTTGATTACAACACTGTAGGATGTTCCCCAAATTCCACACTTGTCAAAGGGCAAAGTAAAACAGGCCAATTCCAAAATCAGTCCTACAACATAAAAAAAAACTGTTTTTTACATTTACTTTGATTTTTATTTCATTGCAGCCAGTAAGAACCCATGATATTTCATGTTTGTCTCATCAACTTCATTTGTTAATATACATCGCTTCCTGCAATACAGGCTTGCAACATAAAACCTTTTTAAAAAAGTTGGGATGGTAAAGTATTTTAAACTACTTTGTAATGTTGCAATTCCTTCTCAAAGAACTGCAGAGAGGCCTGTCCAGTACTCATACCCGCACTTTCCACACTCACTCCTTTGTAATGCGTGCAGCGTGTTGTTTTGCATTGTTTTTGTCACTGGAAAAGAGTCTCATATAAAACAGGACACAAGAACTTTTCTACATTAATGCTGCATCATAGAAAGTGATGCCAAGGCCACTAACACACTAACCGCATACCATGTCACACCTGCTTTTGGACTTGTTGCTAATAACAGTGTGGAAGGTCCTTTTTTGGTCCATTTGTTTCATTTCTATTCACAATACAAAGGTCCACTGTGTGATGGTCTATCCCAGATGCCTCAGAGCCCAGAGAAGTCGACACTGCTTCTGGACATGGTAAATATAAAGCTTTTCTTCTGCACAGTCAAGTTTAAGTGGTATTTGTGAATGTAACTCTGTATTGTAGTGCTTGACAAAAGTAATTCCTTGTCCATCTCTTGAGTGACAGTTCTTGATGCAGGGCCGTCTGAGGGATGGGAGATGATGGATATCAGCTTAGGTTTGTGCCCTTTACAAACTGAAATTCCTGAAATTCGATTTCTTGAATCGTTTATTGATATTATGTACTGTAGGGGGACAAATATGTAAATCCTTACTAATCTTTCTTTAAAGAATTTCAATCATTTTCTCACAAATTTGTTGACAAACTGGAGATTCTTTGACCATATTTGCTCTTCAAACTCTTCAAATAATAACTACAATTACCTGTTCAATCACTTTTTGGAATGTGTTGCAGGCCTGAAAAGCAGGAATGCATGTATATTAATACATGAAATGTATTAATTTTTTTCATTCTATCTGCAATGAAAAAACTTGAAGTAAACAAAAGAAACACTGCATTTGTTATATGCATTTCCCGTACCGTCCCAACTTTTTTGATTTGGGTAAGTAAAGTCTTGGTTTACACCTCCAAAATGTACATAGGACAAGAGCAACAAATGAAAATAACTGACAAAGTGTAGATAACTTCTGTCCCAGACTGTAAAGGTGATGTCAGCACTTTTCATGGCCTTTACAAGAAACTGAAATATAAGTGACTATTGTTGATGTTCATCCTTAAACAAGACTGAAGGTGGTTTCCTATCAGCCAGCTTCTCAATTAAAATGTTATGTTTCAGATTAAACGTTACATGCTACAACCACTTACCTTGTGATGCCAATTAACAAACAAGTATAAACAAGTAACAAGTACAGGCAATGTAAGCTTCTAGCAAGCATCAATTAACTAAATATATAGTATGATATCCTGGCATCTGATGTCCCAGCATCTGGGCTTTTTTTTGCCCCAACCAGTCACACTCCTTCTAAATAGACATCAGAGATGAAAATTCTGAATTAATGCATTTTTAATCCTTATCCCAAGTGGGTAGAGAAGGGTGCAGTACTGTCTGGGGACCCAGTGGAATGAAATGTACCTTAGAATTCATTTTACAATTCGGACAACTAAAAGAAAAACTGCTCACAGACATTATAGTGCACGTTTCTGCAAACTTAGGTTGGAGTTTAGAGTCTCTACATAATGTCGAGCGTCCAGTTTGACATGACAAATAAACTACACTGTCTAAACTGTGTGACTTTATATTTGACAAACACTTGTATATGGTTGTATATAGAACCATTAACACTCCAAGAACCATTTGCATGCTTAAATGCTTTACTAAGTAAAAAGAAATTGTGTAAATAGAAAATGGGTTGAATATGGTTCTATATTTAACCTATATAGAATCAAAGGGGTCCTTCTATTGTTACAAGCTTGATGTAACAACTGCAGAACAATTGTCTAAAGTATACGGCACACTCTCCATGAATCTGAAGAATCTTTTCACTACTCAAATGCTTCTTTTACTGTTCATGGTTCTGTACAGAACCACTGTCTTTACTAAAGAACCATCTTTTTTACCTGTGTATTTTCAACAGCAGACTACAGTTTCTCATTAAGATAAACGGGATTTTTGCCAACACTTTGAAAGTTTAACCAATCTCAATAACTGCTCTAAAAGAATGCACCTGTGGGTGGAGCACAGAAAGATCAATGGCAGGCGAACAGGACTAGAAGCAATTAAATACATCCAACAAAATGGATCACAAAGACGGCAGTGCGGAATCATTATCTTCCATCTGTCTCCAGACTGCGGAGTTTTCTGCCCTTTTGGGCTGCGTTAAATGGGTTCTAGCACCGGAGTGTCTTTCCTGTGATAGAGTATATGATTTAAGAATTACCAATTAGGCCTGGACAGGTGGGTATTATTACAGCGTGGGCAGATTTCTGAGTACGGGAGAAAGCCTGCTGTTTGAGAGGCGGCCTCCCACCCATGCCTTTCACTTTCTGACCTTTGGAAGGAGTTACGCAGTGCAGTAGACCACACACACACACACACACACACACACTGGGAGAGCACCTGAGTAGAGGTCTGCACTCCTCCACTCACACTCTCTCTCTCCCTTTCTCTCTCTCTCGCAGTCTCTCAGCAGGAATGCAAGGACAAACAGACTGGCTTTAATTTAGGTGGAGCACGCAGTTCCAGAGGCTCAAACCACACTCCAGCTCGTTAGCGTCAGGCCCACGCTCCTTTAATGTCATAAACAAGTTACACAAACATTCACCCAGACAGGGCTGACAACATCCTCCACTCTGGCCTCTCTCACGACACCGGGAAGCAAGTAAGAGAGGGAGAGAGAGAGAGGGAGAGAGAAAGAGAGAACGAGAGAGGGAAAATATGTGTTTGTCTAACATAGATTCACACTCGGTGTGCTATCAAACTCACGCCTCCTACACAATCAATGAATATCTGCACCTCATTCCACACTGACTCATTCACATCTGTGATTCCACAATGGCTACGCGACAGGATTATTCACCGGAATTATTTTGCCCCCCCACCACAAAGTATTCCCAAGGCATGAATAATCACCAGTTGGACGTTATTATGAATATACATACATATGCTAATTTCTCTTAAGTATATTCAACATGTAAGCCCACCTCCTTTGTGGCCGAGGTCATGGTTTAACTCGGCTGGAACGTATAGAAAGCGGGAATGTTTAAGCCCCTTTAAAGCTGTAATGTGAATTCCTGAAGGAACTTCCCACAAAGATGGCTAGAAATTAAAAGTATCCACAGTTGAGGCAACTGCAGAGTTCATTTCTGTTTTTCTGTGGTAGTCTTTCTTGGAACATTTCCATATATAGATATCTCTTCTTCTGCAACGCAACCCCCCCCCCTCGCCCATCCCCAGATCTTCACTGCTCCCCCCCTCAAGGGGCAAGCACCTCATATTCAAATGTGAGGAAACAATCAGTGTCTTCCTCATTTACATATGAACAGGAGACGGAAAGCTCACAAATCCGCAGCAGTCCATTTTAATCCGAGAATGACTTCTTCCTACATTGTTATGAGAAACAGTCCGGTAGCGCTCGCCTCTCTCTCTCTCTCTCTCTCTCTCTCTCTCTCTCTCTCTTTCTCTCTCTGCTCTCAATCTTCCGGCTGAAATTAACATTAGAATATGAAGCTTCCTCCGAGAAACAGCACTGGCCGAGTCCTCACGGGCACCGGCCCTCCGCAGACCACAGTTGCCCCGGCAACAAAGAGAAGGACAAGGAAGGGCCTTATCAATCAATTAGAAATGTCTCTGTATCTGCCCGGGACAATGAGCTACAGGGTTATGACTCCTCCTTAGTTTATCAAATTCATTACGGCCCTGCCCGGAGAGCCATCTCTTTTACTTTGGAGACCAACAGCCTTTACCTCTATAAGGATTTTATATGCGTGCACCTGATTACATTATCCTTTAATAACATTCATGCCGCTAATGAATAGAAAATCTAAATACAGTTGTGATTTAATTACATAACTCTACAGCCCTACAACTGCATTTTCATACTAGATCTCTGGGAAAGACAGGCTTTCCTTTCTTGTTTTTCCAAAACGAGGGTCCTTTAGTTCACTTCCTGACTTCATTAAAATTCCTCCTTGAGGCTTGCTTTTACAGCCGGCTTTCCAAGAATTCCAGACCGATCCAATCCAGGGAATTTTTTTTTTTTGGACTGACTGACGGACGGACTGACTGACTGAGAATCACGTTAATTGCCATCACATGTGGAAAAAATCAGCCTCATATTTACGCAATTTGATGGAGAAAAGCAAAAGCAAAGTCATAACTTTCTTCAAAACGAACAACCGGAAGGCTGAAGCTGGTGGCGGCCCACCGCACACCCAGTGAGCGAGATTCAGTCAAGCAGTTTAAACCCTGCTGTAGAAGTCATAAAACTTAAACCCTCGGCCATTTCGCCTTATAGATTTATCGACGCTGACATTTAAGACACATTAAGCGACGGCCCAGTGATTTCCCAGAAACATATGTGGCCAAAGATACACCGGGGAGCGCTCGCCTGTTAGCTGTAATCTGAATAATGCCCGCACACGAGCCGCCGCAGCGCGTTCAGGTGGTAGCCTTGAATTCAATCGACGCACCCACCACCCTTCAGCACACACATGATGAAGTGTCGCTCACGCGTCGCCTGTGCTTGTCCTTCTCACCGCATTGAGTCATCAGCTTTCCACTCCATTAGTCACGCACCATCAAACACTGTCATATCATGTCACTGAAATATGAGTGCTTGCTCGGTTGCAAATGCTGATCTATATGGCGAGGGCCGGCCGCAGTCTCACCTTTGCTCTCATTCAAACGGACAGAACCCTGACCTCGACACAGATGTCCGCGTTTCAATGTCACCCTCTCCGCGTGTCCGCATAGCGACAGCAGAAAAGCCAGCTTAGCTTGGTGCTGACACCGAGATGGGGAAAGATATGCAGCACATGGGGAGCGCATTACACCCAGCAAATATGACACTGCAGGCCCGTAATCAATCAACCGGTTTTCATACCTAACTTTTCATCACTCTGCTAAATACGTGTCCATATTTTAAACAAAGCAAGCATATTAAGTGCACTCCGCATGACTTGAATTTATTAGGTAGCGATTGATTTAATGGCCATATCGAATTACCATGAAAGGTTAGAACGGTTTCTCCCACCTTGCCTTTTTATCATGTGGGGACGGGTGCTGAAAGAAAGAACAAAAGACTCGGGTGGGGGGAAGAAAGTAATATTTTCACCCTTGAAACCTGATGCACCCATACCTGGAGAATGAGGCCATCAAGAGGGGTTTGTACTGAATGCTCGAGGTGGCAGATATAGTTATATTAGATCATTATTACAATAAATTACAGCACAATATACAGTTCTAAGCAAAACTTTAAGGGGCTTGTGAGTACTTAAAAAAAAACTGAGCAATGTCATGTATCATTAAAGAGACAGATATGGTTCATGAATGGCGTAGCTGTGTGAGGTTTCGATCTTCCGTCAAGAGACTTCAATGCCGGAGAAAAGCTGGTCCTGTTAAAGCTGATCCACCACCCACATAATACCTGCTCTGTGGTGGTCCTGACCAAAGAACAGTCTGTAATTGCTGAAATACAAGGTGCTCCTATGTGGTGTGTGGAGCTGATAAAACAGACAAAAGAGTGCAGATAAAAAGAGGTGTACTAAATGAAGTAGCCAATCAGTGTATGTGTAAATGCTTAATCATAATAATAATCAATTTTGATGCTTACTGTGCAAATATGGGCTGTAAGGACAGTACGATTCTGAAATCTTTACAGTGTTTAGATAATACATTACTTTCAAAAAGAGAGCACAATTTGGTTTTCCATTATTTTCACCATAAATATATGTTTATATATGTTTTACCATACATGCAATATATGGCATTATTTTGATAGTCATACTGTCCACCCCGGTACTGCGTGCTGTTGAAGTGTGTGATGCAGTGTGTTGGGAAGACTGCCCACACACTCAGTGATCATTCAGACACTCAGAGAACAAAACACACAGAGGAGTCCAACACATGGAGATGGTTAGGACACATTCCACCAATCCAGTTTCATTTTGACACAATGTTAGATGTTTAAGAAATAGATGAATAGAAAATGATAAACACATGAACAAACAAACACACAAAGAAATAAATCACTGCTTTGCATAAGCTTAAGATGCAATTAGATGTAGAAATAAATTAAATGAAAGGGTAATGAATGAGTTTAATTTGTCTCCAAGATATGAGTGAACCACGAAAACACCTACAGCCATGTGAATCCGAGACACCTTTTGAGTAAATGATCAATATTCATATGAAAATACAGAACACAACACACAATTATAGCAGCTCACATCATAATTAAATTCAGGCCTCTTCTTCCCACAGATAATTGCTAATGTGTGGTGAGAAAATTGACTGATGTCAGAGTACCAACCAGGCAGTGTTGTGCATCTGTACAGATATGGATAAGCCCTACTGGAGGGCATGCATACAACACTGGCATATTCTACATTAATCTTTATTAGGGGGCAAATCTCTCACATAAAAACAATCTCACATTTTGTCCAAATGAGAGGAACTGTTTTCAGAGTGATAGAATATAGACAATAAAACCAATTTTTTAGGTCTGAAAGTAGCAGAAGAATTTTATTTTGGACAATAAATATAAATACAAAAAATAGCATTATATAAATATAAAATACCTTATTTTGTTCACTAAGTTTTGAGTTAAACAATCAGAATGTTTAAAGCCTTTTTGTCAAAATGACTTTATTACTATATGATTCCGCTGAGCGTCTGAGCAATGTGCTAAACTGCTGCAGTTAACCGGTACTGAGTTTCTGTTTTCTATTAAGACAATACCTGACCTGCAGCCTGTTTGATCAGGTTCTGAAGAAGACATTCTGAACCTGTTGAACCTAAATGAGTTCTTCACTCGGCAGCTGTGATGACGGAACAACAAGCAGGAATAAGCCGGAAAATAACAAATGCAATTGAGCTAACGAGGACCTGGTAAAATGATTTACAGACTGGCAGGAACAAACTGCACACAGGTTAACTGAAATAGCTGAGTTGAACCTGACATTGCAACTATTTATGGTTCTAAGGCTCTATTTCGGCATAAGCCTGGCATTATTACAAAGCTCATTAGTACAAGGTTCAGAGCTGCTTTGATTTAGTTTTTTCTTCTTCTTTATTTTCCAGAACTTTATAAAAGCAATCAAACAAATCAAGGTCATGTGTTACCACAAATAACATCACTGGCAAGATGATTTACTCCCCCCTTGTCCGTCGATCAAATCTATGATAACACACTCTCTCTTGTGTTCTACATCTAAAGAATATCATAGTCACCATCATCATTATCAACTACAGTATCATTGTATTCTAAAATCAATGGAGTTAATACTTCTTTAGCACTCCTATTCATTATTTGACCATGTTATCTGTATGAGCATACTGGGTTCTGGATCTACTAATACCATCGTACAGTTGTTTGCAAAGGTTTGGCCAGCCTTTGTCAAATGAAAAGTTTTGGGGATTTTTTTTCTAAATGCAAATAAGTGAACAAATATTCTACAGAGTAGATGCTTCTGTTTAGTAAACAAAAACAGGGCCCAAGAGAAAACATCATATTTGAGCGTGTTCCCTGTGGAGAGGCTGTATGTATTCACACTTAGAGAATAAACTTCTGTATGTTTGGTTTGTTTGGTAAGTGATGATCTGAAATTCTTGCTGGTAGCATTAATCAATCAATAATGTCCAATCAAGCAATAGAGCGCATGGCCTTCAGCAGACCCTGTTACCTAAGGGTTAAAACAAAGCCTCATGCTTCCTGGACTGTACTCATGCTGTATTCAATTCAGGCTGTTTGTCCACCCACTCAATGTAATTATCTCCAGAGATATTTGTGTTCCTGGACACAATGTGATCATTCAGACACACAATCAGGCCTGAATCTTCACTTAATGCACCCGCAGCTTGTCTCTGTTTTAAAGGCTTGATGGAGATGAGGTGTGGGAGACGGGAAAAAAAAACAATTATTATTATCATTTTTGCATGAAACAGCCATGCAGTGCACACACACACACACACACACAGGCAGTTCCGAGTAACACCACCCTCCCACTCAGTCTCTCCCTTACTGTCAGAGTGCCAATTACTGTACAGGCAGGTAACATCCGTTTGAGCCAGGCTTCATTCCACACAGCCCATTATGAGTTACACACAGCATGATAGCCCTGTTTAGTGGAACAGTGTGCTAGAACGAGGCACCGCTCCAGCGTGCACGTACACATACACATATATATCATCCGCTTTATGACCTTGCCGCATGAAATCATTCTGAAAAAATGATATACTCCATGGTAGTGATGGGCACACACACCTCAGTACTTGGTTTACTGTTTAAATTTACTGCCGGTATTAAAAATACTGAAATCACTCTTTAGGTTATTCATTGTATTTTATGAACAATTCAATTCAAATGTTTGTTTTTTCAGTTACAGAATTCAGTTTAATTGCTTTTATTATTTAATAGAACTGTGAAATGTGAGTAATTTGTTATTTTACTTCTTCAAAACCCAAGAGAATTAATACAAGCACTTCATCAAGGACGCCCTGTTAAGGACATGGCGGGGAAGTCAGAGACAGCGTGGCTTTCATCACTAAATATGCTAGACTGACCTCAAATTCATTAATCTGACAAAGTAACATATAAGAACTGGCTCTGAAGTGGGCTTTGATAAAGCTGTGCACTGCAAAATTATTAGTGAACAAACAAAAACACAAACACAGTAGATAAACACAAACATTTGTTTAATTGATAATTAGAGCACAGCAGCTATCGTTACACTGTGTAAAAAATATGATGATTTGAAAAGATTAAAAAGTCTTTGTGATACAAATTTCTCTACATTAACGTTCACTGAAAACTAAGAGCACATTTCTTTTCCTGTTTAGTGATTTTTTAAAAAATTGTAAAGGTTTTATTAATTTTGTTTTTCTGGATAATGATGATATATGAAGCCACAACAGCTGATTAGCAAAAAATTTCTCCAAAATGTTATTTTTCAAGTTAAAACAAGTGAACACATCCTCTATAGAGACCACACAGCACATTTTAATGCACAGCTGCTGTTTAGTTGCTGACAGTACAGTACAGTACAGTACAGTACCACACTGGGAAAAATAAATAACAAACAGTTAACATAAACGTGGCCTGCGCAAAGGTTATGACACATTTCATGTGTTTTCTTTGTTGCTGTCTTTTATGAATAAATGAATAAATCTTTGTTATAAGTAAATCTGTGTAAAGGATGTATGACCTTAGAAAATCAATAACTAGAAAACTAACATCACATAATTGAACCAGTTGTGCCCAAACCTTTGCACACAATTCTGCTTGTAAAGTTGTAGGAGACTTGTAAGTGATGAAGTTTTGGACAGTGGTGTTATGTAAGCACATAATCGCCTAAAATGGAAACTTTTCAGACGAATTTACGCTCATTTTAAGAGATTTTATTCCAAGTAATTTTCTATATATTTCTATACAATGAAATGGACTGAAATGTGCAGTGAAATGTCTACAAATCAAAGCATGCAAGACTTTAGTAGTAGTGAGATACACTGCACAATGCCTAGAACAGGTGCTTATCAAGCAACGTATAAACGTAAAGAGAGAAAAAGAGTCTTCTTATAAATAAACGCTATGAAGTACACGGGAGAGAGAATAAGAGACAGACAGCTGGAGCGGTGTAGCAACAAAGAAAAGCCCTGCTGTGCTTAATAATTGACCCTTAAGAGAGTGTGGTTTTAATTGATAAGATGTAATTTTGCCACACATTTCTGGGGCCCTCTCTTTATCCAGATTCCTGGAATTGAGGCTGCAGAGGGCTGAGAGTGTCATGTCCCCCACAAGCAACCCCCCTTTTAGCAAGACAGCCAGAAAGCATTGGAAATCGAAACCTACCTGGAACCACTCAAGCTCTGTGTGCACAAACACTGGCCATTTTCTTTCATTCAGCACACTCCTCTCCTCCAACGTAACCAGAGGTTCTTTGAGAATTACTCTAATGCCACACCTAGTGATATTCAGTTATACTTCATGTATGTAAAGCTTGCATGCTTTGAAATTTCAGCCACTATGATAGAAATATATTTTTCAATCTGTGCATTATAAACATAGCTTTATAAATGCTGCTGTTCACTCTTGAACACTCTTACACAGTCAGATAACACTGGATTCCGTGGTTTAACATGAAACCTCATCATCTTTTTATAGGTATGTACTTGTACCCAAGCACGACATGAAGAAAAACACACACACACACGCATTAAAGACCAGGATAAAGATCAGGCCTGATATGGACCAGATAACATCTTGGAAGAGCCAGAGAAGCTTTGAAGATTCTCTGTCCTAATAAGCTAAAACCTACTGTAAGGAGCAGCAGATCTGCCGCAGGTGCATCTGATTCCACAAACCAGTCAAAAAAGCAAAAACACAGCTACAACAGCAGCAGCAACAAAACTGTGGCCTTTGCAACAATGAGCTAAAACCTAAAAGGCAAGTTTTTTTCTTCAAAAAGGCTGACAAGTTCTGTATACCATGCACCTCTACAGTTATGTGCATTGAATTCTTGAGAATAATGCCATTCCATGTATTTTACACCTGCGCCGTAACTGTAACACTCATTAGCACTTGTGGGTGCATCAGATACATTTAACAGACTGGTGCAAATAAAACACTCCTTCTCATTCTGCCTGTGTGCAGTAAGAACATCCATCCATCCATCCATTATCTGCCGCTTAATCCCACTAGTTAGGGTCACGGGGGGCTAGAGCCAATCCCAGCGTCATCGGGCAAAGGCGTGGTACACTATGGACAGTTCACCAGTCCATCACATGGCCAACACTCACGCACACACTGTTGGCCATACGGGAAATTTAGAGCGACCAATCAACCTATCATGCATGTTTTTGGACGTGTGGGAGGAAACCCACTCAAGCACGGGGAGAACATGCAAACTCCACACAGAATGGCCCGGACCAGGGATCGAACCCAGAGTGCTCACCACTACACCTCCGTGAACATATGAAACAGATTTAGGAGAATTAACTTAGGGCTAACGTCTTAGCCTTGGGCATTAGTTTGGGGTTAAGTTCATATGGGCTATCAATTCACATGTTGCAGAATTAGCTCATAGCTAACAGACGTTAGCTCCCGGCTGCCACAGCATGTCTACTTAAAAGTTTGGGACCCCGTTTAAATGGCATGTTTTGTTCATGTTCTAGGTAATGATAGGTTAAAAAATCTTTCACACAGAAATACACCTCTAGAGCTCCTTTAGAACCTCCTCACCCAAAAGACGGTGCTAGCAATTTTTTTCTTCATGGCCATAAAACACTTCAAAAACCACTTTGGCTGTACAGACAAATACCAAGACATTAACGTTACAGCTAACAACGACACCACAAATAACATAACATGCCAACACAAATACAAGCAATGACTAAACAATACTGACCTACTGGTTCTGTGAAACAGCAATAGTACGTTACTCAGCCTCCAAGCCAACTTTAGACTCATAAACTCTATTAGGTCTCTCCACCATTAAAACACCCACTCTTACCGACAGGCTGGAAGGGTGTTTATTGTCTATTTCTTATTCACAGAACCAGGGCTGTGTACAAAGAGATTTTTTCCCATCACACACACAGAATGGACAGCTAGTGGATTGTGAGGAGTCGCTAATCTAACTTGATTTACATTTAATCATCAAACAATATACAAAACAAAGTCTACAATAAATTCATGTACTTTAGCTCTGGTGCTTGATAGGGCTGCACCTATCAATTCATTTCATAATCGATTAATCTAACGATTATTTTTTCGTACTGTGCTAGGAATTGTTTTACTTTGTTTTATATATATGCTAATCGACGTAATTTCGTAATCCAATACGTTAACGCGTCGCCACAGCCCTAGTGCTGGAGTGCATTCATCATCAAGTCCTTCTGTACTTTTACGTGAGTAGAAATATAGATATCAAAGTAAAACATTACCTACAGTAGTTCTGTTTATACTTAAGCAGAAAAGAACTGTACTTCGTCCAGCCCAATTATGAAGCATAGCTTTGTTTGGTCTTTAGATGCTTTTTAGAACCCATCTTTACTGGATCAGGCAAAACTGTGTCTTTTAACAGTCTCTGATTCTATTTCTCACATAACTGAATGTTCTAGCAGAAAGATAACTGAAACATTAAAATATTAATATTACAATATAATCACAAGGCACATTTCCATGCACTGCTTTTCAATGAAATTTCAGTGAAACGTACTGAACTGAGACTCGACTGTACTGCCCTGAATCGAAATCATGCATGCTGTGAACGCTTACACCCTTTGCCATGCATGTTCCTGTGGCTCTGTGCATAATAATCTACAACAGTAGACAAAATCCTGCTCTGTCAGCGCAGTGTTCAGGCATTTGTGTGCCCTTGCTTCGAAGCGCTTTGTTTCTTTGCATCTCTCTCGTCTTTGTCTTTGCGCTGTTAGCCATGATAATCTGCCGATGTGGATTGGCCCACCCTGCTGAATTATGCAAACCCAGCTCAGCCTGGGCTCAGGAGTGTAGCCGGGCTGACGGAGGGAGACAGACAGCTTGTGGCCTCTCTTTTGAAGATGAGAGCCTACCCCCAATCCCGCCTGTCTCTCTCTCACGCTCTCTCTCTCTCTCTCTTTTCACCTTGCTGTCCACTACACCGCCATTCATTCAGCTCCCCATGAAATATGAAACAGGGACCCTCAGCCTTGTTGCCAATATGCGCACGCCATGCTCCCCCTTCGCAATTTCTCTAGCTCACCCCCCCCCCCCCCCCCACTGCTATTTTCTCATTTTTTCATCCTTCTGCATCTCCACCTTGTACTACACATGACTTAGCAGGCCCCCTGCACAGTGCGTAAGTCTGACCCAGATCCTTCCTGTGCTCAGGCTTTGAAAGGCAGGGATAAACACCCCGTTCCGTGTGATCGAGCCGGACGTGCTTTTAAAATGCATTCTGAAAGGTCTGTGTCCAATAACGGACGTTCAAGTCCAGAGCAGAAAGATCAAAGACATAACTGAGACCACCGACACTAACCTGCTACAATAATATCCCTGAATACTGCAATGAACACTGCTTCATATCTGAGGTGCCATTTACCTGTGCTGCATTAGGGCAGGTTCAGGAAAGGTAATGAAAGTCTGTAAAGGAAATTCAGAGATGGGTTTTAAACACATTATAGGTGTTGCACAAGAGCTGCTGAAAACATGAGAACTATGTAGTACTGAATTTTACAGATACCATAAAACACTACAGAGGTCAAGCACATACAGTGCAAATATAGCAAAAATACATCTAAAATTGAAAAGAACGGTTTTGTGATTGACTGTACAGCTACATCATAGTATCTTTGGTCAGATTACAACTGCTGCACCATTTATGGGGAAAGAGAGAAGCAGCTGGCAAATAAGAACCTGACTTCAGCTTCATATGGATTGTAGCAGTTTTCAGAAAGAACTGGAATCCAGGCAATGAAATGTGGATTTACAGCTGCCATGTAGAGTCAGGACCACCGGATTTTGGGGGTAAAATTATACCATAAGTCATATACTTTTATATATCTTTCATTTCCATTTCTATGCTGTATAACTGAGCAAGTTCCCATCTTTTCCATTAAAGAGAATCAGTGAGCCTTGTGTTCTACAAATAAAACAGAAGATGATTAGACAGTGTTAGCCAAAACAAATGTATAAGGGGGCTCCACAACTCCAAAAGTTCGTCAGATAATTGTGTAGATTTAGTTGTTTCCTATAATAAACGCAGTCTTGTTGCCGAACATTTTGCCACTCATTGGACTAAGAGGGTGTATTCTGCTGGGAAAGTGATGTCAATGCATATTCTCTACAACACTATAAAACTAGTGCAGATCAGCATCAGCTAGTGTCCAGCAGCTACACTTCACATGGCCACAGCTCGTTGGCGCTCCTCAGACAGTACCTGCTTCGCTGACTTCAGTAAGGCTAGTTCTGTCTTCAGCTACATGGTACTTTAAGTGGCCAGGGCTACCTAACTTTAAGACGACGCAAGGTAAGCACGTTGTCCCAGCGCATTTTTCTGGGTGGCTCCATACATGAAACTCTACATAGGATGTTTTGCTTCAATCTCCTTTAATTATAATAACAATAATTATATTAATAATAGTAGACCAGAATTACAACTATGAGCTTTCATTATGTTCAATTCTTTTTTTAACTTACACGGTGCAGCTTTGATTTGATTTGTATAAAAAAGTACATGTCATTTTTAATAGACTTTTTATTTAATAATCTGTATACTAAAACTAATTTTACCAGCATTAAGATCAAAATTTGAACAATAGTTGGCCATTAAGTACTTGCGGACAATCAAGGGTAGAAAAAAAATGCTGGGGGATTAAGAAGTCAGTTCGATTCAAGAGTGAAATGAGCCGTAGAAAGGGTCAGGTCAGACTTGTCTTGATAATAGGGTGTAATAAAAAATAATTCCTAACTCAGATGTTGGGTGATGATAATGGATGAGAATTGAAGAGATACCCACACACTTTGAACTGACAGAAACCCCCTCTTCACTGAGCTCACAGACTGACACCTCAGTACACTTTAGAGTTCCACTGAGTAAAATATAGCACCACACCAAGTTTCTACACCGGGTGAGGTTTATTCTGTTTACTCGATAAATTACTAAATGCAGCATCCTAACCCGTCAATGTCTATAGTTTTTACAACTCTGACAGTAATAATTCCCAAATGAAACCAGAGGGAGCTCCCAGAGTAAGAGTCCTGTTAGAAATCACCTCATGATAATATAACAAACCATGCGGCATGTTTTTTACTGTTATTAACGCTGACACGTACACCGAGGCTAACTCTAAAAAAATATGGGGGAATTTGCACAGATACTTAATCTCATATAAATCGGCCAGACAAACTCGTTACAAATCACGTTACAGATACTACTCTGGAAATGAAAACTAATCCAGCCCGAATAGCGTTTAAGACACCCTACTGTTGTCTTTAATCACTCTGAACATCCCCTAACAAAGTCTGTACTGGAAGGTTAGTTTGTAAGGATTTCTGATGTGAGCTTGCCTTGCTGGATAGCCCTTGGCTAGCTAAAATCACAAAGCAGTCAAACTCTGTATGGCTGTAATAGTTGGACTCTGTAAACCGGCATGTACGCCGAACTCGTTTATTCCCAAACTCCAGTTTAAGTTCACTGGGTCTGTGGAATAAACATGGCAAAGTTCCAGAAGCTCAATGCTTAGTTACACAAGAGCTTCTTCTGACCCAAAGCACACCTTCTATCACACTAGCAGGATAACAAGGCTCGGTTGCACTGGTGCAGAAGCATCTCACAAGCAAAACAGCACAGATAAAAGAATTTGCTCTACAGTGTTTGGTGTGGAATGTTTAGTAAGGATATGTAAATAAGCTAACAGGGCGAAAATGTGCAGTCACTGTTTAGACTAGCTGCTTATGGCAGAGGACCAGGGTTCCATAGAAGACACTGTGTGACCTTGGTTTGTCACTATTCTAGAAACGTAAAAAAGCCATATAAATGTCTAAACGGAAAAGAGCCTAAAGAACCACAGACCATCTGTGTGTCTGTGAAATGGCAGACTTCTGGTGAGGTTTCAGTATTAACACCATGTGAACATGGCGGTTAAAAAGTAGATAATTTAGAACAATTTAGAAAATTTCAAGTTAAACAGTCCTGTCCTGTCAACCAGTCAAGAAGAAGCACAGTAAAAATTTGGACTGATATAATATTTCATGCCTGAATACTTATTACTTTAATGTTTGGTAGCATTAGTGCATCAGATAGGAGACACATTAATATATATTATTATTCATGTTTTTTTTGTAATTTTCTATTGCTTTCCCAAAATATCCATAAAAATCAATTTATCAACAATGAACTTGTTCTGAGTGGTTTGATATGGAATGGTTAAGGAACTTGATGACTTCCCATTTATAGTTGGTTGCTGTAACTCTGGATTGTATCCTTACTTAATCTTAGCCACATACACTTAACACATCTCTGGTTAGTCGGACTGGAATATGCAAATCCACTTAATACGTGGCGACCAATCGTTAACTGTTTATCTCTTCAGCAGCTTTTGACAAAGTTCACATCGCAGGTAAAACTGGGCCAAACCCATATTTCCCACCAAATCCAATTTTTTGTGAGACTGTTCACATTCGCATGTTCAAAAGAACAGACCAAGGTCCCTAACCATGTGTGCCCTCTATGATTATCTTTCTCTTAGAAGGATTGTGTGCTTATGACGTGCTGCATGAGTGTCGGTTGTACTGGGAGGGGTTTTGAATGTCAAATGTGTCTCAGAGCACCTCCTAAAGTGGTCTGTGCAATTGGATTTGTATCTGTTTTAAATGCATCTCGTGTGCGTTTACACATGCAGTTTTTACGTGGCTTGGCTTCCAGATATAATCCTGATACTGAAGATGCACGTGACCAGGAGTATCAGCGCTCTCAGATTCCTTTATAATTGGGGGGTTAAAGGAAGTTGCAATATCTACAACAGCTTTAATTAATTTCAACAATGTCTTATGTATATCGTTACTGTCCAAAGAAAAACATACATCTGCACTTTTGTCTATCTTTATTCTGTATCATTTGAATGCAGCAGCTGCCGTTTACATTGTGTAAAATGTCATGATAATTGGGCTGATAGAAATGCTTCAAAATCCCTTGGAAATAATTCTTCCTGACTTATACTAAAAGAAAAGAAGGTTTTTGTCCTCTCCTGTAAAGTTACTATTTTGTAGGTAAGTTTTTTTCTTCGTACAGTGATGATATGCCTCTCCACAAAGACTGGTTTTAGGTTTAAAACTAAAAAAATATCACAAACATTGTCACAGATATCACAAACCAACTTATTTGTAACCTTTTTGTGTAATACCTTTCTGTGTGCTAGCTTTCATTAAACCCTTAATTAAACCCTTCAGGCATCTGGTTTCCATCCAGCGCTGTTTCTCTGCAATGCTGCTTTTACATCAAACCCCTCAGAATTTATATTGTTTATATCTTAGCAATTGAATTATGTTGAAACATGGTGGAGTTACTGCAGTCACTGCAGAGCTGAAGACAAATTCTTTGTACGTGCAAACATGCTTGGCCTATGAAGCCTGATTATGAATTACCCTTTGATATAACGCTGCTGTATAACTATTACCAATAACAACAGACTGTACAGGGGCTGACTTAGTATTCAAACTGATGCCGGTTCATGTCTATGACTGGACAAAGCATGCTTCTTCAAGGACAGTCCTGCTGGAGAGGAGCGGGCAGTGAGTAAATACGTCCAACCCCGTCCCCACCCAATTGTGATTGTGTGTTTTCGCGTCCCCAGACAGCGATAGGCTCATTAGTAAGGCTGGGCTATGCTGACTTTCAGCATTGTGCGGTGTGTGTCTGTGGTCTAATTAGGGTTGAGGAGTTAAACCTAAGACTTTTGCTGACCTCTGCTTCTGCCAGCCAGTTGGCACCTTCAAGGTTGAATCTAGCTTAACACGCATGCACACCCACACGCATGAAAGAGAGACATCCCTCTCTGAATTTCAATACCGGCTCTAATTGGCTCACATGGGCTCCATGTCCGTAAAGTAAAGTGTGAGGTGATCTGTATGTAGCTCAGGTGCACAGCAGTAACGTACACATATAGACGTACATGGCTGTGCTCAGTGTGTATGCACTCTTGTATGCCCTGTGTTTCCACCTCACTCATTCATCACACTACCTTCTATCACTGCAACTCTATCACACGAGCCACCAGCACCAGTGTGTGCAAGACTGTGTGTGTCTGGGTATGCTCTTTTTTGAAGTGTGCGATGAGCTTGATGGAACATCAGATACAGGGGAGCGGGGCACAGATGCGGCCTGTAGAAAGTGCTTGGGAGTTTAAAAGAAAGGCGCATGAAAAGTTTAACATCCTCTCCAGACCTGCTTCCTTTTCCCTGCTGCCACACGAGCAGATGAAAGGGCTTCGCTCCTACAAAGGCTCAAAAAAGAGGGCTTTTTATTCCACTTCTGCAGATGCCACCACTATGGCCGACTACATGCATCTCATTCCCGCAGCAGTACGAAGGAATGACAAGCCGTGTGCAGATGATGGAGTTGCATCGGTGCTGCAAAGCCATCATGCAGCTGCTGGTTCCTGCAGGCTCCATGCACCATAAGAATCACTCTAAGAACTAGGAGTGCTCTGCAGGCAGGAAAAAAAAAGCAACAAATGCAATACGGTGAGGATTTAACTGCATTTGTTCTGGCATATCAGTTGCATTTACTTCTAAACTGATTAAATTAGTACAAATATTAAAAATATATTACATGACTTATGATATATAATAAAACATAAATACCTTTTTACCTGTTCTTCATGATAGTTTAAATGACACTCTTCATGATGATACTTGTGTCTTCAGTGTTTATTTATTATTTATTTATTTTTAAATAGTTTGTAAAATCTAATTAGAGTTGTCCAATAGGGCAAATGTATAATATGACAATACGTGTGGAGACATTTTCCCAATACATAAATTATACAAAAATAGAATATGCTAATAAGTTTTTCTGAGATTTTATAGGTTTAAACAGGCAGAAACATAACAAGTACTGCCACACTAGAAAGTACATATTTACATTTCACTAAATCCTATTACAAAGTACTATTTATACTCTATTTGCAGTGACACATGTAGCTGGTCACTGCTGTTTAAGTACTTGCCAGGTAAAACTAATGCAGCTCTGATAGGGTTATAGGTCTTAGTACTTATAATCATTTTTGGAGCTCATGACAACTATTTGGCAGATACCTAGAATTTGAGGCACTATAAAAACAGACACATGCATATATGCACAGTCTTTCACAACAAGCCCAAGACTGACTATGACTATCTAAAAAAACATTTCTGCATTGAATCGAATCTGAGATGCAGACAGAATCATAAACAAATCTAGTTGTTGTGAGGTCGGAGCTTTATACCCACATATGACAGACAGCTATATGACCTGGCTACAGTGCAGCATGACTGAGACCAGTTAAGCACACAAAGGAGCTTAATCATTCATAAAACCAGCGAGGTTAATAAAATATGCAGGGCCACTCACCAGCACACTGGCAAAGTGCCCCTGTACTGGCTTTGCTTTTAAAACTCGGCACAGCAAATCAAATGAACATGTCTATTGTGTAGGCTGCATTGTGTGTGCGTCTGCGTGACAGAATGGTATGTGAGAGTGAGAGAGCAAACTAGAGAGAGAGAGAGTGAGAGAGAGTGAGAGAGAGAGAGAGAGCTGTGCTCTCGCAACCTAGTGCCACGCTGTGTGTGTTGCAGCTTAGAGGACAATGTCACACAGCCTGTAGTGTCTGTAGGACTAATCCTGTCAGGCTTTTATCTTCCCTTTCCTCTGCCACTTAAACATACTCCCCTCTCTCCCTCTTTCTCTCTCAAACTAGAGACTAGTACAGGCGTTAGACAGACCCGAATAAAAAAGCTCATTTAAATTATGCTCACTTCTGCACAATGTGTGTGTGTGTGTGTCAGAGAGAAACAGCAAGGCCTTGCAATCAAGGGTGGTGCTGTGTGACAGATAGGCTGGCTAATAAGTCATAAGTCTAGTCTGGCACTCTACACTGCCTCCCACCTCCAAGAGCGAGAGAATGAAGTGAACTGAACCGAGACGAAACACCACTGTTGGCTTGCACACTACGGGGCCAGTTTTCTGCACATGGATTAAGCCTAGTCTTAAAGTAACTGTTGTGACAATTGTGTTTTCCATCAACATTTCCATTTAGACTATGCTTAAGGTCTATTTGCAATAAATCTAATGCTGAAAAAACAATACAAAGACAGGTTATGATATCTTATACAGTCCTTTAGGTTACAGTGGTTAACTGGGTAAGTGTGAGTCATTTACTGGGAAGTAACAGGTAATTATTTTGAGTAGCATGATGGTAAGTTCCAAAACTGTTCTAACTATTACACTGAAATGCCCCACAGCTTCTAGGTATTAGCCAGGTAGGTATGTGTACACAAACAAAGTGTAAAATACTGTTTATTACTAACACTCTAAAAAAAAAGGTCCGTTAAGGGATCTTCAATAAAGACAATTGTTGTATATACAACCGTGAACACTAAAAAGCTCTTTCAAGCTTGTAACAATAGAAGAACCCTTTGGGAAATAGGGCTAGATAGAACCATTTACATCACATTTTCACTAATAATAGTGATGGTGGTTTGTCATGACAAAAGACATGCTAAGCATTGACCAAGATGTGCTTAAATGAGTACGTATACGTATTTAATATTATATTTGGAAAGGCACTTTGAGAAGACCAGCTGGCTAGTGGGCCCCCAGGTTATTTGAATTTGAGACCCCTGCTCTATATGTTTAAAAAAATCTCTTCATTAATGATCAAGTTCTAATTGATTATTTGCATGATGTCTGAACTGGATATATCGGAATATTTTAATAATTACAATGCAAATTTGGACTAGGATTATAATATAATAATGATTTTTAGGTTACATATTTCTAAATTTTCTTAAAAAAATCTTGGTCATCATGGTCTTGACTCTGACTTGACTTGGTAATATGATTTGTGTGTGATCTGATTGGCAGATTTGTTCATGATAAAACATCTGTCAAATTTCCCAATAACCCTAAATAGCCCAGATCAAAACACCATTGGGTAGACGTTTACATGATCACTACGTCATTAGATTGGCACATAGACCAGCATTTGGCTAGTAAAGTCAGTTCATTCAACTTACCAAATGCTGTCCATCTAGACAAAAAATACATGGCCTTGCGAGGGATATTTAACTTTTCTATTTTTGTGATTCAGCCATCACCAAAATGAATATGCATTTCAACAGTTTCATTAACTTGAGGACCATCTCTGTACTTACAATTATTTTACCCAAAATATTGCAATTTAAAACCTAAAGCACTTCAGGCAATATAAAAGAACAAGTTTTAAAAACGAACACACGCATAAGACTGATTATGACTACCTAAAAACAATTAAATAAGCCAATTAGATTTTTTGCATTGTACTGACGGCTGATAAATCGGAAATCATACTTGTAATCCAAACAAATGTGTATTATGAAAGAAGCAGAACAGCTTATCTTGTATGTGGCAGAACACACAAGTTTAAACAAGCAACACTCTGAATATAACAGTGAAGAAGTTAAAAAAACCCTGAAAGACTACACCTGAAAGGCTGGCGAATGACTGTGATGAACTTGGTGCAACTTAACGATAGTTAACAGTGGCCTACCTTTCTACCCCTAAAAAAAATCTGAATTTACTGTCACTGCTACTTAAGAAATCCATTTTTCTTTTCAGCTTCTAGGTATTTATTTTCCAGTGTTTTAATGCATATATATACTTGGTGTGAAGAGGCCTTCAGGCCTATACTCTGGCTGGGAAACTCTATTAACCCTATGAACACATAAAACGCATTTTATAGCAGAACGTTTTGAGCTAACGTTTAAACTTACACAGCATGTTACTCAAACTGGCCTGTCCATGACACCGTACTGAACTCTTCATTGTGCCCTAAAGGCACTAAGGACAGTGACTATAGGAGGAGGAGACGGCACACTTTGGAGTGTCATTAGCCACTTTCTTTGTAGCCTTGAGCCTCTGGGATGTGTTTGGACAGGAGTTTGAGTGCCCGCCACGCAAATTAGTCCAAATAAAAGCATGTGGGCTGTGCAAATTAATTCGAGCGGAACGCAACAAAAGCACTGTTTACATAAGCTAATCCCAGGCAGTCCGCTAGCTTTCAGGCTAGCTCCAGTAGGCTCTGCTGCTACACAGATATCTGTAGTTATTAATCAGCCATCCCTGGAGCGCTCAGCAACCACCAAGTCTTTATCTTATCGAGAAAAACAAGAAGAACAGCCAGTCCTTCAGATGGCATCTTCAGCAGTCTTTAGAGGGAGAACAAAAGGGGCTAAAGCATACGGTCTTCCCTTAAACCTTCTTTAATGTATGCGTTTGACGTGCGCCCATTTCCGCTCCCATGCGTGGAGAATCGGACACGGTTACGGCAGGTTAAGAGCGCTGTGGCTATATCTGATTACAGCAGCGTCTCTCGTGGCCCTAGCTGCAGAAAAGGTGTGCATAAATTGGTGGGGGGTGGGGGTGAAGGGGGTGAAGAGTGTGAGAGAGAGAGAGAGAGAGAGAGAGAGAGAGAGAGGGAGGAAGGCAAACAGGGAGGTTGGACAGTGAAATCCCTCAGGAGCGTGTACTCAAGGATTTATGACGCCTTACCTCGCCTGCTCTGTCCTTGGCTTTGACTGGGCTGTTTTCCGAGGGAAAAGGTTTCCAGAGTGTGTCTTCTGATTAAAACGCAGGGGAAGCAGGGAGGGAGGGAAGGAGAGAGGGAGTGACGGGAGAGAATGAAAAGCCCCATACCAGAGCGCATTCGAAGGGTGCCATCACCATCCTTCCTCTACCCCCCCAACTCTATCCTCCTTCCTGTGCGGTCCTGGCGCACCAGGAACAGCAGATACGCTCATGTTTATTTTCTGCACAGATGACAGGGCCTGTCAAAATCTGTCGGCGTGTGACATGATTAGTGCAGATTGCTAAATACGTCTAATCAACTCCGAATGGAGGCCGTTCTACGAGACCTTTCAGTGAATCTGATTGTACCTGCAGCACAGAACCTGCACTTACAGCTCAAACCTCAGCACGCTGCCAGTTACAGGCGCGGTATGCGTACACACGCATGCACTCACACAGACACGAGGTTTGTTTATATCTTACATCAAGAGGAATGATTTACCACCCCTGACCCCATCGCCAAACGCCCTTGCGCAAGCCTCTAAATCTATATTTCAGTGGGTCCAAGGTTAACATGAATTTAATGCGTTTATTATTAAGCGCCACAATTTGTTTTTAAGTCATTACTGCATTTTCCTTCAAACCATTCGTGCTAGTGCAGATTAAAGCTTAGCTGCTCATGAGCCATTGCTATGACTCTGTGACTCTTCATTCAAATTCAGCTGGCAAGTTTAATTACTGACTCACTTAAAAAGTTAGTCCCTGCTACTGCAGTGGTAAATTCATTTATGACGCAGTTAAGCCTAAGTAATATTTACAAGCAAAACATCACTGTTGTTAGTAGCAACAGCAATATACTATGCTGGACAGTGCTCTTCAGAGACCTTTGGATAAATCAGGAAGCGGCAAATGAACTAAAGTAAAGCGGCATGTTCCCAACAAGAATCCACAAGCTGAACAAGAGAGAGACAACTGTGGAGCACCTGGATGTTAATCTGTATATTAAATATACTCCTCCTTAAAATCTGCAAGGACAGCATGCTTTGGAAGCATAGTAGTGTATTCACATGTATAGATTAAAGGCACTTAAACAATGCCCTGTTAGGTCATGTAGGGTACAAGATCCTGTACTCAGGTTAATTCTGGACAGGTTTAGCTCAATATCACTACTGACTCCCTGAAAAACTGATTTAGATTATCAAAACACCCTAATTAGTCTATTAATGTAGCAAATATTTTCTGATAACGACATTCTCCAGCTTCTTGTTCGATTTTTCCATTAAGAAAATCATCACAGTGTCACCTTAGGAGCTTCATAAGTTTCCTTTCTGGAGATGACATCTTTCTAATTCATGTTTACAGTACTACAGGAGTTCCAATACTCAGAAAGCATGGCTTTATAAATTTTTCAATGCATTCTTGTATATTGACTAAAACCATGATACCGTATTGAATGTGGGAAAATACTATGGTATTAAATTGAACTCACGCACCATATAACCCTTCATGCTCTGCAGTGAATAAGCCAAAGTCCTACAGCCGCAGTAGCTTTAGGGCTTTAGGAGCAGAACAGTAGAACAATGCCAATACACTCTGATCAGATGCTGTACTGCTGCTCTAGTCATGGCTTTACGTTACTCCCCCAGTCTGCGCCACTTATCCCGACTGCACAGGCTTTGTTCAGCACTTACTCAGAGAGCCTAAAAGCAAGCTATGTGTAAAAATCCAAAAGTCGGGCCCTTTAAAGGGAGAGAATCCATCAGGCCCTAGTTCTTACAAAGTGGTCCTTTATTAAAAATGCAGCAGGTCCATTATTCTAGGACCAGGGCTTCTCTCCTGCTCTCACCAGCTCATATAAACCAACAGTGTGACCAGGTTCCTTTACTTTAGGGCCACTCACTGGATTTACTTACAGATAAATCTATATGTGCGGCTGGCAACAGATAAATCCCTTTTACATTTAGCCAGGTATCAAAAGAACGTGCTGTGCGTAAATCGGGCTGAAAGTGACTACAGGTTTTCACTCAGCCTTTTTTGTAACTCATAAAGACAGCGTACATTGCTATTGGACTTTTATGCATTTGGTTTTTTTCCCCCGTGGCTGTCGATATTTAATCACCGCAGTACAAATGTTTATAGATGAACTCTTACACAAAATATCTGATATGCTACTACAGTTTTCTTTTAACAAGCTTTGATTTCTACAGCAAGGACAGTCTTATATCCTTCTATAAGCGTATGCTAGTTTGTTCCTGTTTTCTGAGTCAAACCCCACCCCTCGGAACAGATGGCTGAAGAGAATGCCCAGGACACAGTGGGAGATTGAGAGAGAGAAAGAGAAAGAGAGAGAGACAGAGAGTGAAAGTGACAGAGAGACAGTGAGAAAGAGAGAGAGACTAAAATGCTGAACATGCACCAGAAACAGGGAAATATTCGGATGCTTTATTGTTTCATTTGGTGCTTTGTGTGGAGAAAACAGTCTAAATATGATCTGCAACATGGCTATTAAAACGGGACCTATAAACTACACTTCACGCCGTCATGTGACACTCTCCACCCCCCACCAAGAAAATCTTGCTGTAAGTAACAAGATTTGCATAATTTATGATTATTTATTTTTCTCTGCTCTTATTGATGTACAACATTAAAGACAAGCTTCAAAGCAGGCCAAACATTTCCCCTCCTGCACATTGACAAAGGAGGCAGAGCAGGAACGACTGACAGTAAGAATCAGAGAAAGAAGGAAAGAAAGAAAAAGAAAGAGAGAGAGAGAGAGAGAGAGAGAGAGAGGAGAAGCATTCTTTTGTCCCACCCTAAGAAAAGACAAATAAATACATGCATACATACGGACAAGCCTATTTTATACAAATACATTCTTGCAGCATTCAAAGTTCATCACTATCTGTCCTAATATGTTCCAAGTACTAACAATTAACGACATCAACAATAAAGTTTAATAATAAAGCATCCAAATAAATACCCAGTACATTTAGACAATGAAGTATAGCTGGGCAGTATGACTTTATCCTAAAAAAAACACAATACAATACTATATAATAAAATACCGTTTTCTAAACATATATTTTATATAATTAGTACTTGTCCCATTTAACAGGATTCAGTTTAAGACTTTAAAAAGTTTAAAAATGATACACTTTTTTCTTTAAAGATTATTTATTTATTTTACTCTACACATGCCCCTAGAAATGCAGACAACATGTTAATATATTTATCTGTATTTCATTGAAATGCATTACAATTTTACAAAAGTCTATAAAAATGTACATGTATTTACTGTTAATTCACAGGAATTGTTAAGCATTTAAATATACTGACTTGTAAAAATCATTACTTAGCTTGCATCTAATTTTAATGTAAGCTCCTCAGACAGGTCCAGCACTTTCTACAGAGCTCAAACCCTCCACTAGCTCTTCAAACACACATCCACACAAAAAGCATATTACTGTGTAAACATCAGACAGTTGTCCCACTGAGTAGTGTACATGTATAATTCACAATTCACGAACGGTAAGTCAGTGACTGCGCGATACTCCTCTAGAAACGCCAAGCAGGGCGTTGTCTGCGTACAGTATCCATTAGTGACCAAAAAGACAATCACCACACCCAGATCTTTGAATAATGTGTGATTGATGTGTGAGAATTTGCATGGCCGTATGTAGATTTCCTCATTTCCTGACAATGGTGATTTTAATAACTCATGATCATTAGTAGCTTATGAATTAGCGTGCGCTAATGGGCTTAATTATTGAATTAATAGGAGGTACCTGGAAAATAGAAAATGAGAGCTTTTCCTTACAGGCAATCCTACAAGGTCCTACAACAGGGACGTAACGAATCAGTCTCCTAATTATCCACTTGCAGAGTAAATAGCATGTCGCCGTGCAGTAATCCTAAGTGTCATGGCGAGCAGCAGAAATGTAATGAGTCCCATACACAACATTCTCTCAACACTGTGGGAATGTTGCTGACACGCGGTGTGTCATCCCACTGCAGGCCAGTTAGCGTGCACTCACGCTGACAGCAGAGATTTAAACGGACCACTGGATGTTATTTCCGCTACACAAAAACTGACCCTTCTGAGTGCAAATGTAGGCACACATACATTCACTCAGTTACACACAGTCCTGAATGAGACAGCTTGTTCACACACATACACAGGTTTGTCAGGATATTCTAACTTTCATGCTAAAAACCATTGTTTTCTCTTTTTGTCATTTGAAAACATGTATTATCCTTATCATTCTGTTAAAATGTCAGGATGACCAACAGGAACCACAGTGCAACAGACAGAGCACTGTTTTTGAACACCTCAGTGTCACTGCCAGACTGAGAATAGTCCACCAGCCAAACATATACAGCATCCTGTGACCAATGTCCTTCATCAGGGTGACCAATGATGAAGACTAGAGGATGACCAACACAGACTGTGCAGCAACATATGAGCCATCGTCTCCAAGTTGACATCTACAAAACTAAGGTCTAATCAAGTGGACGATGAGAGGAAACAGTGTTTAAAAACTCCAGCAGCACTGCTGTGTCTGATTCACTTGTACCAGCGCAACACATATTAACACACTGCAGTGCTAGGAATGATCCACCACCCTACAGGCCCCTACATTGAAGAACAGGCTATATATATATATTTCAGCTTTTAGGGAGTCAGTAGTGATATAGACAGGATCTTGTACCCTACATGACCTAACAGGGCGTTGTTTAAGTGCCTTTAGTCTATACATGCACTACTATGCTTGCAAAGCGTGCTCAAATTCAGAACAAAGCATTGCATCTCCAAAATGATAACTTTGCCAGGGTAGCAAAAACATACTTTACTTTTAATGGAAGTTAATGAAAGTCAATGGAACCAGACTTTTCCCCTGGTCATTTTGACCAATTTCTCTACATCCTTCATGCATTTTATAAACAATGTAAAGCAAAACTGTGCAGATATGACCGAACTCAAATGCACAAATACACACATGCACACCAGCCTTAACTTCATGCTACTAATAGAATAGCTGGCGGGGCCTCACATCCTTCTGTTGACACAATACCAGGGGGGAATTACTTCCCTTTAAATCTGTTGCATATCCCACTGGTGTATAACTGCTGTCATGGATACCTCCCTCTGCATGCACTGTGCATGAGTATTCAGTATTCACACACATGCATATATACCTCCATGCATCCATACAGGCTCTGCTAAGGTCTGTGTTTTATAGGGCACTATTAGTCTGATGCTGTACAAATGCAGGTTGGGATTAGAGTCATCATTTTAGTGATCACGCTGTAATGAAAACTCTTTATTGATTATAATAAAGCTCCACCTAAAATTTTTGGTCCTATGACTCTTGATAGAAATGCCTTTTAATACAGCTACAACTCACTGTGCCTGCTATTCTTTATGGAGACCAATATTGCATAAAATTACAATGGTAAACACTGTATTCTGCCTAAGTACACATGATAACTGGGAACCACCCATAGAGAGGGAGAGAGAGAGAGAGAGAGAGAGAGAAGTGATTGTGTGTCAGCTGCTTCTCTTCCCCCCACATGATTGATTTCCCCTGGAGGAATGCCTCCACTCTGAGAGCATGCCGGAATCAAGATTAATAAGAGGCCATTTAAATCTCCAGTCTCCCTCTTACACTCTCACATACACACAAGCCTACAGTCATGCACACTAACATGGGGCCCTCATCCTTCACAGGCAAAGGCAAGTATCTGAAATCTGAAGCGTAGCGCGACTCCGTGCCAAAAGCACTCCCCTTCTCCTCCAATAATCTGCAAATCAACAATCATTCCCAGACCATGCTATTCTCCCCCCCGACTAATGCCAATACTTGGCTCTACTAAGGCCGACGCCAACCGATTCTCTCACAAGACTATCATGAATACACACTATATGCAAATGTTTCTATGTTCTTCTATGGTGGAAGCAGTTTCTTTTTTCTTTTGAATAACACTAGAAAGAAAAGCAGATGACTCCAGGGACCGGGCCTCGCATGGAGAGGTTCTGGGAAATTCATTAGAAAGCGGAAGAGGGTGAGATCTTATTTGACTTGACCTTGACGGCAGCGCAAAACAATAAATAACAGGCCTCTGAAAAAGGTATGAAGGCATTAAGATCATTCACCTCAGAGTCCTAATCAAAGTCATAAACAAGAGCTCCTCCGACAGAGAATTATCAGATACAACATTTATATTTTCCATTAGAAATACTGTACATTCACCTGTCTTTGGAACCCCCCCCCCCCAAAGTTTCCCCGCCTTGATGGTGAAGAAAAGCATCTCATCACTTACTTGCTCACGCCCTTGGCCTTGCCAGCCTTTCTCTCACTCTAAGCAACATGCTCTCCCTTTTTCTCACTCTCTCTCAATCTCACATGACTTGTGCATCGCAGGTGCCAACTTTTTTCTTTTCTTTTTTTTTCTCGGAGAGGATGAGAGATAAAGACATGCGTAAAGCAGCACACAGCCAGGTAGGGATCACCAGCAGTGTAGCAGCGTCTCGATCAATGCGCAGCAATCAATTCTCCACTTCAGAGTGGTGTAGGGCTTCAAGAGATGGATGTTATTATTCAAGTCCACCATTAGAGCCCCACTGTGGTGCTGAGGGGACAGAAATTTGTGAGTGTGTGGATGTGTGTTGTGCGTTTGTGTGCTAGTGTGCATACATGGCGAGCGACTGAGCGTGCCATTTCAACTCTTATCTGCTCTAGTCTGGACCAGCGGTTTAGTACAACATCAAACATTTTTAATGTTCAACCACATGATGCTGTTGAGAGCTGTCACCCAGATGAGGATAAATGAAGAAGAAACAGAGTGAGAAAGAAGCTGATGAGAAGCTGAAGAGAAACCCAAAAAGCAACCTGAGAAAACCCCAAGCACTGTACCTTAGTCTGGAGATAGTGAGGGTAGTAGTAGGTGTACTGGGGGTACATTGGTTGCTGTTCCAAACGTTTGCCCATGTAGCTGGAATCCCTCTGGCCGTGGCAGGATACGGATACTCGCGTACTCGAGTCCAAAAAACTCTAAATTGCCCCCCCTGCTTCCTGGGCCGGAGGCGAGATCCGTGCAGTGGAAGGAGGATGGGAGAGAGTGACAGAGAGAGAGACAGAGAGAGATAGAGAGAGAGAGAGAGAGAGTGATGGGGAGTGTCACAGGACCTCTGGCTGTCCTTCTGTCTGTCACTGTGAAGGAGTTGTACTCGCGGCTCTTCTGTAACGGGGAGAAAAGCAGGAGAAGATGGAGGGAGATTGGAGAGCTGAGGAACGGGATAGCCGTAAAGAAAGAGAGAGAGGGAAGGAGCGGCGATACAGGAGGGAAGAGAAAGGAGACGATGAGGGGAAGAGAAGGAGGAGGGTATGTGTTGGGGGGGATTTGCAGCGATCACTTCTGCGAAAAGCCAGCCGTTATTCTCCGGCACATGCCTTGACTTTGTCTTCCTCTCTGTCTTTCTCTTTTTCCTCTCTCTCTGGCTCTCTCGCTCGTCTGTGCAGTGTCAGATCCTGCGGGAGGCTGTCAGATATCCCAGGCGCACACAGGCTCCGCTCGGCTGCGCGCTCTGTTTGCTCTGTTCTGGCCGACACACACAAAGAAGCGGTGCAGGCTGATGTTGTGGACGCACTGTTGAGACTCAGTCAGTGGGAGCGAACCCTCCAGCTTCAAGTCCAGCTTCGATCACTGAGGAAGGGGGGGAAGAGAACTAAACAAAAAAACAACAACAAAAAAAGAAAAAACAGTGCAAACTCCTCGAAGGGAATATCCGGCACTTATCCCAAAAAGCCGCACCAGCACTCTTTCTTCTCTCCGCGTCTGCCTGGCGGATGTCTTCTTTTCCCACGGCCTCCTTGCCTGCTTGCTGCTCGCCTGCGCCGCGAGTGTGAGTGTGTGTGTGGCTGCGTGTGAGTGCGTGTATATGAGAGTATGTGTGTGTGAGTGAGTGAGTGAGTGTGTGTGTGTGCGTGCGCGCTGCCGGCTGCTCCACACTGTGGTGAAGAGTTAAAGGCTTGGCTCGGGCAGCGCTCCGATCCCTCCTCCTCCTCCTCCTCGGACTGGTGGGCGTGGCTAAAGGCGGACTGTAGTGCAGCCTGACTGTGGGCGTGTCTTAAACAACCTCTCTCTTTCTCTCTCTCTCTGTCTCTGGCTCAGCCACCCCTCCACAAAGCATGCACAGAGCCGGGCGGGAGGAGTCGGGGGAAAAAGGGAGACAGGGAGGAGGGGGGAGTGAGAGAGAGAGAAAGAGGGATGCGAGGGGCCGAGGCCCCCTACTGGTGATGCACAGATTACACATAGGCTTGTTGTTGATAAACACATTCAAGCCTTTCTTTTGCCCTGTTTTGCCCCCGCCAACCCTTTTTCACATCAGTGTGAACTAGCAGCAGAAGGGTAAATGAGCAAAGGTGCTTTGTTTTCTGTCACCTAACACACATTCACCTGTGGCCTACAGCGGTGGCTGATGTTGTGACATACTGACACACTGGCATCCATGCGAGAGAAACTCGACCTTAAATAGCACTTATATAAGACTCTATACTCTGACGCCCAACTCAGCTCTTTTCCTAAAGCTTCAGCATGAGGAAAAAAATGGATAGCTGTTTTTCTTTCTTCTGCTTCTGCTGGGGTCGTTAATCAAAAACAAAAAATCTCACCATGCACTGCTCTGCTTCTATGTTACTCTCGAAAGCCCATAAAAATGCAGCGCCTAGTAAAGTATTATAAATGATTATTTATGCCAGTATTGTGCCATGTTATTCTGCATTGCTTATAAGAGGAACCTATTATGCTTTTCCAGTTTCTTCCTTTCTTTTACTGTGTTATAGTTTTATTGTGATATAGATCTTTGTTTATGTAAACGGTCTGCAAAATTGAAAAGTACACACCAAATACTTTTCCCAGCCGCCATCATCCTTGTTGCCTGCCTGCTGGCAAGCTTGATCTGCCCACACATACCACACAGAGAGCTAAAAAGTAAAAACTTACCACTCTGCTCTATTCTAACTTGGGAAGGTGGATTTGGTCTTCCGACTTGTTTCAATTTGGGACTCTGGCTCAATCTGATATAGCAGAACTAATACCATTGTAAAAATAGCCATAGCAACGTGGGGGTGAAACTTGTAGCAGGATGCAACTCTAGCGGTTGACCAAACATTACAACGCAGGCGAGCTGACCAATCAGAGTATAGTGGGCTCATCAAGATGGTGGCGGGGGAGGGGTTAAAGACAACAAAAATAAAATTAAGAACACTGGATATAAGCATAATAGGTTAATTTTAAATGAGAGAAATACTCATAAAAAGAGTAGTTTGCTTACATGGTCAACAAATATACACTATTTTTAAAAAATCATTCAATAAACGTCAAGCCATCTATCTAAAAACTGATAAATGCTAAACAATGCCGTTGACTATGAGAGATCAGTTAGTTAGTTTTGCTAGCATGATAACAGCTCTGCTCACCACAACACACTTTTAATATGCGGTGACTAAATCACCAACGCTGGATGATTCAAGTCTGAGGGTGTGAAATAAAGCTTGTGTGGTGCTTGAGTCTCTTTACACTTCTTCTCACATTAATGAAGCTGAATGGTTTATACAAGCACAAACACTGATAATACATAACGTTTGTAGACAAAGTGTGCTTCTACCACTCTTCTAAAAAGTGATGTAACCCCTGGTGGGTCGGATTTTCCCAACTGGATCTCAAACCACATCAGCAGCACTAAAGAGCATGTCAAATTGGTGCACCATCAATGGTTCAATTATTATTTAATATGCTGGTATGCAGATTGCAACACAGTCTGTGTGTAGGCCCCTGTGTGTAGGTGAGGTTGGGCTATGTGAGAGAGATTTCTAGAATAAAAGTGTAATTTGTTTAGTTTTGCATGCAGAAGTTAGCATCCATGGTTACACTGCTATTTGAATCACCAGGTTTATAGTCATTAGCATGTGGTTCCATGGATTTTAAATCAGTCCTAAGTGACCCCAGAGTTTAGCAGTCCATAGTTTAGCTGTAACACACCTCCACACGCACACTGAGTATATGAGGCAGCAAACAACATTTACTGTGTGTTTCTAAATAAAGTACTAAAATGAACACTTTTTGTTTTTTCTAGTTGATACAGATTAGTTTGTGTTTTATAGAAGTAAAGTAATAAGTAATGAAATTACCATTTAATATGTAGCAGTAATTTCATTACACACAAGTTATTAATAATTAGTAATGGATTACTTTTAGTAAGCAGATGATGAGGATCATTTTGGGCTTGTGGGATGGATCCATGTCTCGGAGAGAGAAAAAACTCTCCACTTTTTTTTAAAGCCACTCTGCTTCACTCCGCACCATTCGCACTGACCACAGTAGTGTGGCCTAAAATGGCAGAGCTGCATTAGATACAGCCACTCTCTTCTCATTATACAACAATACGAACCACTCCGATGTCTTTATGCACAAAAAAAATAATGCAAGCTTGTTCTGAGGGTTTAGCTTGGTTGACTTGAGATTCTTTTGCCCAGCATGAGAGCTTGATAAAAAGAAAAAAAACAAAAACAAAACACACTTATGTGTCTCAAGCTAAAGCTGTGACAGTCTGCAATGCTGATAGTACGCTAGAAAATTTATCTCTACATTAATATATTATAAGACCTATATATTATATCTTATAACATATATAAGAGACCAGGCAATTATCAAACTGTTTAAACACACACACACACACACACACACACACACAAGAAAAGACAGAACGGGGCTGTGCACTGAAATGATGAAAAGGTTACATGATAAATGTTTCATATTGGTGACATATTGAATGCTTTTGAACTACCTAATACCCGTTAATGCCCACCCCAATCCCCCAAACTAGATAATCTGGCAACTCCACTCCACCTTATATTAAAGATTCAGTGTGTTTGGTTTTCTGCATTGTGTATGCCATTACACTTAATAACATAAAACACATAGCTGTTAAAATCCAGTCAAACGCCAAAGTTTCAAACAGAGAATCCAACAGAATATTTCTGTAATGCTAAGGTTCAGTGCCCCCCCTTTTATTTATCCAGTCAGAATTCGCTGTTGCATATGCACTCACTTCTCCAGCTTTCTAGACAATTCCTGAGACCAAGGAAAACAGTCTCTTACTAAGATCCAAACTGTTAACAGTCTTTAAATACTTTTTTAAAGTTAACAATAGCAAAATGAACAGTAACAGCAAAAATATAGCCACACTGGTTCTATTTGCTGCCTACATGTCAAATGGAAACAAGTTTTCTTGCCTTGAAAATTTGCAACCACTAATGGTGAGAATCCAAATTACATGGCAGCCTGAGGGGAATCTCATCACTGGGAGTGGAGTGCTTTGGGACAATCGGACAGACCAGCCATCCTTGTACCACCCTTCAGGGCACACTTACAGGTCACTTTGTTAGAAGACCTTCAGAACGTCCTCTATTGATGGGTAAGTATATAAGTGTAGTATGCTCACTTTCATTCAGCTGATAATGTTACAGTCTAGATCTTTTGCTGTGATGACCACTGCAAAAAATGCACTTCTTTTGATTTTAATATAACCAGGGACGTGTAGAAATATTGTAATCTTAGTGCAGCTTTAAAATAATGACTAACTTGAGAATTATCCAAGTTTGTCTGGTGTTACTCTTGTCCAGTCTTCAAGATCAAGTGTAAATGTGGTCAGTATTCTAATCAAAACATCAGTTACCATCAGTTACCAGTATGTTAATCTATTTAGTAGACTGAATGAGGGGACTCACTGAAAGGCATTGCTTTGTCTTGTTAGCTGAGTGGTAAAGCTGTAACAACCCAGTTCTTTATATACAGCCAATCAATGAGTTCTACAAACAACCATGATTTAGCATATTGCTGCTGCTGCAACTAAATATCTCTAAAAGGATGACATTACAGGAGAATATGTGAGTCAATGGAACCAGACTATTTCCATGAAATGTTTTGGTAAATTTTTGTGGTCCATTCATCATAAGATTTAGGCGCAACATAAGAGGAAACAGGTATTGCAGCTTTACTTGCATGTTCCAGTACAACTGTACAGAACATCGCAAACAGGCCCAGGTCTATCAAGCAAAAGGACATCTGCCTGTAATAGCCTGTAAATGCCAAGCAGATGTCCTCTTCCCTGGTGGACCTTAGTGAATTATGAGGAAAGACAGCAGCTTAAAAGGGGTAAAGATAGCACCTGTTAAAACCCACCTGATGTCATGTCAGTAGACTTCGTCCTATTAGCAAACATTTCAAACTTCTTTGGTATTTCTCAAACTTAATAATAAAAAGGAGGTGGCAGGAGAAATAAAAACTAGCTTCCTGAAGGCAGGAGGAGCAAAGCCTACTACACTTACATACCCAACTCTCAAGAAAAAGAAAGGCCAGTTATTTTAACTCCCACGACTACAGTTCTGCTTAACTTGCAAATATACTTCACACTTTTGCTGCAGAGCTAAGAATAAAAAGGACGGATGATAACTCGCTCATATTCAACGCAATACAACATCAAGTCATGAGGCAATGTAACCTGAGCAATGGGTTAATAATGTCTTCAAATGTGACGGCTTTCTGGGAGATTATTGGTTACAGACTGAATACGGCTCACCTCTGCACTATGCTGCATTTGCCCGCTATTACATGCGGGTTGCCCAGGAATTAAAATGAAATTAAAATGACTACATGGGGGCTTTAAGCAGTTTCATTATCCTTAAATCCCATCCACAAAGAGTTGAGATATGAAAATCTCTTGACAAAGAAAAAAAGGGAAAAACTGCTGCTCTTTGACATTTCCAAATGAATATGCATTCATTTAATCAATATTAATATTTGCAATAAGTGAACAAAAGTGACTGGGGGAAGAGAATGTAATATCTTCTAACTGAGAGTTTTGCAGAGAGAATATAGTTCTGGAAGAAGAAGTGTGCAGCACTATGTCTGGAATGCTGGGGCAGAGAGAGAAAGAGAGGGAGAGAGAGATTGTGGAAGAATTCCAAACAACCATAGCACACCAATGCCAGCACTCTGAAAACGCTGATAACATTCTCTCAAACAGATTACTGTTAGACAAGCACTGCAACAAAAATCTGACGGTCTTTTCAAATATGATAAATCAGCCATTTTAATAATAATAATAATAATAATAACAATAATAATAATAATAACAACAACAACAACAAACTGGTTAAAGGACCATAGTCTGGTACAAAAGTGTCCCTTGTGTGTTTCGTGATACAACACTGTGCATTATTTTTTACAATAGCAGCTAGAAACTATTTAGGCAGCTGTAAAAACTGAAAGGCCTTTAATTTTGAGCCTAGCTTCAGAGGTCTGGTGTCACTGCACAGGCGTTCACGTGTGCACACACTCAGATTAAGGCGAGCTGGGTCTCTCTATGTGTTGCATCTAGCTGTGCTCTTCAAAGCACCTTCCAAGGGGAGCAGGAAATAGTGTCTGTGACTCAGGAGTCCCATTCTCAGCAGCCCAAAGAAACAAAAAGTGAAGAAAAGCCCTTCTCCTCTGGTTAATGCACAGCTGGGAAAACAGAGCATGGCGGTGGCTCTTTTTCTTGGGCATAGTGCAAAAACACTACATAACTGTGCCACGGAAAGGAGTGTGGGGATCGTAAAAGCCTGAAACATATTTTCAGGTTCAATATAATTTCTGATTCTAAGGTCTAAACTCAATTGGAATACGCAAAAAGAGTGATCTTTATAACAACGCTGGGGACCAATCAGCCAGGGCTGCTGTTCAAGTCATGTCAAGTTAAGAGGCTTTTATTGTCATTCCATCTACGTATAAGTACACAGTGGAGTGAAATGTCGCTCCTCCAGGAACAACACGGTACAACATAGAACAAAGAGTACAAAGTGCAAACGTGCAGCCACAAGTTTTAACTAGAGACAATGAATATGATAAATTTACAGACATTAGACACAGTAAACAGACAGGACAGTACACAGACAGGACAGTACACCGGCAGGACAGTAAACAGACAGGACAGTACACCGGCAGGACAGTAAACAGACAGGACAGTAAACAGACAGGACAGTACACCGGCAGGACAGTAAACAGACAGGACAGTACACCGGCAGGACAGTAAACAGACAGGACAGTACACAGACAGGACAGTAAACAGACAGGACAGTACACCGGCAGGACAGTAAACAGACAGGACAGTAAACAGACAGGACAGTACACAGACAGGACAGTAAACAGACAGGACAGTAAACAGACAGGACAGTACACAGACAGGACAGTAAACAGACAGGACAGTAAACAGACAGGACAGTACACAGGCAGGACAGTACACAGGCAGGACAGTAAACAGACAGGACAGTACACAGACAGGACAGTACACAGACAGGACAGTACACAGGCAGGACAGTACACAGGCAGGACAGTAAATAGACAGGACAGTACACAGGCAGGACAGTACACAGACAGGACAGTAACACAGGCAGGACAGTAAACAGACAGGACAGTACACAGGCAGGACAGTACACAGACAGGACAGTACACAGGCAGGACAGTACACAGACAGGACAGTACACAGACAGGACAGTAAACAGAAAGGACAGTACACAGGCAGGACAGTACACAGACAGGACAGTACACAGGCAGGACAATAAACAGACAGGACAGTACACAGACAGGACAGTACACAGACAGGACAGTACACAGGCAGGACAGTACACAGACAGGACAGTACACAGGCAGGACAGTACACAGACAGGACAGTACACAGGCAGGACAATAAACAGACAGGACAGTACACAGACAGGACAGTACACAGACAGGACAGTACACAGGCAGGACAGTACACAGACAGGACAGTACACAGGCAGGACAATAAACAGACAGGACAGTACACAGACAGGACAGTACACAGGCAGGACAGTACACAGGCAGGACAGTAAACAGACAGGACAGTAAACAGACAGGACAGTACACAGACAGGACAGTACACAGGCAGGACAGTACACAGACAGGACAGTACACAGGCAGGACAATAAACAGACAGGACAGTACACAGACAGGACAATAAACAGACAGGACAGTACACAGACAGGACAGTACACAGACAGGACAGTACACAGACAGGACAGTACAGCACTGACACAGCACTCGTTACTGAACATGAGGTAGTGAATAAAGTGCAGAGATATTTAACATACTGTGATTTGTGAGTTATGCATGTTGGGTTCGATGAACACAATAATATTAGCAGGAGGCAGAACCTGGGATTTCAGTTCTGCAGCCTGTGGCTATTAACAATAACTATGAGGTTCATTTCAGCATTTAAGACTTTGATTTTGAGAGGAAACTGCGTGGAGTTGTTGTATGTCATTTCTATTTGTGGTGCTCAGTTTTTACATTTCTATACATTGTTTCAAACATTCTTTTCTGATTCAATTTTTACTAAAGGTGGATCAGTCATGTCTGGCCAAGGTCCAAGATCTGTATGAATGCTGATAATGATGTAGTGGAGCATCACTAAAATGGCATGTTCCGGAGACATTATGGCCTGGAAATTGAGATGATGATGATGATGATGATTGCATTCAGCCACAAGAGCATTAGTGAGGTCAGACACTGATGTTGGATGATTAGTTCCAGATCAAAACCACCAGGTCAACTCACCCTGCAATCCTCAGAATTAACTCATAATACAGTTTCAGAATGCTCAGTTTCCAGAGTACACAGTTTCACTTCTCATTATACCACTCTAACCAGCACTTGGCATTGTGAATGGTGACCTTAGGCTCGTATGGGGCTGCTCCAGAGTACCCCATTCTATTGGCAACACTTTTCCATGGATATTGTACACCTGTGCCAACAAATGATGCACCCTAAAGTAGCTGAACTAATAGATTGCAAAGGGATGTCTAGATAGTGTTGTATATATCGTGCCCATGACTGTGCCTGTTACAAGTCTGAAATGTTACCTGACATTTATTTACAAAATCAGTAATTGAGGTTATCGAGTTTTCCATTCCATTTACTATACACAACTAAGAAAGTAGGAGCTCCCTCATTTTAAGATCAGATTAACAACTGTTACTCTCTGCTGCCCGCTGAACGTTTTATTTATTGCAAGACCCATGTCTTGTCTTATTGACATTCTGATCAGCGTTTTTTGAGCCAATACTGATAGCCTTTCAGGATGATAGGTCAATAACCAATACAAGTTGAATTGAGGGCTTGAGTGTTATGCTGTGTTCCCATGTTTGAACTGAAAAATGCCATTTCACACCTCACAGCACTATGTGGTCGACAGCAGCATGGAGCCACACAAACATGGCATGGTGACAGCGTTACTGGCAAATATGGATCCCAGTTTTAGCAGTGTAGGTTTTTAAGGCAGGAGGATGCTCTGTACTCTTTTATTTATATTTATAATACTGGGTTTGTCTGATATTTAACAAAAGGATGCCTGGCATGAATGACTCCCAACGGGTGGTTTATTTCACCACTGTGTTCAGTGGCAAAGGGTAGGAAACTGAACTCTTGACAGAGTACACGCCTACTGTGTGAGAAATTTCAGTTGAGGCTTCATAGAAACCAACAGAATATCCAGTTTGCTGTCATGCGTCTACTGCAAACATGTAAACAAAGACAGTAAACAATTTTTAGTAGCTCTGCTGTCTTCTGATACTCACTATACTGGGTTAGTGGTGTCAAAACACTTTGCTTCAAGACAAGTTCTAGAACTACAGGGTCATGCAACCAAGAGGTCTCGAGAGGGGCTGCAGCAATCTTAACTTATAAAATATGGCTCTTGTATTATGTCACTGCTCAGCTCTCAGGATCAACCAAATTAGAAAAACATTGGAAATTTAGATGCATAGCCAATTGATCATTCTGTGTCTTGCCTCAACCAACAGGACGAGAATGTCCCCATTTGATGCAGTTGGCTGGAACACACACATACAATTGTGAAAAGTGTAAACTGTGTAAAAAATGGTTAGCTAAAATTGTGATCATCTAATTTTGTAATAATTGTGACTGGGTCAACCACAAACATTACTCTAGAGAACAGTGACATACCTTTAACCACCCACCAAGAACTCTGAAGTGTACAAATGCATTAGAAAGTTTGAAAAAGAAAACAGTGAGCCCATACCTTCTTATTCCCCTGGCTGTTTGGAAACAGCAAGCCACAGATGTGAAATGATTCAGTATGGAATAAACCACAGATTGTCGTAGGTGGGAGAGCTTGATAGAAAACTGTGTCTGAAGTCATGCTAGACAAACTAATGCTGTTTCTCTCTCTCTCTCTCTCACACACACTCTTTTATTCTCTCTAACTGACATAGTAGCTCTTTCCTCAGGGAAACCTGCCGCTGATGCTATTCCCATTAGAAAATGGTCACTAATGCCAGTGCTCCTGCTTAGACAACGAAACTAGCTGGAATGGTGCATTAGGAGCTGAAACTGCTAGGCTGCTGAAATGTGGATGGATAAATACTTTAAAGCCAGAGACAAATTCTTTCATGAAAATGATGCAGTGTGCTCAAGATCCTGAGGATGCTTCAGTACTCTCAAAGCAGCTACATAATGGAACTACAGGGAAATCTTTTCCACAAGTGCATTTCCTTCAACCATCTCGTCCAATGCCGGCCCTGAAAAGTCAGAATGCACTTTATCGCTCATTGTGGCTTGTTAAGTCTAAGAGTAGTCAAGGTTCATTTCTCTAAGCTCTGTTCCCCATGCATAGAATCAAAGCCATAAAGTTTAATAGAGTTTCTCTAATACTGTACAAGACGACCTACGGTACTGACACACTTCGCTAACATAGATGCACATAAAATTATGGCAGACATAAGCATCTCGAGAGCACTTTGTTCATCTTATAATGTTTGATTCCGTTTTATGTTTCCTACAGTATGACTCTGCCTAACTGCCACTATAACATATGGTGGAATGAGTGAATGAGTGCAGGGGCTTGTATGTATGTGTACTGTATGTGTGGGAACCTGCATGACAATTTACTTAAGAAGAACGGTGATGAGGGAGGCGGACTACTGGATGGTGTATATAATCATTCTAATAATAAATGACGCCATACAACTCCCTGTAATAATACAACAACTCACTGGCAGGCGGAGGAATTACTGTCACAGTTTTCTTGCATACATTTTAATTATTTTGCAAACGGCTATATGTATCAGCAGAAACATGCCATTTTTTTGATGTGCTGCATTCATTAAACTAGCTTAAACTTAGCTGGACCTATCATTTGGGACTAAAGATGGCATCCAACAGATTCTTTTCATTAACCAACTGCAGATTAATGAACATAATTTGTTTCAGGGAGAAAAAAAACAACAACAATGATAGCATACAAGTGTGACTTTCCATTTACATTACCGATCTAATAATCTATAGAAGGAAAAAACATCTGAAATTTCTTGATTCCCGATGAACAACAAAGAGTCCTCCCCACTCTCACAGTCTCTTGTCAAGTGGAGGTGTCTCTGGCGGAGGCAGCGGGCCTGGTCTAGCGTGACTGACAGGAGGGCCTCTAGACACTGGAAGGTAATTAATTTCTGTAAACGACCGCCACGTCTGTCAGCTTTTATAAACGAGCGTTTATGCGTTATGGACGATTTAACCACCCCACTGAGAGGAGCTGACAGAGACGAGTGGAACGGAAAGAGATCGAGGTGAATACAGCACAATGGCCATGTGAATGGAGCGCTAGTGATGGAATGATATGAGCACTCCATTTCAGTACTAACGGCAGCACTGCTTAACACTCATCAATCACTTCCAAATCATGACGCTTCATACACTCCGGCATTCATCACACAACAGCAGTGTCAGTGTGCCGTCTTTAAAGGAAGAGCATGATGTGTGAGGTTGTTTTGTGAACACTGCAGACTGAGGAGAATATTACACATCCCGACACAGTTCATCTTGAGCTGGGCAAATACATACAGAATACAGAAAATATTAAATAAAACACCTCAATTTAAACCACCAGTGCAGGTAAGGCTCACACGTACTGGGTGAATCATACAGGAATAACAGTCCTTTTGATTTACAGGAGCGGACGTCATGATTGCATCACTGGAAGTTGTGCACACTTTGTTGTGGCAGAAAAACAGCAAAAAGAGTGGAGCGAAATCTACAAGATCTACAGAATAGTGACCAAACTATCTCGTTGCATTTTGGATTCCAGCATAGGGAACACAAATTCCATTCATTTTCACAGATAGTTACAAATTGGGCACAACAACCATGTGTATAATATCACGTGTATAATAAACTATAGTAGATATAGTAGTACACTTCTATATAAAAATTGCTAAAAAGCCATTCATACAAAACCCGAGATGCTGAAGGATTTATTGACAGTGGTCCCCACCCCTAGTGGACATCCTGATAATGCAGAAATCTACTATGCAGAAAATGCAGCTTTCCTAGACCACTCAAGATTTAGCTTTGAATGAGACTTGAGCACTACCGGAAGAGACTTTCTTGGTACACAGAGGTATGTAACACACACACACATATGTTTAGGAGGACAGTCCTTAAATAATGCTTGTTTGCATATAATAATTGTGAAAACTCATTGTTTATTTTCACCACTTGTACTATTGTTAGCTAAATCCAGTTGCTTCAGTCAAGTTGCAGTAGCTGCTCAGTTTATGATACAAACTCCACAGATGCTACAGAAGCGCCAAATGAGAACTTCAAACTTACTGCATGGTGTTACCAACTCATAACACACTACAGTACGCATGATGAAGTTAACTAACAGCATAGGATGTCTGAAAATACAGGTAAACAATTCAAGGTTTATGCCCTAATGCTGTATACATTCAGAACTGACACATTCAGAATAGAAAAGAAAGGAAGAATATATGCTCTGAATCTGAATATATGCCGCCCCCTGTCACAGAAACCCAGGCGGGTGGAGTTATGAATCAGGACCCGAATCTAGGTAATTGTAGCTCACTCACCCTCACACTTAACCTCCACACATCAATGTTGCATACTTGAAAGTACAACTGCAAACCATCACTTACTGTTTCTTCAACTAAATACAGGCCATCTACGCATGAGCAAAGCACCCTGGGAGCCAAAGCATGCTCTGGCATCACGTTATTAAAGTAGTTTAGCAGGGAAGTGGAAGATTAGGCTGTTATTTTTACCTTGACTGTATGAGTAGCCTTTTAAACACCACAGGTTTTAGAAATTCTTTTAATGTATGAGTAAGAGGCATTGGTTGTATAGTAGGAGCAGCTGACCCAGGTACGTCAACACATCACCTTTAGGTTAGGAAACCAGCCTTGTGACCGTAAGGTCCTGGTTAGAACAACTGAACCGACAGGACATGACTGATGAGCCCTTGAGCAAGGTGCCTAACCTCCAACTGTTCCCTGGGAGGTGAGGATAGGGCTGCCCACTGCCTCAGGCAAGTCTACTCACTTCCCCCTACTGTGTGTGTGTGTGTGTGGTTGTTTCACTGCACAGATGAGTTAAACAAAGAGGTCAGAGTCCTCTGTGAGCAGCTACTAATGATCAATGTGTGGTATTGTATTGTATTTTAGTAAAAGAGAGAGGGTAAATGTAAACAGGTTCAAATACTAAGGAGCTTTTGACATTTTCAGCTAAAAACAAAAAAATGTAATTCATTAATTCAAATGTTGTATGCGGAGTCAAATATAGGGTTAGGCTTTGAACGAATACGAATAGAGGAATAAAATATGAAACATGCAAGGAAAATATACATCACAATTGTGGATGGGTAAGAAAGTTAAGTTAAATAAACTAGAAATTCACAGTTGGTGTAATATTGGGCAGTTTCGTCACTGACTATCTGAGGTAGGTCTCTATTCTGGCACAACAGACCTCGCTAAAATTGTGATATTAGTTACAAGCCTGCTAGCTACATGTTGCATCACTAATTGTAGGCGTTGTTGCGAACTGCGTTATCAGTTAGCCTATCATAACAGTTACTATATGTCTGGAATTCCTCTGAAAAACTTTACAATATGCTTTAGCATATAGTTGCAAATCTGAAAAAGTGGCGCGTTTCCCAAAAGTTTGTTCGAAAGAGTGAATTGTTAGTCATTTCTCAAACCAAAGACAGAAGAGTAGACTTGTAAAATCTCAGTTGACGTGTCTAAGAGCACATTTCCAAACTTGAAACAAGAAAGAAACCAAACATTATAGAAGAAACCAAACATTTTGTTGCAAGACACAAGAGTGATTTAAAGAGGAAAACATGGAGAAAAACTCATGATCCAATGCATACAGCCTCATCTATGAAAAATATTGGCCTGGGCATGTACCAGAGAAAGCACCTGGTCTTTATCAGCGCTGTAAGTGCCAACGGCAGCAGCAAGATGAACTCTGACACACACAGAAACATTTTAACTGTTCAAAACCTAGGCAGACATCGTCTTCTAGCAAGATAACGACCCAGAACATACAGTGGGGTTTTTCTTGTAGAGCCAGTCACCTAACCTGAATCCTAATAAGTGTGCATTTTACTTACAGAAGGCTGAGAAAAGTGTTGTGCACTGAAAACAGTACACAGTAACAGGTGTGTTAGTAATGCACTAAGCAAGTCTTTCAGTGTCAGGTGGTGCTATGAGTTTCAACATGGCACAGTTTATTTAAGATTATGTTAGCCAACTGCTTTTTCTGCTTGAAATTGAAAGAATGAAGTTCCTTAATATATACATGGTTTACTGAATATGAAAGTAAATACCCTTGAACTAAAGCTGATATTCAATCTCAAAGTTGGATCCAATATGCTGGAATACAGAACCAAAGCTACAAAAATGCCTTTGCAATTGCAAACTTCCTCCAATGGAACTCACAAAGCAGTCAGATCCAACCAAGCACTCATAGAAGCCACCCACCTTAATTCATTACACTCACTGTGTTTGCTCCTGTGTTGTTCCTTTTGAACACTGTGAACCTTTTCCCAGAAATCACTCTGCGTACTGACATCACTTATGCAGGTTTTTACAGAAGTAATGCCTTCATGGAGCAACAATTTACGAACTCAGTAAACACAGTAAAAACAGGCACGGAACTCTGCAGAAATGTAAACAGGCCTATTTGCTGAGAGTAAGAAAGACCTAGTGCCACTGTGGCAATGTGGCAAAGCGCTGGCACATGAACACGACTCCTGACAAAAGCATTCCGTTACGGCACATATAGGAAAATTACTGAAATGCATCACTCCCAAATGCAACACATTATACTGCCACCCTCCGAGGTGCTGCCGTGTAGTCCTGTGGGCTCCAGTATTGCTTGCCTGCTCCTTTTTTAAGTTTGTTGGAAGGAGCTTTGATGAGAAGCTCACACAGCAGCTCCTCTTAAAGAGGAGAGGAGTAAAAAGAGAGAGGCTGGCCCCAGTCTTCTCCCCCTGTGCAGGCGCCCGGGGTAATCAGGCCCATGAAATGTGTTTTCCCTGCTGATTACCGAACAGCAGGGGAGAGAGAGCAGAGCAGAGGCCATGCTCGCAGTCCTTCACTCCTGCACAAGAAGCAGAGCGAGAGAGAGAGAGAGAGAGAAAGAAGAGAAAGAAAGAGAGAAATACAATCCACTCCAAACATGAAAAGGGCTGCTATTGAGGAAATACACTGCACAGCTGGACTGCATATAGCAGGACGAGGAGAACTTTATAATAAACTGTCCTTTATGTTTTTCTATATTAGCCAGAGTGAAGGCAGTGTTTTTAAAGCAGCTCAACTGTGAAGCCATAGGCTATATGTACGAAACAAGAAAGGTATTCACATCAAAAGGCATATACTTTCTTCCTTTCAGTTCTGTATGCAGCATTTATCATCACTAAGAATACAGCCATGGGGTACTAGGCTGAATGAAAATTAAGAATATGTTAATATATTTCCAAACATCAATAAAACATATGAAAACATACATGTTTCTGGATGAAACTATTTAATAATTGAGCATTATTACTGACCACATGGTTTTCTACATTTATTTTTCCTGTTACAGCTGTTAATAGAGCTGCTTGGAAGATCCGCTCCACAAACTAAACAGCAGAGCTGAGCTCTTCACTGAAGGCCTCTGCTTTTCCACTTGATGTGTTTAACAACAGGGTAGAGACTCCAAAGGCCCTGTAGAACAGGGAATAAACGTCTTCCCATACAGGATGTTGTTAACTTAAACATCCTTTCCCTGCAATATTATTTTCCCATTTACATAACCCACAGCATTCCCTTCTCAAGAAATCTGTGACTCAGCAAATGTCTGATGGAGAGTGCATCACAACGCACCTCCTAATAATAACCTGGTATGAACAGAGATTTTATTTAAACATTAATGTCCTGCTGATATATTGTTTGCTTAATAACATCTGCCAATATCGATCATCCACGATTTTATCAGATCTGCACTTGACTCGCTATCTGCTGATAATGGGGCAAAAACTTCAGTCATTCATGTTGTATACAGTATATAGTATATTATACTTAAACTAAATATAATATATTGACTAAATTGATTTGTCTGGACATAAAATACCATTATGGTCAGTATAACAAAACAAATGTAAAATTGTATATATATATATATATATATATATTTTATTTATTTAAGTTATTTAGGATTTCTATTGGTTCATTCAACATGAAAACAGATCTAAAGGACATCTGTTTTGTTCAAATGGTGTAAAGCATCGGAATAACATGTTAACAAAAACCTTTATGTCATGAAGAGAACAAATAGAAAAATAAGAAAATTTGGGGGGAATTAAAAAAACTAAAGCCACAAACAATCCTGGCTAGCTCATTTTCAACACATAAATTACTTATTAAATACGTGACACCATTCCACAGTTCTTACAGTAATAGTTATAGTAAATAACCATTTAACTACAACTAATTAAGAGCATAAATTCAAATCTAAACCTTAAAATATATTCAAAAATGGTATGACATTACCAGTTATCAGAGTTTTTGCTTCTTAAACTGGTAATTCAGAAAGCTTGAAGACGCCTGCTTGTTCAATGTGTGTTCTGAAATGAAGGGTGTAAATAGAGTTTATATTCCCACCTTCTCTGCAGTAACAGCCTCTACTCCTCTGGGAAGGCCTTAGGCTAGATGTTGGAACGTTGCTGTGAGTATTTCATTGCATACTTCTGTATGATGATTAGTTCTGAATCATTCTAACCCTAAAAGTATTTGATGGAGCTCCATCACTCCAGGGAATGAGGTTTCACTGTTTTTTGTCCCACTAGCTGAAGCTTGGTGTTGGGTATGGTCACCTTAAGCTCCTGTGCAGTGGTTCCAAAGCATCCCATTCTACTGGAAATGCTTTCCTATGGAGATTATACATGGAGTTCACTGATTGAGGCATATACATTTTGTATATGCACAATAATGCTTTAGAGCACACACAATGTCATTATAGTCTATTACATCTGAATTCATTACGTGTTTATACCTTTTTACCCCCAAAAACATCCACCTTTCAAAGCACATGGTATGTTTAAGGGCTTACATCCGAGCAGAGGTAGATTTTTCTGCAGCAGGAGAGAATCGAAATTTTGATCAGAGCCGACTCCCCACGCTGCTTTGTTTTCTGGATATTTGACAGCTCCCCCAGGGACCTTCATGCCATATTAATGGCAAGAAATATGGCCACTTCCACTGTAATTATAAAAGCACTCCAGGCAGACACACTGCACCATAATTCACCCAAGCTCCCTTCATGTTCTGTACTATTTTCACTTGAGGGCAAGGAAAAGCATTATCAGTTTCATCAATGTCTTAATCCTTATCTTTTTCGTTTAACGTACCTCGGCTAAACTTCTCTAACTGGAAGCGGAACTGCTGGAAATGGAGGGGAAATATGTGAGCTTGAGAGAAAATGATGAGGGATTGATTTCAGTCTCCAGAAAATTCACTAAGGAGAAAGCTTTTAGGAGCTGAACAGAAATGGGGCATCGCAGTGCTTGGCATTTGTGCTGAGACAGAGCAATTACTGGATGTGTTCCCCTGCTTTCTGACAGTGCATGAGAAACAGTGAGTCCACAGGAAAGCCTGGAGGCTTTGTGGAGAAACCACCACTGTCAAGAGGAATAGAGCTGTGCTCCAGCTGGACCAGGAATAGAACCTGAGAGACAAAGAGAAAGGAGACGACTGGTAAGCACTTACGCAGAATGAGCTTCACTTTGCTTTACAACGTTTCACTTTTTTTCCTCCTACACATTCTCTATCCATCCACCAGGAATAGTTACTATCCATCATTGAGATCTCCTCAAAAGAGCTTCTACTTTTGATATTAGTGCACATATTCACTCACTTGCTCCAAGCTGCACTGCCATTCTGAGGGGGAAAAAATGCCACCATCTTTTCTGTTTTTCAAAAAAGAACTGACCAAAACTCCAGGGAGGAAGTTCAGTGTTGATGGCTTTCATGTTCACAGCCAGAGGAGCTTTATTTCATTATTTCTTCTTTTGGTTTCCTCTGGGCTCACAATTACAGAAAAACAGATAGGGTCATTCATTTTCCACACACACACACACACACACACACACAAAAAGAGATTCTCACGTTGCATCTGAAGGTTTCAAAACTTCCTGAGCTGTTTACGTAATCTCCTCTTGTCTTTGAAGTGACTCTGATTAATAAGTATCAGAAGCCTTCTGGGATTAGTCGCAGCATATGTTGAGGTAATCATCAAAATACTCCTAACTTGTAAAGTTGTTCTCCTCTCAGAGGAATTCATGTTATTTCCTTCCTTCTGAGCTGAAATGTACAGCTTTATGTGGCACAGAAGCTAATGAAGAGCACTCACATAGATTAGTGGCGCTCTTAGAAACGATGAGCAAGAAATGCTGCTCCTCGGCTAGATCTTCATTTACATACCAAAAATAAGCAAAACCAAAGAACACAATTACCCAGACATATCTTCATCTAAATGAGTTCTAAATGTACAACGGACTGTAACGCAACACCATTCTGTCAAATATGAGGATATCCTGCAAGCAAAATCTCGCTGCACAATATTCCAGCAAGCCCACGTTCCAAAATGTTTCTCCAGAGCCACAACAGAAATGTCTCACTGACCACAGAATCAAGTTTTGGCAACTGCTATTTAATCCCACTGAAAACATGGAATCTTGTGTAGGTCTTGGGTAGGTCTTCAAAATAACAGAATTACCTACAATTCCAAGTGATACTGCATACTGTTTAATACCTGATCAAATTCTTATCTCAGATTTTTTCAATATACACGTTTTGGCTTTATATAAATGGAAAAAAAAGAAAAGAAAAATTTGAAATAAAAAAGCTGAAGTAATGAATTGTGATTAAGACGTTCCACATGGATTTAATTCAGCATATATTCAAGGTTTTAAAAAAGACCACCGGTATTTGCTCAAAAGTTGTGAAAAATTGAAGACCGGTCTTGTAACCGGCCTTACAGTCAATGTCCCCACCTTTTTGTTCTCCTCAGATCTTTCCATGTTTTGTGCAATCCTTCCTCAAGATGCTTTTACATGAGAGAGAAAGACACGCTTTGTGTTTCTATTGCACACAGCCCATTAACTGTGCGTTTAGGTTTGTGCAGCATTTTAATACTTAGCACGAACAGCAATCAACCTAGGACGTCAGGCATTCTATGTTAATGATATTTTGCAGTCAATATTTAACCTAGCCTCATGCCTCAGTTATTTTATAACCACACAATTTGGGCCAAATAATGCTGTAGTGTCTAACAGACAGATGACTCAACTGCATCAGCTGAACCCACAAAAATGAAACATTCAACAGTAGAAACACCCACACACTTGCTTTCAGCTGGTTCACAACTGGATTTCCCACAGTACGACCACAGCAAATAAAATACAGAGCCAACAATTTGGTCCTATAAGGGTATGGGAGGTATTAGTGGATCTGGTATATGTACAGTATATCGGTAAATACAACAATTAGCCCTACGCTCAGAATCCATTTTAACAGCTCTACTTGTCATATAGGAGCTCTTTGTATTCCTACAGTTACAGTCCAGGACCACAGATTGTAGTCCATCTGTTTCTCTGCATTCTTTTTTTTTGTTAGTCCCCGTCATCCTGTTCTTAAATTGTCAGGACTCCCACAGGACCACAAACAGATCAGGTATTATGCGGGTGATGGATCATTCGCAGCACTGCAGTGAAACGTGATGGTGGTATGTTAGTATTTGTTGTGCTGGTACGAGTGGATCAGACACAGAAGTGCTGCTGGAGTTTTTAAACACCTTAGTGTCACTGCTGGATTAAGACTCATCCACCAACCAAAACTATCCAGCCAGCAGCCTCCTGTGGGCAGCGTTCCATAACTACTGATAAAGTACTAGAGGTTGATCAACACAAACTGTGCAGCAACAGATGAGCTGCTGTCTCTGACTATATATCTGCAAGGTGGACCCACAAGGTAAGCATGTCTAATAGAGTGGACGGTGATTGGACAGTGTTTAAAAACTCAAGCAGCACTGCTGTGTCTGATCCACTTGTACCAGCACAAGACACATTAACACACCTCCACTATGTTGTTGTCATTGCGGTACTGAGAATGATCCCCCTCACAAATGATACCTGCACTATGGTGGTCTTGACAACTGCAGAACATGGTGGAAGTGGGGTAAAAAAATATGCAGAGAAAAAATGGACTACAGCCTGTAATTGACCTAGAGAGCGCCTCTATATGATGGAGCTGATAAAATGGATAATAAGCAAGGTGGTTTTAATTTTATGTCTGAGTGAAAAGTACAACATATCAATATAAAACAATGTGGAGTAGACTAGAAGCAAGTTTCAGATAAGTCTCAGAAGGCTAAAACCTAGGGATGCACTGATCTGTCAATGCTGACACTTATGGTGATATGTAAATATTTAAAACACATAAAATAGTATTACAGACCAATATAGCATTTATTTCTATATGGTAACAAATATGCTAAAGTTAAAGGGCTTGCTTGGTGGGATTACTGGGCTGCCTGGTAATGCAAAATATGAAATTATTCTTCTATTCAGACCTGTGGCACTTTTGTAAGTCTACTGCCCCTGAAGGTCTTACTTCGCCTGGTGCCCTTCAGACTTGATTGTGTTTGCTGTAGTAAAAAAGGGCCCTGCATCTTCAGCATAATAACATTCTGCCTTCAAAAACTAGATTTCTGATTACATGAAATAGCATTATTTAAAAGCTGGGCCCAAGTATCCAAGCAACACAAGCCTTGAGACTTTTTTTTCTTGTCTTAAGAAATATCAGGTGTAAACTTAGCAGCAGTAGGAACGATATAAAACAGGGCATGCTGTTAGCCTGGAGGCACAAAAGTGGTTATCTGAGGAGTGAGGCAGAGTCGTGGAGAGATAGAATGGCAGAGACTAGACAGAGTGACAGGAGAAAGATGAAGAGTTAAAGGGAAGGAGGGAAAGATTTAGGAGCATGTCAGGAATGTCAAGCACAATGAATATCTGAGGAGCCTCTGCTGCAACAGGGCTAAAACGGCTCTATTGAGGCGCACAGACACCGCGGCCACCGTTTACATGCTAGTTTAGTTCTGGGAATTTAATCACGTCATGATTAGCACAGAATTTAACCCTGTCAGAGAGGATTAGGTAAGAGACGATTTAGGAGTGCATTAGGTTCAGTGGGACCAGGGGCTTCTGCAGTGAGAGCGGAGCTGCTACATTAAGTGTGCGGTTACACTACTCTTATTATTTCACTTGGTAGTGCACACAGGAAAGAGAGGAGAGCAGATGCATAAATCAGACTTCAAACGGGGGGAAACGAAGCTGGCAGCTAGCTGGAGGAGAGCATGAGAAAGCCCCGAAATGTCCTATCGTGAAGCAACTCATTCATCAAGCACTGAGAGGCTGGCTTCAGCCTGAGGCTTCTGCAGTAACAGGCCAGTCTGCCTCTTTCCCTGCTTTGTGTTATGAGCATTTTCAGGGCCGGGCTCATGTTAGTGTGGGTGATTTCTGAAGGTGTTTAATTAAAACACCTCAGAACAACCTGAAAGTGACTGAACTGAGAGTAGCCACCATGAATCACGCTGCGCTGCACTCGGCACTCCTGCTGCGTGCAGAGGGCTGGCTCAGCTTCAGCCAGGTTCGTAACCTGGCCTCACTTTCACATGGCCCACACCTGCCATCTCACCCACACTGCACAGCACTGCTGCTAGCCCTGCTGGGCACAGTTCATCACCACTGATTTGGTTATCACCTCGCTGCCTTTCAGGCAGGACGAGTGGATACAGAACATTCTACAAACAAACCGAGGCTTCCGAAGCTTTGTAAAAGGCACTGAATGCATTTCTAATTGCTAATTACTCTCGGATTTCATTTGGGAGCAAGATAATGAGCAACCACAGCATCTTTTTTAGCTACTGTTCATGCAACGTTGCAGGGCATTTGAACAAACCTGGAACAGAGCGCTAACTGCCCAGTTCTGATTGGATACCAGTGCTCTGAATCAGCAGAGGGGAACGTAGCCATTCCTCTCACTCACTGCGAGCCGAGCCAGTGGTGAACTCATAAATCAAATGCTGGTGCCAAGATGTAGACTAACCATATGAGCCAAATGTGCCACAAGAGCCCTCAAAGGTTTTTGAGAATGATGGTTTAAGAAAGGAATTTACACAGTTTCCCCCTTACTCTATTAACCAAGCCAGATCTGACATGCATAATTTCCATAGCATGCTAGCTTCTAAAGACCTCGCTTGGCTAAGGAACGCCATTTGTACGTAAACAATTTTATATTAGAAATACAAAGACACCAAATCAGATTTCAACTAGACCTGGGCAGCCGCACAATGTAATCGGATATCGACGATGACCGACATGTCACCCGATGCCAATATTTGATGCACAATAATTGCAAACGCTGTGTGGGACAAAGAACTGCGGTCCCCTTGCTTCAGAATTTTATTTATCTAAAGGACGAATAGGCTGTAGAAAGTGAAGACATATAAAGACACCTAACTTTGATGGCCAGTTGTGTCACATCACAACAACATTTACAAATGCGACTACAAATCTGGTGCAGAGAGTGGCAGATACTTTACGTTGATGTATTTGAATATTCGAGCGGAGATTCCATGTCTAGGAGTCTGGATGGCTACAGATCTCTACAGTTGGGTCCTCCGGCTCTTCTATCCCGTTTAAACATTTAAAGATTGCACCACTTTCATCTGTTTTGTCCCGTTACATATTACTCAGTATTATTTAATTTGTTTTTTTAAACATATCAAAATCAGATAAATGGAAAAATGGATGGATAATTTTAAAGAGTGACAAAAAATCATAAATAAAATATCATTCACAAGTAAAGTTTATATTAAGTACACAAATACCACCCCCACCCAAAAAAAGAGGAGGGGCGATATCACAGATTATCCCATTTTTTTAATAAGGAAATATCCCAATCTCAATATCGCCCAGGCCTAACTGGAACTATATCATTAACCAAACTACTTCCCACCATCTTATCATCTTATCATGTACCACTGTGCCTCCTATCTTAGTCTGATCCTTGAAAGAAACACCTAACAGGGTCATCCCTATGTTCCCTGGGTCTTATGCTCCTCAGGCCCATCGTTTTCTCATTGAATTTTCTAACCAGCTGCTCTATGTTTACAGGCCTCACACCCTGTGTTACGTCTTAAAAATTTTGGAATCAGCCCCGTATTTCCAGGGTCTAGGGTATTTTCCTTGGTAATAAATCTATGCTCCAATTAATTGTTCACCATGAAAATAAGAGCAACACCCATACATATGCTACATTTACAAATGTTATATGTTTAGCAAATAAATCAGCCTTTTTTAAAATAATATATGAATACAGGTGTACAGGAAAGTCATGTGACTTTTGTCAATTTTCACTGTCAGGGTTTGCACAGGTTAAACCTAGTAAAGTTTAAGCTTGCAGTACTTGTCAGCTGCATTAGCCTTAAAACTCCTGCATTAAACCAAGGAAGCAAACTTCAGATACTAAACACATCTTGACTGATTGAAATTGAAAGTCTGGCGCAACATCTGCTTACATACATACATCTGTATCATTATAGACTGAACCTCATTAACCTCATCAATATGACTAACACTTGGAGTTTTCAAAGTTTTCAAACTCGAGAGAAAACTGAAAAAAAAAACAAGTATTCTAGGCTTAATTTCCTTGAATTTATGTACTTCGAAAGTGCTGTGGCACCACCCCCTCAAGTCAGCCATGCTCAAGCTCAAGCATCTTCATAAGGTGAAAGTGCAAGTTACAAGTGAAAATATACATGTTTTTGGTGATGTTTAATAAGCATGTGGATACTTTTTAAAGCCAATTTTATAGACCCCATGGACCCATTAAACATCTACGTGCAGTGCTGTGTTTCGCTACGTTAGCATGACTAAGAAACAAGCAGGATCAATGCTCTCAAGAGTGAATTTCATTTGAAAAAGTTCCAGTTGATATTCAGACACACAAGCTTGACTTTGAAAAACTCGCAGAGAACTGCAAGGAGTAGGCTGAGCCAACAAGTTCCGTGGGAAACCATTCCCCTGTGTCCATAACACATTTTCCCTGCATGTTTGACAGAAAATAAAAATCTAAAATATGAATAAAGTTTATGCTTGGCAGTTCATTGCAGCTGTGTGATACGTCAAGATTTTAACAGGCGAGACATATAACATAAATAAACAGAACATTTTAGCGCTTGAATGAAAAGAATGCTGATAATGTAAGTATGAGAGCCCTTTTAGGAGAACGAAAACTCATTTGAGGAGCAAATGACAACACCATCAAAGCCTCTGATGCAATCCAGTGCAATGCAGCCTCAGCCTCAGTTTTTGTCCAATGCATTTGGTGCCAAATGTTAAGATCAAGTCAGGTCTTGAAGAGGCGTACTATCTATGTCGGCCGCCGTCCACCAGAAGAATACGTAATGTGGTCAAGTTTCAAGGCAGCGCCACTAACAAACCTTCACGCGCTTCAAGCAACTGTTTCATAGGCTAATGAGAAAGTTCAAACTGAAGGCAAATTTGAGCCGCCTCCCTAGCATCCAGCTGAAGCTCCAGACCTGTGATGAGCTCATTTTTCAGTGGTTAAGCTGTTCAGCTGCTCCTCGTCCCCCTGCAGGAGCCAGAGATTTAAGTGGTGTGTAGGAAAAGAACACACATGATGAATTAGGAGGGCACTTGCTTTGTGTGATGAATTAAGCGAAAGCAAGGCCCGCATGTGTGAGCACGCGCGTGTCCTCTAGTGTGTCAGTGTTTCTCTCTGTGTTCTGCCAGGGCACGAGCAGCAGCATGGGGCTGACTGATCACCTGTCTCAGAGTCTGCTGGAGGGGTCTCCTCCTGCTTCACATAAGGTCGTTCAGTGACTTCAGAAGTTTGGAGGTGCCCCTAATGTGACTAAGCACTTTTCCTCCCCATTTCTGCTCTCACTCTGACTAATTCGCTCTAATAAATGGAATGTCCTCAGAGCATGTCAAGACATTATCATTATAATGAACTATGAACATGCAATAACAATAAAAAACCCAGGCACTGCATTCTCTCTCGTCATTCTCTACAGGATTTTTATGGCATGTATGCATCATCACATCCCATTCACAGGGCAACATGTTCTAACTTTTTAGTTTTAATTCCTTTTCCTTTGGATAACTTTCCGGCCGGGCTGCTTTGCTTCCTACAATAGCGTCTGGGATGCTTGATCCAAAGACGTTGGGAAGAGAAACAAACAATTTAAGGCCAGTGATACAAGACAAAGTCAGCAAAGCTCCAGAGGGAAGCTATTTACAGAGCTAACTGACATGACTGGTGCAGGGGGGCCGGACAGGACGGTGGACGAAGGAGAGGAAGTTTTAAGAGTTACACACTTCCTACTTAAGAAAGGAAGGATGTTTTCCGTCTCCTGTACTCACCAAGGTCAGAATGGAGTGTCAAAGGTCATGACGGAAATGTATTAATACATACAGCTAGTGGAGTCAATATCACCATACATTATCCACATGGGCGCCAGAGCCAGGAACTGATTTGACGGAACATAACAAATCATAAATATAGTGGTGTCAAATGTCATGCATTGAAAAATGATTAACATCCCTTTTTTTTCGCAATGGCATAACATTTTGCTATTTGGGCCCTTCAAACTACCTGTTTGTAGTTGTAGCTTGAAGGCCAGTTAATCAAATGCAGAATGTTGTATAGAAATTGTTCTATTTTGTTGTTTTTCTTTCCTATTTTCAATTTGCAGTCACGCTATGACTCAATGGCTGTAGGGCTCTTGTTCAAATACAGCACTAAAGTGCAGTTTCCTTTGATGATTCTCTTGATAAAAACAAAGCTATTCCCAGCTGAATTCATGGTGTTTATCACTAAATGATGCTCAGTCTTAAGTAAGAAAAAAATAAAATAAAAAATACAGCACACCTGGCGTACCTGAAATATTAGTAACATTAGCACCAGAGGACTCCTGCTTTTCTTGAAAGTAGCTGTAATGTAGCGATATGTAATGAGAACAAGAGGCTACAAGCACAAAGGAGTTGAAACATGTAGCCAGTGTTAAAGTAACTGGACGTCAGTAATAAAAACTGTAAATGCCCCCTTTTGGAAATCATGTGACTTTCAGCATTGACACAACTAAAATATTAAAAGTAGTAAAAACATTCTTAGTGCATTTTGTCTACTTACATTAGAAAATTTCCTAAAACACCTGCAGCTCAACATTTGTTTTAAAATCAAGGGTATAACTCAGCATTTGTCATTCCTTTACTTTAGTAATAGCCTTCTGGGCTGGCTAGTAATACAGTGTTGGAAAGGCTTTCACTAGATGTTGGAACATTGCTGTGCAGATTTGACTGCCTTCAGCCACAGGAGTATTAGTGAGGTCAGCTGCTGATGTTGGATGATTAGTTCTAGATCACAAACACTCCTACAACAAATCTTAAAGGTACACTACTTTAGAGAATTCAGTGCACTGCTCCAGAGCCCAACACGGGCAGCTTCATACGCCTCCAGTCAACGGTTAATATTGGGCATGGTTATCTTACCCTCATGCGCAGCTGCTTCCACGCGTCCCATTCTATTGGAAATGCTTTTCTATAGAATACAAAGTGTGTGGGAGCAAATTACCTGCTGTATCGTATTGTGACTGAATTCCCTAATTAGAATAAAATAGACAGACTTCATCAGTGGTATAAATGAGCCTCACTGTCAAACCACCGATACAAATTATTATTTCTCTCCAAAACTGGAGTCGCAGCATGCAAAAGATAAAATACAAAGAAACGCCAAAGCCCTCATTAGGATAAAAAAAGGCTCAGACGATTGGGACCGGACAATACTACTTATGATGCAATTTCTCTTCTAATGAAATATTCAACAGGCTTTAAATTCTCAGAAAACATGTACAGACATGACAGGTGGCTCACGACAAAAACTGACATGGGCATTTGTTACTGTTAAGCATGACAGTTCTTTCTCTTTGCCCTTTTGTTAACTCACAAATACTTTAAAGCAGGGCTGCATCATATGGACATAAAATGTGATATTAGATGAAGCATTATTAGTGATACCTTATTATTACAATTGTGCAGCTCTAACTAAAGACTTTTTAGCTATAAAAACAGAACTAACTTCTCCGTCAAACAAACAGCAAAATTCATAGGCAAACTCTTATATATATATATATATATATATATATATATATATATATATATATATATATATATATATATATATATATATATATATATATACAATATTGTAAACAATATTGTCCATTTCACAATTAATTAAAGAATAAAAATGTTTGTATTAAAGCCTATTTTTGTATAGAGGCTTATTTTGCATATAGTCCTATTATCAGCAATTCTCAGTCCTCTGTCTAAATCTCCTGGTACGACCGCCAATCCAAGTTAAGGATGTTACTGGGCTAATTGGTTGTTAGGACACTCTTGCTCAGTTGTGACGCACAGCTGAAAAACATTAGACTGATAAGTGAGCATAAAAGGGAGAACAACATTCTAGGTTAGTATCTGAAGCATCAGCAGTTGATGGCTTGCTGACAGACTCACAATAGACAGAAAGAAACAACTTTCTTTAGAGACCCGTCAGTCCATTGTTGTGTTAAGGAAGGAAGATACTCCATTGAAAACAAGGACAATTCACTGTGATCCCAAACTTTTGAGCAGTAGTGTAAATAACATGATCGATAGACCAAACACAGTCCTGCATTTTTCTAAAGAGCTGAAACCCTCTTGCCATCTCCTTCCCTCCATTTAAGCATCTTAAGCCACTGACCAATTTGATTCAAGTGAACAGCTAGTCTGTGCATGACCAGCGCCAACTCATTATGGCTCTAATCCATAACAATTTGGAAATAGTAGAAACAGAGCAGAAGGTATGGAGGCTACTGGATGAGGGCTTTCTCTTCCAGAAGCTGCTAATGTGGAACATGCTGATCATTGTGATTAACAAACAAACAAGGCCTAAAACAAGGGAACAGTTAGATAACATGGTGTAATACAAGGAACAACAGAGCACCTAAACGCATCCTGATAAATATCACGTGGAAGGAATTACTTTAGTGTGAAAGGTATGTCAACAAAAACACAGCCACCAGCTTTAAGAGTTACAAATCGGAAACAAGATGGAAATATCCCTCAGCAGCCGATGAGGTGTCCAAATAAATAATATAAACAGCTGGGAAATTTCACGGGGGCTGATATGGAGATAAGAATAATAGCAGAGTGACAGTGACTGGTGACATAAAGCAAAGGAATTACATATTACATACACATTTTGGTGCACTTATTACGAACTCAAGAACATCTGGAAACATAACAACCCCTACAATCCCAAAATTTACTATAGTTAAAGGAAATATGTGGAAATAGTTGCGTTTAGCAGCCAGCTAGCTAACTCACTGCCTCCCGTATTATAAGATTAGCATGTCAGTTGGCTAGAGGTTATGACCTTACCGTGGAGTTTACTGGAGCGTCACTGGAAGTGAAGCTGGACAGTATTTACCTGTAGAAAAGACCAGTAAATCACAACTCTGACCTGTAGTGGACCCGTTATTGAGCGTGAACCTGAGGAAAGGCGTGGCTGAAGTTAGCTAGCCTGCAACTGCTGCACCATTTAAGGTGGAAAGGGGAATTCGATAAGAAGTTAACTTCAGAAAGCCAGCAGTTGAGCTTTTAACTGAGAGCGAGGCCGAGTTTTCTGGTAACCCGACCTGTAGACTTGAGTCAGTCTATCCATGTGTGCAAACAACTGCAACCATCTCTCTCTCTCTCTCTCTCTCCCTCTCTCTCTCTCTCTCTCTCTCTCTCTCTCTCTCTCTCTCTCTCTCTCTCTCTCTCCAAAAAAAGAAAATGAGCAGCAGATTGCTGGAACATCCTAAACTCTCTGTCTGGGTGTTGTGAGAGTTCACCCAGACTAACTGCTGCTGATGTGTGTTTTGAAGGACCTTTCAAATACGCCGTGTAAACAGAGCGCAACGACATTCCTATGGCAGCCGATTTGACAGACATAAATGTGGTGATTTTGGGGGAACCCGGTGGGCGGACAGGGAGAAGAAGGTTCAGGTGAGAGAAGAGCTGTCAGCGCGGCGTGAAGTTTCAGTAAAAACGGTCAAATATACTGACAGCTGAGCCGAAAGCGACTCCGCTTCTGCAGCTGCGTCGCGGAAACTCCAGTGTGAGTGATATAACATTATTTTTGAATTGTTTCTCAGTCGCACCTGAATAACAACTGTGGGGAAATGATCTCCGTTAGAATTGCCTCCTACTTTTCCACTCTTCCTCTGGCAAAAGTAGAACAGTTGTTCCACTTCTCTGGCAGTTGGGGAAAAAACATGATTACTGCTACTGGGGCACAAACACAGTCGATCTCTTAACCGGTCCCTGCAAACACAGTTATGTTGTGACAACGTACTGTTTCGGTTCCCACAACGTTGAAATGTAATTCCTCAGAAAGTTGTGAAACGTTGTGACAGTGTTGTGGTAACGTTGTCAGTACGTTGTCAGAACCTCCTAGAATCCTACATACATTCCATTATGGAGTCCATGGGATTTTGCTAAGTTGCTAAGATAGTAATAATACCTAAACAACGTTATTTAGTAGTTACAGCCTTGTTCAGACAAAGGAAAAAAACAACATTGTGAGAAAGTAGACAACATTGTGACAACGTTGTGTGTTTGCTGAGTGTGACAACGTACTGTTTTGGTGGCCACAATGCTGTCTCAATGTTAAAATGTAATTTCCTCAAACCTTTGTGAAAACATTATTTAATATTGTTATGATAACATAGTGGTAATGTTGCCAATATGTTGTCAGGACCTCCTAGAATCCTTCATACATATCTGCATGAAACTCCATGGAATATTTGCCAACAGGTACATATAATATCGTAAAACATTATTTAGTCGTGACGTTATGACAACCTTCAGACAACATAATAAGCACCACCTTTGACGAGGTTGGAGCAACACTGTAAGAAGGTACACGGTGTTGTAATAATGTTATGTGTTTGCTGGGAATTTGCAGTGCTCGGGGATGGACGCAACCCTGGTTTTCCTTTTCTGTCATGTTTTTTTAATGTAATCTAATATGTTCGACTCACCAATGGCGGCTCGACAAGTCCAGTCCTGTTATACAGAAACTTTAGTTAAAATCCAGACATCTTAAAGGTGCGATTCACAATTTTTAGTTAAAAACATTGCAAAGGTGATTACAGTCATTAACAGAATGTGATGAAATAACAGTTTGGATGGTAAATAAAGAAATGTGGCAGAGATATATCTATACAGAGATTAGCATGGTAACCAGCTAACCCTGTCCTGTCCTGTCTGTCTTGGTGTACCATGTTACACATCAAGAGGCTCCAGTGAGTCACTGTAGTGTCGAATGTGGCATCAGTCCAGCATGAGAAGATGAAAAAATAGCACTCACTGCCCCAACAGGAGCTGTGCCCTGACTGATTGCATCCTAACAGCGACTAAACTGCCCCATTTGAAAGGCTTCTTCACTTTTTTTCTATGGCAGCAAAGGATCTAACAGGTGAAGCCAACATATCCCAAGGTTTATTGTGTGCCGGTAGGAACTTAAAGTTGCTGGGTGACAGAAGCAGAGTTTCATGAAGCAGTGGCAGAAACAGTGGTGCTGACCCAAAGAAGAAATCCAGCGTAGCGTCTTATTTCGTTTCCGCCTTTGCAGTCAACATGTCCTGCAAAGGATACACCTTGGCGTACCAAGAGGTGGCCCCTGAATTTGGACACAGCGAGCATATTGTAACCTTTTGTCAATCATGTTAAAGCTTCTGCTCGTGATTAGAACATTTAAGAACAGATAGCTAGTGAAGGAAAGAGCAAACGTGACTATGGCTGAAGCTTTTGGCAAGCGGCTGTTATGCATTTTGCTGGTGCTGTGTTGCCCCATATTGTTTGGAGTGTGAATTTGACAGGCTGCTTCATCTTACCAATTGCTACTTTAACAAAGGTATTTTTGCCCATTCATGATGTTTTATTGGTTGTGGCACATGTGATCATGTGAACGCTGAGCTCTTTTTGATATGTATGTACAATTAAATAAAAATAATTTAGTATCAGGGGCGGCATGGTGGTGTACTGGTTAGCACTGTCGTCGTACAGCAAGACAATCCCGGTTCGATTTCCGGTCCTGTGGAGTTTGCATGTTCTCCCCGGGCTTGAGTGGGTTTCCTCCGGGTACTCTGGTTTCGTCCCACATGCTTGATAAGTTGATTGGTCACTCTAAATTTGCCCATGAGTGAGTGTTGGCCATGCGATGGACTGGAAAATTGTCCATGGTGTACCTCGCCCAGTGATGCTGGGATTGGCTCCTGTGACCCTGACTAGCGGGATTAAGCGGCAGACAATGGATGGATGGATAATTTAGCATCATTTGCTAGAAAACAAATTGCAGTGTTGCAATGCTGTACATAATAGGCCAATACCTAAACTTTAGAGATTAAAAGTGTTCTAGATGTAAATGAGCACTCAGTAAGTCTTAACTAAACTGTTAACTTTTCCCTCTCCTCCAAAGTTATATCAAAAACATCAGTTCTTTCAGTACAGCAGCAAAGGTTACACATAGTTAGGGTGCTTTGCCTCATAAATTTGCTCATAAACTGTAAAAGCTTATCGTAAATAAATTGCATGACTGTAAGGAATGTGTGCATGAAAGGATATTACTGTAAATGTGCCTTGCATGCATTTTACATTCAGCTACACTAACTGCAAAGGGTGCCAAACTGAAACAGGTACATAGGAAACCAGTCTGACAGGTGATGTAAATGATTACCGAATCCATCTGTGAGCATTAATGAATCCAGTGAAGCCAAGAAAAGGTCTAAAAATGTCTGCGTTCCATTTGAAGTTACGAGATGTGGGCGCCTTTGGAGCAAATAGCATAGGATTTTCCTATTTGTTTCTCATTCTCTTGCCTTTGACCCCATCTCAAACCCTGTGTAGTTCAGCCAATACTGTGGTTACTCCGAATTCCTGTGGGTGAGTCATATTGTGCGCCATGTCTTATGGGATATTGTCTTCCCGAAAATTTCCCTGCAGCTTGGAGCCCATTTGGCTGCCCATGAAAGAGTGCATGTGTGAAGCCTTACTCACATCCACCCTGATTCACTTCCTGAGAACCCATGCAACAGCGTGAAATGACCCAAATGCTTTCAGTCCCAACCCAGAAGAATTCCCTCCCAGTATAACTGCAGCAAAACACACACACCCTCACACCCTCACCCACACACACACACACGTGTGATCTGGATTGAGAATGAAGCTTCATTTGTGCTAGTCCAAGTATCCAAGTGCGAAAGCGTAATGTCAGTGGAATCCCAAACAATGTGATTTCTGAGGGCTTAGAAGTCTGTAATAAACAACAAAAAAAATATTCAGGGAACTTTAATTCAGATATTCCTTGTACTTTTCCCAAAATACCACAAGTTCTGACGAGCCAGTGACCACAAGCACCTGTTCCTTAGACCAGGCGTTCCCACCCTTATCCCAGCCCCAGTCAAGCCACATTGCTCTGTCCAAGCCAGGTAATCATAGAGCCCTGCACCACACACATTCTGGACTTGCTGGTGATTCCTGAAGGCTGCTGTGAACCTTGGAACAAATTACTGCAATTTTCCGTTGCAAAACACATACATAGCACTTCCAGCATGCACTGTTTTTAATAAAAGTGCTTCTTATTTTTTTCTGCTTGTCATCTGAAGACAAAATAAAGAATTAGACATGCTATAATTGTCATTTGCCCCTTTGTGAACGGCGGCACAGGCTGATTGCTTACTGACTGATTACAAAAACCGCCATCAAAAAGATAATCTGCGCCCCCTCCATTCTACACATCCTCAGAGGAGTCCCTTTGACACCAGATGATTAATTCAGTTCATGTGACTTTTCTTGACTCATAAAGGGGGTATTGCTCCCACAGCTTTGACTGCTTTAATTACTAGTCAGGCCAAATGCATGATCACTAAATAACCACATGACAGTTCAATATCTGAACAGAAGTTAACCAGCCTTTCCAGCAAATCCAGTGCAGTCATGTGTCTGGAATGAATGTGGATTAGTAGCAATAGTTTCCGGATAAAAGCACGGATGCTACATCTATACAAGAAGGCAAATAGGAAATCCTAAGATATCTTTGAGCAGGGTTGGGTCATTTTCCGAACAAGGTGGAATTTGGAAAGGAAAAAATGAAATTCACAAATTGTATGGCACTGGTGTCATCACACTGAAATGTATTTTCTCAAAACGATAAGGGATCTGTAATTTTAATACAAATTACTTAAATTAAAAGAAAGATGACTAAAGGTACTGACTAAGAGTAGCTACATTAAAAATATAAAAATACAATTTATGAAAACCTGTATTTGTATTATAAAAATCACAGTTCATAATAATGTCCAGCCTGAAAAACCCTGTTAAATGTGAATTTTATTGTGTGACAGTATATTTCGTATACTCAGACCAAACAAAGAATGCCTTTGAATGATCTATATACAGTCGCAAGAAATACTGAGTGAACTTCATTATTCCCTGCGATTCTGCATTGATTACTAATAAAAAGCAGCCTGACCGTTACCTAGGTCACAATTATAGACATACATTTGTAAATAAATTGTAGTAATAACATCAGCAGTACTTCTCATGTATTTTAAGCACAGTGAGTAAGATCCATAATGCAGGCTAGGAAAAGTAAGTGAACCTCTGTGTTAATAACTTTCCTGAGAGCAAATTTGCAAAATGTGTATTAGTTACGGAGTTAGTGTAAGCCCTGCTTTAATGCAAACAACTTTCAGAAGACGTCATATTGAGACACATGAAGCTGGAAAAGGCTTCAAAAGCTTTGCTAAAGACTTGCGTGTTCATCAATCCATGTTTACACAAACTGCCTACAAATGGTGAAAATTCAGGACTATTGCTGCTCTGCTTAGGAGTGGATGTCCTGTTAAGATCACTCCAGAAGCACCACGGGCAATCCTCAAACAGGTTTCCTGCATAAGGCCTACAGAAGACTCTACAAACAGCAAAAACATTTCTTCATGGTCCACTAATAGAAAAGAATGTTTTTCATGGGAGCACTCCTCGAAGAAACCTGCTGCAGCCCACAAAATTGTAGCCTGATTAAAGTTGGCTCAAGACCACCTGGATGTTTTACAATAGACACTGCATACCCAAACCTTACCTAAGCTGAGAGGCATGGTGGACAGAGCATCATAGAAAGGTCTGACGCCTTTCAATCATGGGGGCACAATGAATTGAAATGTGTATGAAAAAAAATTGCAGGAGAATGCAGCAGTCCATAATCTCAAGCTGAAGCGATTGATAATACAACAGTCGACTATAGACTGGTTCAAAAAGATGATTTGTGTTATGGAGTGGTTAAGTCAGAGTCCTGACCTCAACCCTAGTTAGATGCTGGGGTATGAGCTGTGCAAGCAAGGCATCCCAGAAATATTGAACTGAATATGAACTGAAACACATTTGCAAGGAGGACTGGTCCAACATTCCTTCTCAGCATTGCGCAAGTCTTATTTGCAGCTACAGGAAACATTTGAGGGTGCTGATTGCTGCTAAAGAGGATGCACAGGTTATTAAATATAATGGTTCTCTGACTGTTTCTATCCTGCACTGTGAATGTGCTAAAAAATACATGAGTAGTACAAGTGATTGTGTGCTATTAGTATGTTATTAGTTTAGTTTACATTGTGTTTGCCTATAACTGTAACTTAGATAATGATCTGGCCACATTTTCTTAGTAATTATGATAGAAATCCAGTAATTCCAAAGACTTCACTTATCTTTTTTGCATCTGTACGACAAAAGTTTTATATTGTCAATTGTTCTTAGTTCTTCATCATTCTTTTCATTGTATGCAGCTATTAAGACAAAATCCCAGTCTTCCTGCAGTCTTTCAGAGAGAAAGACAAGCTGGAGGCAGTGATATATAGATGGGTACAGCATGTGCCAGGTTCACACAGTGCAGCAACTGTTATCTCTGCTATGAGGTGCTCTACCCCACCCGAATGAAAGTCAAGTATTTCAACTATGCGGGACAAGGCATAAAATAACACTCTGACTGAGATGGTGTAATGAGGCAACAAGAAGGACGCCAAAGTAGGCTGCGGGTCAGAGTAAAGTGAAGTCTATTAAGTGGGAGAGTGGCAAAATAGAGAGGAGCTAAAGGTCACAGTCACCCTGTCCTGGAACTCTTGTCACTTTCACTATGAAAGCTGCGCACACCCCTCCAGTGCAGCTTTAATAGGACTGGGTCTACCCACAAGCACAAAATTACATGGAGCCTATATTGATAGCTTAAAGACTAGCCTCTGAGAATACAGATGGAGGGAGGGGAAGAGTGGGAGTGAAGGATGAAAAAATGGAGAAAATCAATAATGAACAGCTAACACAAACATAATCAGAAGAGCAGGCCAATATATTACTCATGACCAATACACGCATCGGAGGATTCAATTCAATTTACAGGGAAGAGAGCAAAAAAAAATAAATAAATAAAACGTGGAAAGTAAATAGAGCGGCTCATTCAAATTCATTAGAACCTGTCCCAGAGTGCCTTCAGAACATTCCCTTTTAAAAATACAAACGCAAAACACGGCTTCATATTCTCTAGCAGGGCCGGGCACTAACTCAGAACAGATGAAGCTCGCACACCGCTGCCTCCTAACTGTACGAGTCGGCCGCAGCAAAACAGATTCATCAGAATAATGATAATAATAAAAGAAATTCAAATCGATGAGAGGCAGCCTTGCGCGAAACCGTGAGCAATGACGTGTGGGCTTGGCCGTGCCATTGGTGCTGGCTCCTCTCCGCACTGATGTTTTAATAGGTGCAATCCCTCTCCACTCCCTCTCTTGTCCAACCCGGTGTCTGGATTACTTCATAATCCACACTACATTATGGCGCTTACGTTAATTGAAAGACAAATGAGTTTATTGGGGCGTAATCCATCACTATGACACAGGGCTTGAGGAGTGCGGGGAAGGGGAGAGGTGGGGGAGGAAAGAAGAGAGGGAGGGAGGGAGGGTGGGGATGGTTGACTTGTGCCTTTGTACTACACCCAGACTCCTGAGCCAGCTGGATCAGAAGTATCTTCTGCAGCAAGTACACACAAACCCACACACAGAGAATTACGTTCATGTGCACATTCATTAATTACCACCTACTCTGCACTGTATGGAGATTTAGGAGACAGGTTCATGTTCATTAATATACTTCAGGACTAATCAGATGTGGAGATATATTTTATTTTCAGTTCTCAGTGTATTATTCAAAACTGTGTACTGCAGGTCACAGTGTGGGTGGAAGAAAACAAAAAAAAACAAACACAAATTTACTAACCAAGTTAATGCAATTTGTCCATCTATTCATTGTCAGTTTCTGCAATTGTTAGGGAAATTGATGATACGTGAATGTTAATGTTGGCCAGACTCAAACCTATGAGAATATTGAACCAGAGTTTAAGTGTGCCACTGTGTTTTCTATCCCTGTATAAAAGATGCATGATATATTCCTATATTGTTGGATGCACTGCAGAGCACATCTCTGATGGATTAGAGCCTATTGCTGTTTTGTTTCAGAGAGTTTGAGAGTTTACATGCTAAAACATGATGAATGTGTGACATATTCCAGCTCATGCATTTTCTTGTTCAAAAAGATGGAAACTAAGTAAATTTAAGTTTGTTAGATGACAGTTGTTTGTAAGATCACCATCATTGTTCTTCTGCGTTTTAACTGCTCAGGTTGTAAATTGATGCAACATTTTGTAAAATTACGCAACCTGTTGAATTCATCCTCTAAACAAATAGGGGGCAACATATCACCAGACAGTTGTGGCATCCAAACCTTTTGCACAAAACAAGGAAATTCAGTTCCTCCCTCCCCCTTCACTCCTTACCAGCAACAAACATTATCCCTTTACTCACCGGGAGCTGTCTCCAGCAGTGGAAAGCAATGCCAATGTTAACTTTTGTTTTGCTTCTATTTATATTCCTTCTTTTGTTTCCTTGCCAGGAGAGGATGGCACTGGTTACTGTTCCTTCATTAGCTAACTGATCTTAGATGATGTAACTCTGAGCAGAATCTTCAACATGATTGACTGACGGTTAGAATACGCCACCAGGGCGGCGCTACTTCTTCATTCTGTAATGTTGGACTCATTTGACTTGACATTACCGTCACTCACTGTTTCCTTGTGAGGTACAAAGTAGTATTATGTCATTGATGAGCTGGGGGTAGCTGGTTAGCATGCTAACTTCAGTAGATATCTCTGCAACGTGATACATAAATGTCTTTCATATATTGTTAAAATAGTCATTTCTTTACATTCTGATGAATTTTGGAATGTTTAACCTTAAAACTGTACAAATTACAGATTAATCTCATTTTAAGTACTCAGGCAATTTGGTATGTTTTTGGCTTTAATGTGTTTGCGTTATTTGAATGTGTGTAGTAGGTGTAACTAGATTTATTATCCTGGGCAAATAACAACCCATATTCAATTGTAACCAAATTTCCCCTTGGGATCAATACAGTACATGAATCTGTCTGTCTTTCTATTTGAGCTAACCTCTCAATCATGAGTTTGAAGGAATAGGATTTTTTCTGAGTGGGTTTAGAGCCAGGTTGAAGCTGAGTTTTCACATACAGCATTGGGCTCAAGTCATGCTCAGTTTTGATTTCCTATGCAGTAGATTTGTTTTTATGGAAATGAGTATGCCTAAATAAATATATATAACACACTTTGGCACACATTCTCTCTAGTATGGTCTAGTCCAGTGTTCACCAACCCTGATCTTGGAGATCTACCTTCTTTCAGCATTCCAACCACAATCTACTTCACCTATTGCTGCTATTTAACAGAAGTCTTTGATATGATTGACTGGATCAGATGCATTAGATATAGGTTGGACATAAACTCTGCTTACTGTTTGGCATGGAGGGAACAAATAGAATAATGGCTACAAGGGAACTCTTTAAAATTCCAAATGAATGGGGGACATCCTTACTGTGGAAAACATTATGTCCTGGCCATTGCATCAGCATAGAGCTCGCAATAGTATTTGAGCCAGGGTAGCAGGAGGACATTGTCTATTCAGCAACATGTCCTTGAACCAGTTGAGCCTGTTACGTTTTTTAAACTCGTTTTCTTTCAGTGAGCTCAGGAAAGCACTGTAAAACCTGCATGTCTGCGTTAATCTTTCTCTGTTTGGTTAGCACAGGCAGGTTTCAAGTTTAGCACCAGTTTGGCCTGGTCCAGTGTCAGTATATATGATCTGGATTCAGTCATTCTCATATGATGGATGTTAGCAATGATGCATAATGATGCAAATCAAAAGCATGTGGGGCAAATAACTATACTGCCTATAGGAGCTGCCCAGCATTTCTGTAAATGCATGGAATAGGTCGTAAATCATCACAACTATTCAGCATGACACCACACCACATCATGATACTAACACATACTACTTCCTCAACCATTAGTTGTTGTGTAAAATATATTATAGCGTCCAGTTATTGGCTCGCATGACCTTGGATGCACAAGGGCAGTGCACATGGGAAGTGCTAGACTCACAGTAAATCATGTATGGATATTATTTGTGCAGCAGGGTTGGTTGTGTCATTCCGTGCTGGGCTGGGAGGTAGTTGGGGCAGTGCTAGTATGGGAGATGTATGACTGTTGGTGACCTGCCTGCTCCTCGGCCATTACAGCCAGTGCTGTTCAATTAAAGAAGCGCTGTTTCCCACATCGTCTTCCCGAGGATACTATTATGCTAGAATTAGAACAACAAGAGCAAGAACACAAAGAACTAAACAGCTATTATAGAACCAAACATTATAAAACAAACCAACAAATAATGTAATTCTTGTAAAAAACGATGTAAAAATATTTCACAATAATACTATTAAAAGCACTTATTATTATTATTATTATTATTATTATTATTATTATTATTATTATGCAGTGAACCTACTGCTGTTATATTGTGTTACTGAGGAGCTTCTGCTAGAAATATCACAGCACAGTTATTCGAGCTGCAGATTATCACATCATTTTCTATACAGTCATTGTAAACATTTATTTTGAAGTTATAAAATGTTTGTTCAAATGACAAACAGTCCAGCCTCTGTAAAAGAGGAGAGGGCCATCAGGTGATCTAAAATAACTCAGCTGTGCTTACAACTTTTGATTGAAATCAGTCCGAAATGAACAGAAGGGAATGAAGAGCTTCCAGAAACACACTTTGGAAGACAAAAGTTGGTAGCCTGTGTTGAACAGCATTTCCCAAAAGCATCACTGAGCAATCACTGTAACCAGGGAGAGAGTGTTCAAGATGACTGTGGTCTGTGAAACTTTCGGGAAACTCACCCCTGGTTGGGTCAGAGGTTTGGGCTCCGATTTCAGACCTGTGTGGACCCTCACACACCAAGTAATCCAAGATTTGTCAGCCCAGTGGGAGGACACTAAATCATATATTACAAAAAGATAATTTTATATTATAAAAAGATAATACAATTAAATGTAGAATTTGGAATTAATTTAGAATGGCAATGTTGTATTTGGTCCAAATAATACCAAAAAAGGACTGATAGCAGTTTTGACTTAAACTATAAGCATGGCTTCGCTGTGAGTGTGTGTGTATTGCAAGTGAACAGCAGTCTCTTGTGGCTTCTCTTCTCAGCTCTGCTGAACTCATCCCTGCAGTCTTGGGCTGAATGGAGGAGCAGCACTCTCCAGTGCCTCATTTAGAGCTTTTATCTTTTCACCCTTCATAAAACATAATCAAATATGCCAACCAACCTCAAATTCAGCTCCATTTGGTGATGCTCATTTGCACTATAGTTCAGTTGTGAGGATATAAAACTACAGTTCATTAAATAAGTGTACTTTTATATCTTCATATGCCTATTCATATTTTTATATCGTTATAGGTGCTGCATTCCCACAAATAAAGGCTGTAAATTAAAAATATTCTTTGGAGTGATGCCAAAGAAGAAACAATTGCAGTTTGCAAATAGATATTTCAGTAGATTGTTCTTTAAATTGCTATTTTTGTAAATGAGATCTGTGGGAATTGTGTCAAAAGGCCCATATCAGGGATGGCTGAATTTTCATTTTAATAAAAAAAACGTTTAATTTACAAAACCCTTTGCTCCTCAGCCTATATATGGAAACCAATCTGCAAAAACAACCCTTTCTGATGTAGGTTTTATGATGTCCCAAAAGCCAATACATTCTTATATGTCTACCAATTTAACCTGTAGCAGTTTAGCTCCACTCTTTCACACTTACAAGTTACAAGGAGTGGCTAATTTATCAATGATGCACAATACAGAGCAGCCAATCAGACAGGCTATTTACAAATATCAGTCGTTCCACCCTAATACGTTTTTTAGATACAAGTTTTTTTAAAACTGCATTTCTAAGTAAGAACCATTTAGGAACTTTTTTTTTTAAGTGCAATTGAATTTAGTTCATTGCACTATAACTTTTCTTTTGTCTTTTGTGAACTGTTATAGTGTCAACAGAGAGACATAGTTGTGTGTGTGTGTGTGTGTGTGTGTGTGTGTGTGTGTGTGTGTGTGTGTGTGTCAGCAGAGAGTTAGCCCACCACAGTCTGTTAACAATGCAGGAGTTCAGACTGCTGCGCTGGATAGACACACTTCACATTTTCCACTCTACACCCCCTTATTAACTGCCCTACATCACTGAGTGTGCCTTATTCACATCGTGTCTACCTGCCAACATGTGCATATACCAGTGTCTGCACTCGTGAAAACAATGAGTTGGTAAGAAGAAAATAAAAAGGTTTACATATTGGAACTGTAATTTAGTACACTGGCAGACATGTATTAAAATCTGCTGAAGTCCTGAAACAACTGCTGAACTTGTGAACTGAACATCTGATCATTAAAATGTTTTATAATGCTCGCTCGTCTGCATGCACGAGAGAATTAGATGGTTTCCGGACTGATTTAGAGCTACAGGTGTAGCTTTTCTACCATGTTAGCCACCCTTCATACATCATTTAAATCACATACACAACACATGGCTCCACTGCGAACCATAGCTAGACACTAAAGACACTGGAAAAATGTAGAGCGGAAAAAAAAACCTTTCAGTGTCATAAAGTGAAGGGTTTTGTTCCACAACCATTATACAGCGGTTATAAAATTTTTTTTTTCTTGATAGAAGCTGTTGGGGGTGAGTTTAACACACACAAAATATCAGTGCTATATTTTATTAATATAACTTTTATTAGAGAAATAAAAATGTGGTTTCTGTTAGTTTGCTTTTGTTCTTTTCAATAACTTTATATCCAACATATCCAAATCTATTATGAATGAATGTACAGCTTTTTGTATGAGCAGCAGTAATGGAGACTATGCACTTGAGAAAGTTGATATTTTTAATGATATTTATAGATGGTTTTCACTCACCGTTTTTGTTTTGATACACATAGATCTACAATGTTGTGTAAGAAAACTCAAATTTAACCTGGAGTAACCATAACCCAGTTTTTCATTTTTCCTTTAAACTTGTCAGCTTACTAAACACTGCTTGATAAATTTCTTAATTTACTGTTTTGCATATAGTTTACATCTACCTTCTTTGTTGTTGATGTATAGAGTGACAATTTAAACACTGTTGAATCTTTTTTACAATGAAATTGAATTTATGATTTTTCCATACATTTCTTTATGTTTATTGAGTGACTTTATTAAATTATTAAAATTAACTTTATTAAAATTAACTAAAGTGCTAAATATAGGGTTTAATAATCCTTGATCTTACCATCAGAATTGATAAAACAATCATGCAAAATACAAAGATATGCAAAAGTGAAAAAACCTTAGTCTAGCTATGAAAGTGTTAATACACAGCTGCACAACAAGCTACAACAGTATGTGAAATGCTGCATGCATCTCTGTTGCAACCATACACATCGATACTGAACTATACATTACAGTGTATCCCAGATATGTGAAGATGGGCAAAGAAAGTAAATAGAGTTACTACATATCTGTAAAGAATGTAGTGTGTAGAATGTGCCTTCACTGGTCACCACAGTTGGAGATATTGACAATATTGGTTTCATCTCTCTTCACATGCAGGTGATGTCTGTCCTTGGAAATGTCGACTGTCTGCTCCATGTTTAATACATTTTTTTACTCCTGCTATATGTAGACTTCTCTAATGGTTCTCAGGTTGTTCTCGAATGTTCTGGAAAGAGTGCATATGCCTTGTGCCTGGTACAGCATACAGTGTCGTTGTTTTGTAACAAGCATTTTGTGTGCTGTATTTTGGTTGATGGCAGATTGAATGCATCCACGAAGTCGCTAGGGGAAGCACTGCTTGGTCCTCTGTTGGGAGGCAGACAGGCAAAGCAGAAACGCAATAGTTAATGCTTCATTCTTTGGAGCCAGCTGAAATGAACCATGGCCTATTATCTGTCAATGGGTGGCTTAGTGTGGTGGCTGAAAAATGGATAGAGAGAATGAAGTTGTCAGGAGTAGTTGTGGGGGCAGAGAGGGCTACCTCTAGCCACTTAATCTAATAGTCTGAAAGCGTAATGGTGTAGTTTGGTGCTATAGTGTGAAATGGAAGAACAGTATTAATTGTCAGTTTCTGTCCTGCGTCTTCTGGCAGCAGAACAGGCTGAAGAGGAGCCGGGTGAGGTTCACTCAGTTAGACAGTCAACTGCTATCAGCTAAAAGGCTTGACAGGCTGAGACAACAGGGAATGCCAGAGTGTCCATGCCAGACAATCAGTGAAGATCACCGAAAGCAATCAGTGTGTTTGGTGAAATGTGTCAGGTGCACACCACGCTTTCGGTGTGTGCGGGAGGAATACAGGAGGAGAATAGAAGGCACAAAAACAACGTTTAGCCCATTGCCCCCGCTCTCCTATTGCAAGCTGAAACACAGTCGTTTGTAATTGAAAGTTCAGTCCTGTGACTCAATTTGGGCACGGTGTCAGCGTTCATAACATCTGGAGACGAAAGCTTGCTGAGCAGGATCTGGGGGCACAATGTACTCAATGACCCCAGAAACAGACATTGTAGAAAAACCTTTCCAGCGTTGTGCTTACAGGCCATTGAATGCATTTATTTAGCATTTTCAATTGTTCTCAGGTGTTTACACCCTTTTGACTTGGCCCTGGAATGTAACAAGCTGTTTTCCCTTTTTTGATGAGCTCATGAATAATTTGATTTGCTAGTTTACAGCGAGACACCGTGATGGCTTACACAGAAGCCTCATGTTGAAATAAACACAAACAGGACTTAACTTTCATTTAATTAAGGTGGGTCACAGCTATTTAATTAGCTGTGGTACTTGGAGCTTTCTCATAGCTAATGTTATCTAAGAACAAACAGTAAATTAAGTTTGCTAGCTCACTTTGAAATCTTCAGTTTAAGCTGATCTGGCTTTAACCATTGCCGCTGGTGTTGTGATACTAATTAAGGTGAAACAAGAGCAATCAAAGGCGCTGTGTGTTTGTGTGTTTACCGTGAAGTGAACATATGTGATTAGAAGTGATTGGCAACCTTCAGATAACATTGTATCTTATGTCTTCTTCACTGATGCTACAATATATTTGGAAAATCGAATGGTTAAATTAATATAAAAATGTAAATATCAATGCATAATAAACTATACTTCTTTGGTTACAAATGCTCATTTAAGAATCTTGACTGTTAACTAAAGGAATACAATCATAGTGAGCTTGTACTGTTGCACTGGCTATGCCTACTGAACAGCCATATTTACAATAAACGCTTTTAAATACTTTAATTTTGAATTAAGTTAACTAGCTCTGCAAAAAGCTTATATATTCTTTGACAATGTCCTTTTATCAGCCACTGCTCACCGATTTATTTGGGGTCAAGCTGATGCAAGATAGCTGCCTTCTGTGCAGTTCAACCATCTACAGGTCACCAGCTTTCTTACTGACGTTTTTATCCATCAGTGCTACACAACATTTCATACATTCATATGCACAATCTTAAAAACAAAGCTACGGATTACATCAGGAGTGTCCAGTCTTATCCTCCAAAGTCTGGTATGGCTGCAGGTTTTTTTCTCCACAGTTTAAAGTGAATCTGTCTCTACTTGTTTAATTATTTGCTTTCTGACGAAAGATCTGTCCTTTTGCAGACAGTATCGGATGCTCCTGCAACAGGCATTATGTGGTTTTCTTTACATTTTTTTTGGAAAATGGATTTGAGAAATTGAGATGCTTCAGTCTCAGTCAAACTTCTGGTGGCGGGTCAGCTGCATTTTAGTAGCAAAATAGAAAAATAAAAATAAAAAAAGGCTACCAGTCAGAACAAGGGTGCCCACTGAGGGGTCCAATCAAATGTCATTTCTTTGTGTGATGTAGAGGAACCTCTTCTGAAAACTGAAAAATGTTTTAAAAATAGACGCGTGTGTATGATTGAGAACCACTGAGAGGTTTAAAGAGCTTTCTATAACCTTCATATTCTGTGGAGGATATTTTGACTGTAAAAAGGTTCTGCATGCATGCCGAAAATTTTTAGGAACTTAAACTAATGGCATCACACACAAACACACTCACAAAAGTCAGAAATGTAAATTAAATTATGAGAGAAATATAAAACCTTCATGAATCAAATATAAGATAATATTACATTCAATAATCCATGACTCACTATTTACTGTTCTGTGGACATGGCTCTTATTTACTGAAAAGAATATTCAAACATGTGTCATTTTCACATGAACTACCCCAGCAACAAAATTACTGCCAAATACTGAAACAGAAGAATTAGAAGATGAAGCATCTATTGTTATATTTTATTCATGTGCAAATGTTGTACATGTTTGAATCAAGTCAGTTCAATGCATTATGTTTCTCAGTTGTCCAGGCCTGTAAAGTAGCAAAGCCACTGCATTTAATGTGGAGTAGCATTGATTTTTAACTTGACAAAATGACCAATTAGCACATAAAATGCACTTTCTATTACATTCATGGTGACTCGGGCTCAGCAAAATGACTTTGGGACTATTTGGACCATTATCAAATACCACTAGCTGTATTCCAGACTAATTAACTTCTGGTTCCTGCTCATAGATTCTTTAAGCATGTCCTCCCTTCCTCTTCAGTCTAGCGTTCTTGTGACCTGCTCTTCACCTTTTTATCAGTGTTTATGAAGTTAAAGAATTTTAGGGATGGTTCCAGAGCATCAGGTGTTCAGGATGTCAGCCCCACTAATCCATTTACTAATCTCCCTGATTGTGGGTGATGGTGTTTGTGGTGGTAGGCAGGTTCTATTCATCTGTTTTTTTTCCAGTAGCTCTGTATTGCAATTAGGACATCAAAAGACCCAGCTTGCAGGACAGCATTCAGTGCTAAGAGACATACAGAATATGCTTAGCAATTACATCTACAATCGTGATGCTGAAATGTTCTGCTGGTCTGAAATTATTTTTAATTAGACAACACCCTGAGCAACATGTAGCAAGAACAAAAGACTCCTATGGGCTGACAATCAACAGAGCACATTGGCTCCTTGTTTCACATAGTCCTTGTCTTACATCAATAGACATCTTTCCTCATGAGTATGGCTTTGTCATCTGAAACAACAGCTCTGTCAGACGCAAGAAGGAAGCATACAAAAATGTTTAGGCTAGCATACGCTGAGCTCAGGCGTTTCCCCCTCATACTCATGTCCTACTTTTGAAATGGTGCAGAAAACAAACAAGATGGATGATTTTCCTTCTACTAAAGTGCTTTAGCTGCAGTGCATAGTGGGGCTGTCAAAGCTGAACGAAGAAAGACTGGATTTGCGAGTGTTAGGTCTTTATCTTTAAGGCCGGTGTTAAGATTCCCGAGCTACATCCTGGTTGTATGTGTAGAAACATTCTTTTCCTCAGCAGAGCACTGAAGTCAGGAGGGTTTGGCAGTAATGAAGGCGAGGTAGACTCAACCCAAGATAAACAGAACAAGGGCCCCAGCTCGCACATGCAGTACTGTTCCTAGTGCTGAAAAGAACTGGTTGTGTAGTTTTGGTTTTTTCTTTCACAAATGATTTCTTAGTATTTGTGACTAGGAGGTACCCTATGACTGCATCAGATAACATCATTTGTGCATTTCTCAGATCAACAAAGATTGGAGGACTTAAAGAACCCAGCCAGAAAATGATGTCCTTTAACAGTTCTCAGAATGGCTTGTACATTATTTCATTGGGTCCAGAAGACCTAGGGTATAATGCATGTCTTTTCTGATGTCCTCACAGCGTTCCAAGAATGTCCCCATGCTATCATAGTAAATGTGTACAGGATATAACTCTTATCCTCACCTGGACATTTTCCATTCTTCTGATGTTTTTCTTCTCTTTAGCACACATCCTACTTTAGGGCATCTGAAAGCTACAGTATTAAATGTTTCATAATTTTGTTTCAGTACACAATAAATTATAGGGGTGTGCAAAGTACTGTAATAATGTACTCAAGTTAAAATAAGTACTGTACTAATATATTGTAGTTAAAGAGTACTGTACTAATGTATTTTAGTTAAAGAGAGTACTGTACTAAAATATTTTAGCGAAAGAGTACTATACTAATGTATTTTAGTTAAAGAGAGTACTGTACTAATGTATTTTAGTTTAAGAGTACTATACTAATGTATTTTAGTTAAAGAGAGTACCGTACTAATGTATTTTAGTGAAAGAGTACTATACTAATGTATTTTAGTTAAAGAGAGTACTGTACTAATGTATTTTAGTTAGAGAGTACTGTACTAAAGTATTTTAGTTAGAAAGTACTGTACTAATGTATTTTAGTTGAAGAGAGTACTGTACTAATGTATTTTAGTTAGAGAGTACTGTACTAAAGTATTTTAGTTAAAGAGAGTACTGTACTAATGTATTTTAGTTAGAGAGTACTGTACTAAAGTATTTTAGTTAAAGAGAGTACTGTACTAATGTATTTTAGTTAAAGAGAGTACTGTTCTAATGTATTTTAGTTAAAGAGAGTACAGTACTGAAGTAGTTTAGTTAAAGAGAGTACAGTACTAATGTATTTTAGTTAAAGAGAGTACAGTACTAAAGTAGTTTAGTTAAAGAGAGTACAGTACTAATGTATTTTAGTTAAAGAGAGTACAGTACTAAAGTAGTTTAGTTAAAGAGAGTACTGTACTAATGTATTTTAGTTAAAGAGAGTACTGTACTAATGTACTTGAGTGCAAAATTGTACTTATGTAAAGTAAAAATGTACTTAAGTAAAAAATACTGTACTCACATACTTGAGTTCTTTTTTATTCCTATCTATGTTTGTAAATGTACTTGAAGAAGTGTAAGAAGTAGCATTACTATGTGAGAAGAAAAAAACATCTGAAATATGACGTGTGTGTGTGTGTGTGTTGCTGCTGCTGCGAGTCTCTCTATAACTCTATAAAGCCCAAAATAATGATTGAGAAAAAGTCAGAGGCGTCGGGTTGGAGTAACTTCACACACAGACGCAAAAAGTAGGTCTGGTTTAATATTTCCACCCAGCAAAAACTTGCTGAAAATACAGCAATAACATCTTTAGGTTCATTGATGTATTTTTTCAACTGTTAGCTCAACCAAACTTCAGTCCAACAACACTTTACTGTTTTATCCAAAGAATTTGTAATTATTTAATTCTTACCCGGTCAAGTGTCCATCTCTGTCGCTCTCAATTTCCACGTCACTATGTTACAAGTTTGTCCACTCTTTTTTCAAAAGACACCCTTGCCTTTCTCCTCCCCCTTTACCTCCACTCTCCTCCTCTTGAATCTCTGCTTTCCCCCTCCTGCCCACCCAAACACCTGAAACTATTCTGATTGCTGACTTTGCGCTTCAGTCAAAATGAGGTGTATCACCAAGTGTGTGTGTTATCAAGCAGCAGGAAAATACATTAGATTAATCTATTAAAGAGCAGAAACATCACACATGTTTTACTGTAGGGGCTACTGCACATATAGGCATAGTTTATACACATTGGCATGTAGCCAGTCACACGGTATGTCTTGGCCCTTTAAGAGCTCACTGAGAAAGAGTTCACTTTTCTCCCTATTTTATTATAAAGAGACTTTTCTCAAAAACTCCAACAATATGAATATGTTTTTTAACATCAGCGATACATTTAGACACGTTCATGAATACTGATTTGGGTCTGTACAATTTTAGTCAGTCTTATTTTTATGACTGTATTAGGGTTATATATGATCTGGAAGCTGTAGCCTGAACTAAACACAGGCCAAATTTCTTTTAATAAAGGCCATGAATTAGCCCAGTATATCCATATGATGCCTGGTAGGTAATGTCTCAAATGCAAACCTAACATACTGATGACAATCTGATGATAATGGTAAATAATTGTCCTATATCTATATACCTAACATTACAAAATGTTTTTCTGCATGTGGCTCGCAATTACATGTTTTCCCTAAAAAGGTCTCCAAATCCCCAAATCTTACTTAGTGAAGATTTATGCATTAAACGTAATATGACTATGAGTTATTGTAAATTTTGTATAATATTATTTTGAAGAAGATATTCTGGTTAGGAGATACTTTTTGACTGCAAACAGTAGAAGATTTAGTAATAGTAATAAGTTATAAGTAATAAGTTATAAGTAATAAGTTATAAGTTAATAAGGCATATTTACTCTTACAATACATAAGTATGCTACTTCACCTCTATTTTACACAGTTTAAAGAGTTTCTTCAAACATGGATGTGAAGAATTTGAATTGCCTAATGTTCTCTTAACATTCTTTTGCAAATCATGCCATGAGCATTCTCAGCTCACAGAGGTGTGGACCAGATAATATGTTTAGCAGGCTGAGTTGGCCACAGCTATCAGAATTTTGCTAGTTGCACTCTGATTGGTTATCCTTAATTCTGTATGTCTGTGCACTAGTTTAAACCTGTCTGCTGAGAAATACGGTTTTACAAACAGCCATAATGAGGTTTTTTTTTTTTTAAGCACAGTCTCATATCTTTGGGACATATGCTACAGCTTCTTTGATGTTTTCTGAATTTAGTAAGTCAAAAATTACCATACAAGACATTTTGAGAAGCATCTGCAGTGACGTGTTACATTAACACACTAGTCTGTAATTGGTTATTTTACATGCATGTAGTCAGATGTAGGAAGTTCTTTGCCGTGTTCAGCAACAAAATGTACTAGACTATCTGATAATAGCTTGGCTTGCGAGACTGTGCTGTGACCTGTACATGACCAAGTATTTATAGCGATAGATTTCCTTAGCAGAAAAAATTTGTAACATATATAAAGACCCCATTGACCCCCATTTGCATATAATGTTAAATGGGCAGTCCTTCTTTGCTGGAAAGCAATTTTAAAGTTTTAAATAGAGGGAATACGGTTTGAATAAGTTTTGTATGGTTTCAAAAGTTTGAAACAATGTATGGACAGAGGTAAATATGCTTTTGATGGCTGAATTGGCATTTTATTATCATTAAGCAGTAAAGCTAGACATTTAAATGCTTTAAGGAATTGGAGGCAGTTGGTTTTCCAGAATGCCTGCCAAGTGTACTATATTATCCTGGCTCTTTTGGCTGGTTCTGTCTCACTCTAGGCTCTTCTGAATCTTTAGAGTGTCCTCATTTAGGCTTTCACAGGACCCACATCCTTCTCACACTGGAGCAAGATGAGCAGGAAAGTTTAATGACATCATTAACATCAGAATGAAAGCTGGATTCATGGGCAGCAGTAATTAATTTCATTGAAGGCTTCAGCGCTTTAGCACTCACGGGTCCAAGACATTCTTCTTTCAGGAGAAATGCAGAACAGGGAATAATTTGAGTCTGCAAATGGATGAATAGGTTCTGAGTATTTGCCCAAGGTGGACTTCACCGCTCCAGATTTTTTTCAGAATGAATGTACAAATTTCAAGTAGAGAAAAAAACCCATTAAACCTGACATTAACAAACTCGTGTAACTCCAGCAGAAAAATGAAAGCGCGGTAAGGATGCTAATGTTAAGCAGCTGTACTCTGAAACAAAAGATGAGTTTAGCCAGAGGGTGAGACGAAAAAGAAAAGGAACACAGTAAAAAGAGGGAGGGGTAGAATGACATGGCTGCCTTCTCCACATATTGTTACAGAATTCAGAGGCAAAATGTGCCGTTCTATAGAATTTTACTCAGAATAGTTCACAGTGGTGCTGATAGGAGCCAAACATCCAAATCATTAATGCCTTCAAAAGCTCCCTCACAAGAGGTGTTATACAAAATGGATTTATATGCAGTGTGTGATTTCTGAGATTTTTAGAAATACTTGATTTCAGATTTACCACTTATTTTTAACACCAACATTTTATATATTAAAACTCACATATGGTTATGTTGCATGGTATCTAAAATGGATACATTTGTGTTGTAGACTTGGTTTCCACACTAATCGATAGTAAAGATAGCAGAGAGTCCCTACAATGAACTAATTCCAAACCACTCTGAAAGAGATGTTTACATCTATAGAATGCAAAAATCTTATTTTGCATATAGTCCTATTACCAGCAATTCTCAGTCCTCTGTCTAAATCTCCTGGTACGGCCACCAATCCAAGTTAAGGATGTTATTGGGCTAACTGGTTGTTAGGACACTCTTGCTCAATTGTGATGCACAGCTGAAAAACATTCTACTAATAAGTGAGCATAAAAGGGAACAACATTCTAGGTTAGTTTAATATCTGAAGCATCAGCAGTTGATGGATTGCTGACAGACTCATAATGGCCAGAAAGAAACAACTTTCTTTAGAGACCCGTCAGTCCATTGTTGTGTTAAGGAAGGAAGATACTCCATTGAAAACAAGAACATTTCACTGTGATCCCAAACTTTTGAGCAGTAGTGTATATATATATTGTATATATAATGTATATAATAGTAATTATAAATGTTCAATGAAAAGAGAGCCGATTTGTCTCAAACTGAAAGTGATCAGTAATGAGTTAATTCAGTGGACGCTCATCACTTCCTTTGTTTCCCTGTCTTTTTCCCTGTCTATCCCTCTCTTTCTCATTCTATCGCTGTAATTCCGAGCCCCTGGGAAAGAAAGAGGGATGGGGGTGTGATGAACAGCTTGGTCTGTTCAGACTGGATTTAGTGAAACTTTGAAAGACAGTGTGCATCCAGAGAGACTTTGAGAATAAGAAGCTGTGATGAAGTCACTGTGGCTGCAGATGTTACAATTATCAGAACGAGAATAATACACAACTGCTGCCACATTTTCGTGTGTAAGAGAGAGAGAGAGAGGGAGCAAGTAAAGGAGTGAGAACGAGAGAGAGATCAAGAGCGAGAAAATGAAAGAGAGAGAGAGAGAGAGACTTCCTGCTTCACTTGCCAAATGCTACAGCCTTTAGCAATTTTTGGCATGTTCGTGAGCACGTGAGTTGGGGAGGGGGGCCTAGAAAGAGAGTGTGAGAGAGAGAGAGAGAGAGTGAGAGAGAGGACTTTCCAGATGGTCCATAGAAACAAAACTAATTTCCTCTAATCACAGCTTTGGTCTCGGGACTCCCTGCATTCTCCCTCCTTCTTCCTACTCCACATAACACTCTAAAGATCTAATCTTAAAACAGCTCCAGAACAATTCCTGTCTGATTTGTCACCATGTGTTTTCAGCTCTGTCTGCATAGTCTTAATTATGGCACAGGTCACAGCATCCTCTCCTTTAAACGCACTCAGCCCACGCCATGTCTTCAACTGCAGCAAAAGTGCAGACAAAGAGTGTGCCTAGCACGGTGTCAGCACTGCTGTAATTAGCAGGTCATTGTTGTCTTTTTTCCCCTCTAACATAATAGCCGGCTTCAGTAAATATGGTAGTAATATTCCAATCCTTAAAAAAATCTAAGGCATTCCATATTCACAAGGGAAATTCATATTCATGTTTCTATTTGCCTCAAAAATTTGGGAAAAAATCTGTAAACCTCTTTTAGAATTTGCATTGAAAATTCCATTCAGTAAATCAGAGAAGTAAATGTTCTGCACCTTTGTTGCTGAAAGGCTGCTTTTATTCCTGATTATTCCTTGGAATTCAAGTGAAATCAAAGTTCTGGAAGCGGTGTGGTCTGTGAGCAGTGTGATTTAAGAGTGACATGACAAGGTTTCCGTTCTCTGAACTACAGGGTTTAGAAAAGCTTTTGATGCTTTGTGTCTTACAGTCATATGACCTTTTTATTATCTGCTGTACCTCATAAGACCGTCACCAAACACACAAGACTGCAGAAAGTCCACCGTTATATCAGTAACAGCACTACAACCTGAAAAATACTTATCCATGGGTTCTTTAGTAAATGCAATGATTATACATAGAACTGTAAACACTGAGAGAACTAATTTGCATAGTTAAACAGTTCTTCTCTGTGATGGAGAAACTGCTTTAAATGGTTCTTCAAATCGCTAGCAACAAGCCTAGATTTGCTGGGTGGCTATTGGTAGCTTGGCATTTGATACAGGAATGTACACATTACATGATACATTCTTGTATTTTTAATATCGCATTACTGGCGTAGAGTAACGATGTGAGAAAACATAGCACTTTAACCAAATGCCACAGATAGCCCACCACAAAATAGCATTAACACGCCACATGCACATCTTTAAACCCATCAACAATATCTAAGTTAAATGGCTTAAGCTATCTTTTACTGTAAGTATAACGTTTTGGTCCGGTTCCGAGCATGTTCGCGCCTGTTGAGCACATCCATGGGTTAAGGAGCCAGAAGCGAGTTGCTACAGTCAGTGTTAATTTTGACAGCAAATTTTGGTTTAGTTTTAGTCGTAGTCTTTTGACTAAAATGTCACTTAGTTTTAGTCATAATTTAGCCATCTGAATAGTTTTTAGTTTTAGTCTAGGTTTAGTCGACTAATTATCATAAGAATATAGTCGACTAACTCTACAGTCCATTCAGTCGACTAAAATATAAAGGGTATAAAATGTAATGCTTTTTCTTCAGTTCCCTTCAATTATTTAAGTCATTATATATACTTACACGAAATGAAACATTTATTTACCAGTTATGGAATATTATTCATGTTTGAAAGACCAATACACACAAAAACAGATTTAACAAACAACATCTGAGCTCTTCCGTAACTGCTAAGTGAATAAGAGAAAACTGTAATTTTATCCCTGTATCACCTTTTTATTTATCTCTAATTTATTTAATAATTGTTACTAGTGCTGTCAATCTAATTAAATTACATGCACTGTGGTTAACTAATCTACATTGATTGCATTTATCACTTTTTGCTATGAAAATATTTTTAATTGTGCAATTCAAATAAATTTTAACATAACAGTAAATCAATGAATAAAAAACTGCCACATCTCCAGGTCACAGTGTTCACTAGAGACACACATTGCACATTACGTGCACTAATAAACTTGTAAATAAAACTAGCTAATCTGTTTCGTGCACTTTCTAGTGTGTTCGGAGAGATTTGGGACATGATCATCAAACGCAGATGGTTGGAGTTAGCTAGCTAGTCTCCCGACTCTGGCTCTGCACATACAGCGCTTCACCTGCTTCCCACATACCTGATCCAACTAATCTGATCATTAACACCACCTTACTGAGTTAATACAGCGCTTCACCTGCTTCCCACATACCTGATCCAACTAATCTGACCACTAACTCCACCTTACTGAGTTAATACAGCGTTTCACTCGCTTCCCACATACCTGATCCAACTAATCTGACCATTAACACCACCTTACTGAGTTAATACAGCGCTTCACCTGCTTCCCACATACCTGATCAACTAATCTGACCATTAACACCACCTTACTGAGTTAATACAGCGTTTCACCTGCTTCCCACATACCTGATCCAACTAATCTGACTGAGTTAATACAGCATTTCACCTGCTTCCCACATACCTGATCCAACTAATCTGACCATTAACACCACCTTACTGAGTTAATACAGCGTTTCACCTGCTTCCCACATACCTGATCAACTAATCTGACCATTAACACCACCTTACTGAGTTAATACAGCGTTTCACCTGCTTCCCACATACCTGATCAACTAATCTGACCATTAACACCACCTTACTGAGTTAATACGGCGTTTCATCTGCTTCCCACATACCTGATCAACTAATCTGATCATTAACACCACCTTACTGAGTTAATACAGCGCTTCACCTGCTTCCCACATACCTGATCAACTAATCTGACCACTAACTCCACCTTACTGAGTTAATACAGCGCTTCACCTGCTTCCCACATACCTGATCAACTAATCTGACCACTAACTCCACCTTACTGAGTTAATACAGCGCTTCACCTGCTTCCCACATACCTGATCAACTAATCTGACCATTAACACCACCTTACTGAGTTAATACAGCACTTCACCTGCTTCCCACATACCTGATCAACTAATCTGACCATTAACACCACCTTACTGAGTTAATACAGCACTTCACCTGCTTCCCACATACCTGATCAACTAATCTGACCATTAACACCACCTTACTGAGTTAATACAGCGCTTCACCTGCTTCCCACATACCTGATCAACTAATCTGATCATTAACACCACCTTACTGAGTTAATACAGCGCTTCACCTGCTTCCCACATACCTGATCAACTAATCTGACCACTAACTCCACCTTACTGAGTTAATACAGCGCTTCACCTGCTTCCCACATACCTGATCAACTAATCTGACCATTAACACCACCTTACTGAGTTAATACAGCGTTTCAACTGCTTCCCACATACCTGATCAACTAATCTGACCATTAACACCACCTTACTGAGTTAATACAGCGTTTCACCTGCTTCCCACACACCTGATCAACTAATCTGACCACTAACTCCACCTTACTGAGTTAATACAGCACTTCACCTGCTTCCCACATACCTGATCAACTAATCTGATCATTAACACCACCTTACTGAGTTAATACAGCACTTCACCTGCTTCCCACATACCTGATCAACTAATCTGACCATTAACACCACCTTACTGAGTTAATACAGCACTTCACCTGCTTCCCACATACCTGATCAACTAATCTGACCACTAACACCACCTTACTGAGTTAATACAGCGCTTCACCTGCTTCCCACATACTTGATCAACTAATCTGACCACTAACACCACCTTACTGAGTTAATACAGCGTTTACAGCAGGACACGCTCTGAACTGTACAGGGCAGTGTGCTTTCAGGACTAGGATTAAGAAAGGCTAAGCTGGCGTTAGCAGCGGTAAAGATAGCTGACGGTGGTGCTGGAGGGCTGATGTCCAGCGCGGTGGTGATTTTCTCTAAACACAAACGCTAAACTCTCTTTCTCTCTGCTCACACTGTCTAAATAACTTAGTTCCATCATGAGTACCGACAGGTCACAGGCTCGTATGGTCTTTTCGGGTTTCGACCAATTTTGTGTAAGTGTGCGTTTGATTGATGGCTACTCGGCTTGTCCCGCCTCTCCATACACGCCGAAGTAGTTATAATTGGATGTTTTCCCAACTTGTCCCTGCCTTTCACAAAACTAAATCAGTTCTGATTGGATGTCGTCCCTGCCAAACATGTTCGTCTTGTTTTTATTCGTTGACTAAAGTGTCAATCAATTTCATCATAGTTTTTATCCTTGCTGTAGATTTTATTTAGTTATCGTCTCGTTTTAGTCATGAAAAAAAGGTTTGTTGACGAAAACTATGACGAAAATAGCACTGGCTACAGTGTAATATATTAACATCCTAAACTGCCTGCCTGTCGGATGGATGCCCTCTTGGACTGTTTTCGCACCAGTTCATGTGTTAATGTCCGCACCAGAGATTGAGTTGTTGTGACATCTTTTTTATATGGTTTGGTTGGTTTCACTGCACAACTGCTAAAGTGGACCAGAATACACAAACGATTGTTTGTTTATTGGCCAGTAATTTTGCAAGGATTCAAGTGCTCAGTTACTCACACATTTACCACCATAAAAATAGAAAACAGAGATGCTTACCAGCTATGCATCATAATCACAGTCATAGTAATTTGTGGTGCACCGTCTGTCCTTTGTTTGAATGTTCAAGTGTTTGATGACGCTGATCAACCAAAAATGCTGCTATGAGGACTGTGTGTAAATAAATTTAAATAAAAAGAAACATGTTGTATATTTCTTCCTTTAGGGCAGTAGAATATTTGTTTCGCAGTTTGAGGATGATGCTTTTTATGTATAGATTAAACAACCAGAGAGAAAAAGAAGTATTGGGTTGGTATCGAGAGTAACTCATGGTTGCGGTGCAACCATTCATTCTTGGTCTGCTATTATTAGAAACAATACTATGGAGAGTCACCATAGACGGGCAGTGCAATGCTAAAGGCAAGCGGTGATATTGAATTCTCTCAATTAGGGATTCACTGTTCAGTTGCTTTGTGCAGACCCGAGTATGGGTGGAGCGTTCACTCTTTGCCAGAACAGTCAGAACTAAAGAGAAAGATCACAAGGTAGGTGTTAAAAGAATGATTTTTGTCAATGCAGCCACTTTTTTGTCAATAAACAATTTTTGTCATAGTTTTACTACACATACTACTACTAGTAGGACCAGTAATTAATTAACTGTTACCACAAACTATTTTAAAAATAAAAATTATAATTATTACTACTACTACTACTGCCACTGAGAGTAATAACTGAGAACTGACTTTTTTAGTGTAGCCTTTTACGTTATATTATACAGAATATATAATAATAATATAATATTTATGTTATTTTACTTTCCAGCAAATTCTTTTTTGTATCATTATATTTCTTTTGCCACCAGACTCTCAGCTCGTTCTCCAATCGAGTTAAATTGAAACGGAATTGAAAGAATTGAGGTGGAGTCGACCCCGACCCTGGTAGCTAAACATAGTGCATTTATTGCATGCATAAGACAAGTCATCGGAAATGTATTATTTCTGTGATTTGTTTGCGAACGTGCCTTCAAACCTGGCACTGTCTTTTTGCAGGTTGAATGCCATTCAAGGTAATGCCTTGCATAAAAGAGAGATTGGTTTTGTTCGGGCCCAGTAATTGCTTGTCCTTGAACTCTTCAGGAATATTGCTCTCTGTTTGCCTTCTCAAGTTGATGCCTCAGCTTCCTCAAACATTTATGTTTATCTCAGTTAAATCGCTATTAAACTGTCCATGACGGCTTAGTGAAAAAACAGGCTGATGCACATTATCCCCTACAAGCTCACGTACACACATGCCTGCGCACACACAGCCCCAAACTCATTAAATGCCACCAGTCACTCGATTTAAAGATAATTCTTGTTAACATCCCGGTGACAGTAAAAACGGGGCTGTAATTTGCCAGCAGGCAGAGTGAATTCACCCATAAAATGCAAATGCCTCAAATTCAGCTCTCTAACATCTCTCACCAGATCTTTTCCAGAGGTGACATGAAGGAGATGGAGCTGTGCTGTGATCAAAACAGGGCCGTATTCATCACTGACTGGATGCTGTAGCTTCTCGTATGTCTAACAATTAGCAGTAACGATGCTACAGCGGCGTCTCAGGAAAGGCTCTGGACAACAACTTTCAAAAGGTAAATACAGTCCGACTATGGCCGCAGGCTTTGTTCTGAACGCAGACACCCCCTCCCTATAGCTATGAGCTATCTCTTCCCTCGTAAGTCTTCATTAAGGAACACCAGGGCCCCTGGCTGGATCACAGAACAGCAGACACTGCCAAGACCGGTCCCAGAGACAATTAGCTCATGTTGTAACATAACATCATGTTCTGTGTAGCTCTGAGGCAAAGGCACACGTAATGCAGAAGATGGAGATGGCAGTACAGCAGGCTGAATGAGAAAACAGCCATTGTTTTGCTGAGCAGCAGCACTTGGCAGTATGGTGGACTCTGGTTTCCTTTCGTTTGTTTAACCATTAAAAGTCATTTTCAGTACTTAAACGTAATCACACAGTTATAGAATTAATTTCACATCTCGTTGGATAATGAATTGCAATCACTGTCCATTCAGTTTTGACAGTCTGCTGTATACTGTAGGCTATACATTAAAAAGGGATGTTTTAAGACTGTACTCATATAAACAAGGCAGATATAAAAAAGACCAACGCTCCTCAGACTTCAGTCCAATTCAGTTCATTATGAAATATCATGTTTTGTAGAAATATCATGTTTTAATATCAATTTATTTCAATGAGAAACGAGTGAGAACCAATGTCAAGTGACATCATGCTTTTGTTATTGTTGTGACATCTAAAATGTAATTCCAGTCCATCAGTCTCACACTCTAGTTATTGTATTTTGTAACATGTTGTAAATGAACAACTTTATCTGATGCATGAATGATATTAGTTAGTTGTGGAGTTGTGAAAAATGCTTTTACTCTCCCAATAGGAATACACACAGTATAAAAGAGAGTCTTAATAGCCTTTGCTTTAGCGTTCCCTTAACAGCCTATACCTTAGCAACATGCTTTGTACTGTGTTTTAATACAAATCGTCAATATACCATTAATAGGCCATATTGTGAAATTTGTATTGCTTAAAAAACCCCATTCTGATGTCATTCTTAAATCTCCGTTCAGGTGATTAGCTACAGAAACTACAGTCACTTGCTCACTGCTGACTTCTCAGAATTGATGAAAGGGTCTTTTTAGCCCAGTGGGCATCAGAAAGCACAGCACCAGAATCAATTTGGTCCGCAAAGACAAGAGACCTTCACAGTGTGCTGAATACTAGTTTTTTATCATTTGATATGACTGCTGGCTGGGAGAGAAATGTCTTGTTTATGCCGAATTTTGTTGGTTCTAAGGAAGGCAAAGGGAAACTGGTAGCCTCCTCCATCATATGCAAATGCTGCTAGTCTTTTTTTAGAGTTTCAAAGGTTCATAATGCTTTGGGAAAACACATTTTCTAAAATTAGTTTTTCCATACCCCTGTATTGTAATACTTTTAATTATACAAGTATTACACGTTTTTATCTTAAATCTAATTATTTTGTTTACAACAGGTAGTACTGTAAAGAGACCAATAAGTTATGTAGTTTTGAGAGTAAGGAATTGAAGTGCAGGCTCAAATAATGTTTCTTGCAGCTTCACAGAAAGGTTTGGCATAAAGTCAATTTTCCACTTACTTTGGATATTTTTGATTAGCGAAGAAGCTTCACAAGTGAAAATAGTCAGAAATGGAGAATAAGGGTTTGGTCTTACAGCAAAATGTTTGGTATGTAAATTCTGCACTATAACTAGCTAATGCTAGCTAAGGCTAATGTTGCTAATACCTACTGCATGTCAACTCTCACCCAAATCTTTTTTAAAAAAAAATAAAAAATGTTTCTTTATCCACATAAACCACATTCATGTTAACTTGTTTATGTGGTATAGAACACAGCAGGACTTTCTGTGAACTGATTAAAAGAAAAAAACTTGTGTAGCTGAACACCGCCATTGAGGCCGCCATTTTAGACCCCAGAGCCTTTAATGGCAAACTCCCCTACATGGCCATGAAAAGGTTATGGCTACTACAGATTACAGATTTCATATTATTTCTAGTAAATAATAATGATAAATAGAAAAAACAGAAATTGCAAAGACAATTGGTGGCGATCATATCCCTGCATTATATGCATGTACACAAAGAGAAGGCGGAATGTAGCAGATGCAGTAGTTGCTCGCAGTATTTATTACCATTTTGCATCATAAAAAAGTCTCTTTTGGCATCAAAAAATGGAGATTTACTGAATCAGCATGGCAGTCCTTTAGCGCTCATAACAAGATCTGACCGGTAGTTGCTACTGTTTTGCCTTTTTGCCTCCTTTCACAGGCACTTAAACATTTGATAGATCCTTGGGGGTATTGTACAACACTATCAAAGAGCAGGTTTTGAGTAAATAATGAATTGTCTGTGATAGTTAAAAACATGTATTGAGGCACAAGTAAGTATATCAGCCAAACATGTAGTTGTTGTGCTAGTCGTGTTAATTACAAAGTTACTCTGTGTTCATGTACGTAGAAGTATTTAGCAGATGGCCCACTAAATTGGACACCACCTAAAAAGTTTTTAGTTTCTCTCTTAAGAAATTTGCTTCCATGGGTGACTATTAAGGCCTAATGTGTTATTAACCCTAGCTTTGTAGTTCCAATTTAAAAATGAATGGGTAATATTTCTATCTGGAAGTGTAGAAAACTGTACATTTACATTTCTATTACTTACACAGTGGAATTATAGGGAGGTTAAAAACTTTTCACTTAAGAGACAAAAAGTTAAACATTAATAAATAATAATTAATGGTACAAAAGTATGTGTGCCCCAAAATGTTTGCCATGTACAAAGCAAAGGGATAACATAGACTAAAGTTAATCAGCATGATTTATCTTTACATAACCTTACAGCAGGCTTAATCATGAGAGACTTAGTGACATAGCCATTGAAGGTTGTAAAGAGAAACTGAGAGCGAGAGAGAACGAATTGAGAGCTAGGTAAACACAGCCTGCTGTGAGTTTGTCACAAAAGTTGGTATATAAAGGGAAACTCCCTTTCAGCAGCCAACAGTCAGTCAAGATGGATGTGAACCTTAGGACGACAATGAAGCTCTAACAGTAATCTGCTGGCAAGCTGCGGCAGATTCTGTCATCTTTTACCGCGCAACAAGTCCCTGCTCCTGCCATGTCCAATACACACACTGGCAGAGGCGTGGGCGAGACAGGTCACACTAGAGTCACACAGAGATAAACAGCATGGCCTGGATTCAGGCAAGACTAAACAAGCAGAGTACCGACATGTGATCTGTTCCTGAGATTAGCTGTGTATTTAGACCAATACTGCATTTCAATCTGAGGCTGCATCAGGTAACTTAGGAAAATGGGCTTCATGAGACAACTTGCCTGGGGCTGAGGGGGGCTGCAAATACCAAAATCTGATATACACTAGTGAAAGTCAGGCTTTCCACACTATATTGCATCTAAACTAGTACATTTCTTTATTAAAAAAACACATCTATCCATGTTATCCCAAGATGTTTTGAGTGATTTATGGGCAGAAACTTGTTAAATGCTGATAATATTGTAATGTGTTAAAGCATATAAATACATATATAAATTAAAATACACATGATCTTCATTGTTGGGATGCTTGACTATCTATGTGCCAACACTTGTAATCAGTTTCTATGTGAGAGAATGTGAGAGGGTTGTATTTGTAGAACACAGTAATTATTTATGCTAATAAAAAGTGATGTTTTAGCTCTTTAATTTTGTTTACCCTAAAGTGCATACCAAAATAGCAATGTTGGTATGTACTTCATGGAGCCATTTGTAAGATGACACAACCTGTTCAATTCATATTTCAAACAACTAGGGGGTAATAAATCTTCAACTTACTCGTCTCTTCATTCATCTAATAGTGAGCAGGACCTTTAATGTGCTTGACTAGAGGTTAGAATACACTACTGAGGTAGTGCGGCTTCATCCTCTTATGTTGGACTGATAGCATGCTTGACACTACAGTGACTCACTATGGCTTCTTAAGGTAAAGTTAGTAGAATGGGCTGAGCTGCCTGGTTTAGTACAACAAAATACATAGACATACAGTCAAAACTGTAATTTCTTAACACTGTGTTGATAAATTCAGGTGATTTTAGAATGTATCATCCTGGACGTCTTACGAGTTGCACCTTTAAGTGCTATGATAATACTCATTTATGCTAGTGGCCTTCATACATTCACCATGATCTATTAGTGCATTAGTGTGATGTATCTAGTTAGAAAGAGAATATAACGCATTAACTGGTTAAAGTAAGCCTTTTAGCAGCGACCAAAACACTCTTCTGCATACAGATTTCAACAGCAACTATTGGGTTTTTTCAAGGGGCCACATTGTCTTCAAGTTTATGCTTGTAAGATTCCTGTTCTTGCTTGTCTGTACCGTCACTCAGCTGTAATGATGGCTGCAAACTGCACATTGTCCCAGAATGTCGTGGGGACATTTACTGGCAAATATAACAATAACCAGACAACTTAAAGAGTAAGCACACTTCCTTTTACTTTGCTAAAAACACAGTTATGAATGACACTTTTCTTCCCAGCCAGCTATTTTGGCCATAATCTTAGTAGTAGTGTTTTTAATAACTGTTCCATGCTCCGCTCCTGAATGCATTGTTTTGTTACTACTCTTGTGAGATTTGACAGGCCTTAAAAAATGTTAGGAAAAATTCCATACAGCCTAATGATTTTATGTTGGAGATCAGAGCGTCCAGTGTGAAATGCTATGCCACTGAGCTGAACTGTGTTGCTGTTGCTAATTTAAACTAAGCGGGTTGGAATCGACAATTTGTCATTCTACAGTGCTGGCGCGGTTTACACTAAATCTCATCATTGTATTGTCTGAATAGGCAGCTGCTCTCTGGCTGGGGTTGGGGTGTGTGTGGCCATGTGGCTGCTTGTGCGGTAAATTCAGGGCCTCTGCATAGCTGAGTGGCAGGCTGGTTTTGCCTGAGATTCCAGGTGAGAAGAGAGAGGCTGTCAGGTGTGGGCAGCTGCACCCAGCCGAGCCCCAGCACCTAATGACGGCTACTTTAATGAGAGTTGATACATGATGAATGTGGCCATATGGTCAGACAGCCTGCCCGAGCCAGGAACACACTTATCTTTTAGCATTTGCCGAGGTAAGGGAACGATCCAGCCCCAAAGTTACTGGAACAGCAGGGAGAGGATGTGACCTTCAGTCATCAAGTGGAGAGGCTGTCTTCCACCTACAGTTCACAAAGGTCTGCCTGCCATAAATGAACTCTTAGAATGTTAATCTACTTGGTAAATGAACTATTAGTGCTGACTCCAGTGTTACCTGTAACTCAGTGGGTGATAGTTAATTGCCTATTGCTGTACACTGTTCCAAACCACTGAGTGTGATCCATTAATTTAAGTTAATTCCTCTGCAGTACTAAATGATCTAGTCTCGCTGTCGTAAAAGCCGTGAATGTTGAGAGAAATGAACAACAAAAACTGCGGGTCAGCTTTGTGCGTAAATATACACTGACATAGTACACTGCTAAAGAGCACAGTCTTAAAAACAAGCAGTAATGTAAAGATCAAATGACTATTGGTGTGAAATAACTCAACAATAAACAAATGTTCCATGCTTTAGTTTGGCATGATGCGTTACATCTTGAGAAAATACAATGATGGCAATGCTTTTCCTGCTTATCCAATTCCTTTAGTGTGTGTTGTAGGCTCTTGTGCATGTAAATGGTCTGTTAAAAGCCCAAAGTGAATGCCAGAGGGAGAAACTTTCCTGAACTGATACGCCCTGTTGGAATTCTAGCCCATGTTCCACCTTTAAGGATCGTGCTCTGGCTCACACAGATATGGCAGAACCAGCATTATTATAAGAATTGGCTAGTTGACCATGATGGCACTTCTGTTATAATGAATGTTTGGTTATTAATAAAGTGTATCAGCTGGTATAGCACTGATTTTCTGCATTTCAGATTTCAGACCATGAGATCCTGATATCATTCAGTTCCTCCTCTGCACCAATGAGTAAAAGGAAGAATGTGTCATTTAGACTTGGCAGTTATTTATGTGCAAAAAACTGTGACAGACCTTTAGACTTATAAAAACTTATATTCTGTACATTTCCTTTTCTGCACAACTCTATGACAAATTGCTCGAGAGATGTGGGCCCCTCGTTCATATGTGTGTGTGCTGCTACTGGTCAAAAGTAACACAGCATCGCTGGTAAAGAACTCTGGTTAAAAAAGATTCTGTTGTTTTTATGGTGTTGTTGTCAAGCTTTGAAAAGAAACGATGTGACAGGAGTGTATTTAGTGCATGGCATAGAAGTGAGAGAGCTGATGTTATGGCCTATTTAGGGGAAATGTCATTGATATAACTTTCCTTTGTATTTATTTGTTTAAATGGCTACATACATTCTGATGTCCTAGTCTCTGTTGGTCATCAGTGCTGATGATAATGTCTGAATGATGTGATACATACCACCGAGCATGTTCTTTGGCAGATTCTACTAATATGTAGAAAGTCAATGTGTAGTACCAGCGAATGTTGTTATCTGTGCACTACTTACAGTGGAAATAACACTGCGGCATCTTGTGCAGCTAGCCAATAGCCACAGCAGGGTGGGGGTGGAAATTAAAGCAGGATGCTCACAAACTCAAGCGTAGCATTTCAGACAAAGGGAGAATACACATGTACAGTATATGAAAAAAATCAAGCATGTAAATCTATTCTAGTGGTACTTAAAAATCTAATTTTGAGTACTGAACATGAGTCTGGAGCAGGTGCTCAATCTTCAAAACAGCAATTTGTTCACTCACAGGTGACCAGAGAAGCACATTGATGGTGCTAGTCTGATCAAGTTTTTATATTTATTTTTTTACACATTTTCTGATTTTTTTTAGCAAATCACTGACCTGACAAATTCAACCACCTAGCTCAGTACTTCCCATACACCTGTTTTCCAGCAATCTCACCGAATAGGAATAGTTCATCCAGTGTATTCACAGCAGAGGTGTGCTACATGACCCTTATTACTATTAGGAATATAATTCTGCACACTTTCATTCTCTGTGTGTACCCTCTCTCTCTCTCTCTCTAGTTTATGTGTTTATGTAGTTTATGAGCGTTGCTAGTTTCTCCCTAACTGTTCACTATGACTAAAATTAATCAGTCAGCTTATTGGGTTAATGTAAGCGAGTTCAGATGGGGTGCTGGTTTCAGGTTTAGCAGCACTATACCTGGCCTGCTCAGCTCAGATCTCAAGGTTAGAGGTATGGGTTGGTTGCAGGCCTCAGTTTTGTGCCTGTGCGGAACACTAGACCATACAGTGTGATCAATGCTCGCATGGTCTCAGAACATGTGGTCATGGGTAAATGTTATATCTGTATTTAATTATTTCATAGCTTCATTTCACAGGAATTCACACTCATATATTCAGAGTGCATTCACACTGCATACTGGCAAGAGAAATGGAGAAATGCAGAGTATCTGCAGGCTGTCCACAGGCAAAGTGAAATACTGTGCATCACATATGGTTCCATTAAAACCTCCATATCCAAGTGCATCCACAAGACTAAATAGCATTTCAATCAGATCAGAGCTGTCCTCAATCATCTCTCTCTGCTCTTCTCAGATCTCCCCATAATCCTGTTTAGTCAGGCTGTGTAACTTTCTGTGTGTGACAGAGAGAGAGAGAGAGAGAGAGAGGGAGGGAGTGAGTGAGAGACAGAGGGAGATATAGGGAGAGAAAGACAGAGAGAAAGACCATAGATAGACATAGTGAGATAGCAAGAGCAAGAAAGCCAAAGAGCGAGAGAGAGAGAGAGAGAGAGAGAGAGAGAGAGAGAGGCATTCATCTGTATCAGAGTGGCTGAAGCCATATGCTGTCCCTGCTCAAATTTCCTAGCTCGGCCCTCTGTGTTTCAGAGGGAGACACACGTTAAGGGTATGTGAGCAGAGCCACATTGTCCTCTCACACCAGATGTTATCATGCTCACTAATTGGCTCAGCAAAAACAAAGGAAGGGCCTGGAATGCCCCTCGCTCACAATAGCAATGTACAGTCCCCTGACCCGGGCAACTCACAGTAGCAGCTCTGATAGAAAACCGACTTTCAGTCTTCTCCCACACTCTACGAGTGCGACAATACATATATTGCCAGGTTCAGTCAAGTTTTCAGTTCTGAAGTCAAGACTTATGTCATTTTTTTATATTTTGTAATTAAAGGCTCCCAAGTGATGCAACCCTCTTAAGCACTATCGTCAAATTCATTTCCCAGTGATGCCACAGCCATTCGTAGCAAATAGTCAATAAGAGCAGAATTGGGTGGGTTAATTATTCGGTGGACCTACTTCTAGCCCACCACTCACTGCAATGCAAGCATCATTGGCTGACATAACAGAATTGGCAGCTGGTTAAGCTGTCCATTGTATGTCCAGCTAATAGATAAGTTCAAAAACATGCATTGACTGGTCTCATATATCTTGTAGTGTGCCACCAACAACATGCATTGCAACATGAAAGCAGCATTGAGACAGTGATGCTGGCGAAAATGTATTATTATCAAAAGAGAGCTTTAGCAGAGTTGCAGGAAGGTGCTCTGTACTTTTGTTTTTTTGATTGCGTAATGCTCGATGTGACTGGACTTCAGCACTGAGCCATTTGGAGTCCATCGATCCCAAAAAATCAACATCTGGTTTATTCCACCACTGTGGTTCATAACAAAACTTGGAAAATTAAACTTCTGACGGAATGTTTCCGCTCTTAGCTGCGATATGTTGCTCTTGCCACTGACAGGTAAAGAGTTTTCAGTTGCCGCTTCACTGAAAACAAGTCATGTGTTTGGAGAAGTCCTAGCTAGCAGGTGGAATTGGACTTGACTAAACAGAGTAGAAAGAACGGGTAATAATCCAATTCATTATACAGTGCTGTAATTATACTGTACATATTTTTATTGAGCTCAGAACTATTTCAGTACCTGCCAACTTTCTAAAAAGATAATTTCTAGAGTTTATTAGCAACTTTAGAAAAAGGTCCAAGTATTTGAGCATGGGTGCATATACAAGTCCCACTCCTTCCCCTCCCATGTTACTCTAATAGGATACACCCAGGTGCCTGGTTTTAGTCATTAAGTTCCCATATAGTGTTTTTGATGCTGTTTTGCAATCGTTACACCCTTATGAAGCCTCTCAGCTCAGCGTAGTCTGTTCATTAGCTTTTTGCGTGGAAAGCCTGTTCCACTAAGCTGCCTGTTTGTGAGCGTGTATGTGTGATCGCATGGAGGCACAGTCAAAACTACATCAAAAACCTTCATACAGACCTTAAGGACCCCTAAGAGAATCAGTCCCTCAAGTGTGAGAGAAATGTTCTCCATTTTAATTCAAAAGCATTTTACCCTGAGATCAGTTTCCCATAGAGTGGATTTCCTCACCATCCTCAGGTTTCTTGTTATTGTAACAATTAAGGTATTTTCACAGCCATCCTGTGCAGACGGAACTGTTAGAGCCATTAGCAGAAGCTGGAACCGAAAGAAAGTAGGAGGCAGAAAAAATGGGCCACTATATCCACTTAATCTTTATTTCAAAAGAAAACATTTGGCCGGAGAACATTTCTCACTTCTTACTGCTCCCTTATTTAACTTCCCAATGCATTGTTTTGTATGTAGGAAACAGAAACACCAGAGGCTATTTAGGTTACCTACTTGGGGTCTGAAAAAAAGGCTTTCTGCAGGTCTTGTTCTCTGATGTTGAGTCAAATATTATGTGCTGCCAGATGTGCTAAGTGTGATCCAGGCTTGGCACGGAGATGTTACGTCTGTACTGTACAGTAATGCTCGCTTTCATAGTTACTGCTCCTATTATTTCCAGTGGATTTACTTTGTGTTTGGTCATTTCTGAGTCATGCCAAGCACTGCGTGGCTCAGGGATTCAGGTAAGTGAACATAATGTGCATCTCACTGCAACAAATCATAGAGCATATTTAAATTCTTGGTTTAATTTATGTCTCAGGCTACTGTTAATCATTTGTGGTGGGAAGAAAAACCTCACTTGCTTGCGTGTTCAGTTTTTTTTGCCGGCTAGACAGGTCAGGACAGGACAGTTTTCCAGACACAAATAAAGCCTAGTGGAAGTCTACAATGCAGTAGGTGGAAAAACTCAACGTGTCTTCCAAAACCAAAACATAAGGCCTGCTTACAGCTTGTATCAGCATGCGTTTTTTTTTTTTTTGTTGGAACGTTCAGAATTCACTCGACTACGTGAAACACCAGGTGTAAACACACTAGGACACATTTGAAGCAGATCGCTGTTGGATCATCTTAAACTCCTTTGGAGATCGTCAAAGATGGCTCATTAAAAAAAACTATGGTTTCGTTAACATAAAAAAACAGGATAGAGGATAGAGGAGAGTAATAGTGCCTGAGGAAATTTTAAAGGAGCAACCTGTAAGATTTTTAGTTTTAATGTTCTAAAATAAACTCAAATTATGAACTGAATGTGAAGAAAGATGTCTTTGAGACACTATTCACATGGATCTATGTACTGTCTATATACTGCAAACTAACCTGCTAGCCCCAGCCCATCCGTAACCTAATACCATCATGTAACTCAGCAAGCGATAGTGAGTCACAGAATCGAGTCTACCGTCAGTCCAGCATGAGATGGAGAAGAATTAGTAATGCTTTGATGGTGTTTTTTTCTACTTAATACTGTTGAAGCTCCAGCTTCCAGTTAGATCATTTAAGGACAGGTGGCCAGTTAAAGGAAAAGTAAACGAAACAATGGCTGATGTTCTTGGAGATACTTTTGGCGGGTAAAGGGACGAAGTTTGTGCTGAAGGTTTCTTCTAGGCTGGTAAGAACTGGGAGAGGATGGGAAAGAAGAGGGAGGAGGAGGGAGTGTACAATTTCTTTTGAGCGTCCCCTGCTGTCTGGAGAATGAATTTGACACGTGCTGTCCTACAAACAGCCTTTTTTAATCTGGTTTTAGGGGGTCATAAAGTCACAAAGGGGCTCACACTAGTATAATTATAGTATAGTTATAAGCTGGAAAAAGAAAAATAGCCAGTAAATGATAAAAGAAGTAGTATAGTATAATAAGTAGTACTTAAAGTTTAAAAACTTGCTAAAGGGTATTTAATACTTCAGCAGAAACATCAATGTTAGATTAGTTACTAAAAAAATAAAAATAATAATAATAATAATAATAATAAATAGGTCTGTCGATTATTCAATAATCTGTATTTGCAGCCGTACTTTGAATGTGTTGTCTGATGAATGTTTGAGTTGAGTATTTTTATGTATTTGTTCAGACAGAATCGAGATTTAGTGGATTGCATGCACAGAGAAAATAAATCATCTTTTCATTTACAAACTCATCAGTAGGAAACACTCAGTGTCATTTCAAGCCGCGGCTTCTTTCATTAGGCTGAATATCATTCACAGTAGTCGCTACTCACCTCATTTTACAATGAAGTACAGTTTTACTCTGCAGAACATACACAACTGTGTAAATACAGCCTTCCCCATAATACACTGTCGGTGGAGGTTTTCAGCCCTTTCTAGTTTAGGAATAAAAGTGGCCTTTTTACGGGTCACTGTGTTATTCACGACGCCTGTGTACAACCTTAGAAATCATTTCTGAATAAGAGAAGCAGATTGGAAACCGCACTGAGCGCTGCTTTTATTTAGTGTTTTTGATCATTGTTGGCTCAGAAATGAAAGCGATGCAGTATTGATAGGAAACGTCCTTGAAACCTGTGCTGGGTTGGTAAGTGCTGTCCATTGTATAGTGACAGAAAAGAGGCGAGTTGAGGGCTAACATTATGTTTCTCTAATCGCTCTGGAGAAGATGGCCATGGAATCACTGGATGAATGGTTGCTATAAACTAAGTTGCTGTTGATTTCTTTTCATTTCAGAACTGTTTGTGTGTGTGTGTATGTGTGTGTTAAAAGGAGAGAGAGTGAGAGAGATAAACACAGAATGAAACAAAAGATATGTTCACTATTAAAACAAGGGTTTTTTATAGCACCAAAAAGAGGTCATTATTATTATTATTATTATTATTATTATTATTATTATTATTAAAACAAATCCTTTAGAGTGTAAGAGACACATGGGGAGACAGAGAGAGGCAGAGGAAAGTGAAAGAGTGACACAGACAGCTGGATGAGTAGGAGGTTGAGTTGTGAGAGAGAAAGGCTCAGTGTAGCTGAATGCTGACAGTGAGGTTTAGGCCCTCTATGGGCTGGATGAAAACATTTCACTGCAACTCACTGCTAGCCATGAACAAAGCCCAACAGCAGCACAAGAGCATTTGAACATGAACACTGCATCAGAACATTTTGATATAAGCATGTATTCCCCTGTATAAGTTGCTTTTACTGTATTGTCCTGTCAAATATGGGCTTCACATAGTGCCCCATGGTTGTTGGACCTATATTACCATCTGATTACACAACTGTTGTGTGACAGAGCTTGATCATAACAAACACGTGAATAAGCTGTGAGGAGAGAGACTGTGGGAAGGAACTGTTCTCCTTCACAGCACACACCATCTTTTAGAGTGGCTTCGTTTGGGCATGTTAACACTGCCTCCTGCCGGTGGAATGCAGTAGTGTCAGCTCTACAAGTGAAGTCACGTTTTCTGTCATTTAGCTCTCAGAGTATTCACTAGACAATGTGTATGTCTATGTGTCTGGCCCATAATGGACTGGTGGCCAGTCCATGGTGTTTTCTGCCCTCAGCCTATCCGCTGGGATAGGCTCCAGGACCGCCCACACCCCAGCAGCTTGAATGATGAACAATTGAATATTGACTGGACTCCAGACAGTGGGGTAAACAGGATAATAGGGGCCTATTTACTATCCAATCATCATGCTCCACTAAACTCACAACTTTTTATTAATACTTCTATAGTGGCAGACACCGAAAACAAAGTGAAACTAAAGTCTGCTCTTAAGGGGCTATTGATTAGCACAAAGGAGTCTGCATGCATCATTTTGTATTGGCTGTGTTATAGCAATGCACTGCATGTTGCAGAAACAAGTATCAGAAGATTCCTTAAGTGAGTAACTTTGGCGATGTGCAGTAAATGCTGCTCTCTTGTTGATTCTCTTCTTAATGCAGAGCTCTCTCTAGCTGTACCGCACATTAATCATCCGTATTTACGTTTTCTTAGGCATTCTTTAAATACTTACTGTACTAGCTGCCCAGCAACCCCCCTACTCCTGTGCCCTCAGTGGTTTTCACATGCCCTAGACAACGGGATTTTGTTTTGGTGGTAAACCTGTAGGGGCCGCAAAATGAATAGATCCCCCATACAAAAACATTCAGTCTATAAATAAAACAACACTAATAAAATGAAACTAATTTGCTTGTTTACTCTCTAAAGACCTCTGTAGTCATGCGTCATTCTGTTGTTGGGGTCTTGCCCATAGTAGGAACTGCTAGACTAAGCAGATTTTCTCTATGTGCTTATGAGGGTTTTTGAAAAACACCTTACTTTGTGGTTGACTGAAATGTTTCAAACCTCCTGCCTCCCTCCACATAACAGTAACAGGATCCCCTGGATTACAAGATTGTTCAGCAGTCGAACTACAAACAATACAAACTTCAACACAGTGACATACCAACACCAGCTCAAACTCAAACTGTAACAGCGCCTTTGTTTGCATGGGGTAGTTTTGCTGTGATGTCTATTCAGTGGGTAGCAGTGTTAGCTGATATGTAGCAATAGTCCTATTTTGATTCCCTAATGACTTCGTTAATAAGATCGAGAAACATCCAGAAAAAAAGTGTATGTATGGCCAACCGTACTTTGGCATTGGATCATTTGGAAACAGCTCAGACTCGCAGTTGGCATGAAGCTGATTACAGAATAACTGCAGAGCCCTATTGCTGTAGCTTAACCAAGTTTTTGCTTGTATGAAAGCTAACAGTCGAGGTACATTATTAAGTTACAGCAGAGTCATAGGCGTACAATTGCATAAGCAGAAATATAAGGGGTCCAATAAAGCTGTTGAGAGGCCTCATCTCCAGGCACAACCCCTGCGCTGTAAACCCCAGTGTATTTGCCTTGCTTGTACTACTGGTTGTCAAACTACTGATTACAGAAAGACGTAATGCATGAGTTGCAAAGACCCCATGCCTTATATACAGTGTTCTGCAAACCTTTTTTTCTACAGAAAGCCCTGCTATGTACTATAAAAGTCAGATTAAAGTGATTTTAAAGATGTTTACCTTCAATTTTGGGATGTTTTTTTGCCATGTCTCTTTTGTTGTTTGGAAATAAAGGCTCTGTTGGGCTCAGCCTTGCTTTACTAAAGGTTAACATAACGACTGGGACAATTTACCTGATTGGCAGGGATGAGGGATGCTCTTTTGAGGGCTGTCGTCTCTAATCAGAAACACTAATTATACCTTATTAAGTGCTCACAGAGGCATGTATGCACTCCCTGAAATGTGGTGTTTAGATGCTGGGTAACAGGATCCTACACATTCTTATAGCACCAGGCAAGAAATGCATAAGATTCATGGATTGCGAGAGTAGCCAGTGACAGCAGTGCTGATCATAGCAGGAATCTGGAATAGCAGGGAGTCAGAATGAAGTCAGGAAATGATTAAAGAAACATATTATTTCCATGCCATGTTGCCTTCTCCCCTGAGATCCCTAGGTGTTTTTTTTACTCTGCTTCTCCTGTTTTAATCAGCAGGATCTATTTACAAAGTCAGTGTCTCATGAATAATTCCACAACCACTTCGGGACATAAACAGAAGCACTGAAATTTCACAGTGGCCGTGCTGATTTTCTGTCAGGGATTGTGTAGGAGGGGGCAGCGTGAGGAATGTTTTGATTAGTCTGTACGTTTCCCTCACTACAATATATAGTATTTATACGTACAGTGCATGCCATTGTTAATTCTCTTTTTTTGCCGCCTTATAATTACACAACCATAGCCGGCTGTAATTGCATACCAGCAAGTTTTGGGTCATGATTTATTGTATGGAGCTGCAAAACAACAATTAGCATAATAGCTTTGGCGAGCTTATGACCTCCTATATTGTGTCTGCAAATTGCAGATTGGCATGTAAATTATTTTCATAGTCTTCGGGTAAATAGGAGAGAATGAACAAGGAGGGTAAATTTGATGTTTCAAGTCGTGATTATTTTTGTAATTTGTTGTAATGAATCTCTGGATTGTTCGGAGTGCCAGTAGTGCAAATGAGCACTTAATTTAGAAACTAAACATGGACATGCATTTTAATGACATCATTTGCATACATTATGTTGTGTTAAATGTGTGTACTAACAAACTCGAGTGCACAGGATTAATTGGTAGGCTGACCTGCTAAACGCAGTTTAGTGGATGATGTTGGCACCTACTTATCCTCTCCGCTTTACTGGACCGAGTGCTCTTGCTCTGTCACCTCCCAACTGGAGTCCCAACATGGGCGAGTGGTACATCTAAACTTCCTCAGGCATTCCTGTAGCAGTTTGTGATGCAAAATATCTGGTCTCTGACTCGTTTTTCCCTTCCTTTTCTTCCCCGAAGGGTCTGAAATATTCACAGATGCTCTTTTTTCGAGCACAGTGGCATTGCTCATGCTTCACAGAACAGAACGGAAAAAAACTGTGCACGAATTTCGAACAAAGACTCACAAACTGACTCAAGCAGTGTTCTGTGATCCTGCTACTGCATATATTAGGATTCTGTGCTGTATCTAAAATGAGATGAAATAAGGTGTGTGTGTGTGTGTGTGTGTGTGTGTGTGTGTGTGTGTGTGTGTGTGTGTGTGTGTGTGTGTGTACGTACGTGTACGTGTACTTGTACGTGTACTTGTACGTGTGTGTGTGTGTGTGTTTGTGTGTGTGTGTGTGTGTGTGTGTGTATGTTTAGGGACAGATGTCCTATCTGCATAATTGCTCGTACTGTGTCGGACACCAAATCCCATAAAATGATTTCTATAGGTAGTAATAAAATAAGGAAGGACAAAGCATATTTCAGACACCCATCAGGCAAGATATCCTGAGTTTATAAAGTAATTACATGCAAATTAATTAAAGATGTGTCTATGTTTTTGGGAAAAGATGCTGAAAAGTAGCAAGCTTGATAATGTAGTTACAAAACACAGGTACCAAGTTTCACAGCATTTTGTTTAGTGACAAAATGGATCCAAATAACTTAATTCTCCTATTTTTGTCTTCCTGTACTTGATGTACTGTCCAGAGAATTGATGTGGTGAAAGGTTTGTAAACATTGCTCATGTTTTTTTTTTCTTAATCAATGGCTTTAATAGGGTGTTTGTCCTCATTGTGCTGTAGGGACATCATCTCTTCTTGGAAGGTTTTCACCAGATGTTAGATGATTCGTTCTGGATAACAAAAGCTCATTCCATTTAAGGTATCAGCACTTCAGTTCTACTGCACTCCGCAGCCCACTGATGGGCTTTATACTCTTTTAAGTGATGCGTAAGTCGATCATAGGCTCACATGCGGCTGCTCTAGAGTTTCATTTAATTGCTTATGCTGCAGAGATTATCCAGGTATACTATACTGTTATTGAATTGCTAAATATTTTTTGCTGGTTTCTTCAATGTAGCCTAAAAAGAATTTTCAATGATGATTTATCATTTGCACTGCAGTTCAGTACAAACTGGAATATATAGCTGTCCAATGAAAAACAAGTATCTACAAAATTGCAACTTTACAGGAGAGGCCAAAATCCTACTTCACTTTTAATTTTAAGTCACTGGAACCAGAATTTTTTTCAAGCTATTTTGGAGTATTTCTATTGGTCCATTCATCATAAAACCAACGTTCACCCAACGTAAACAGCAGCTGTCATGTTGAAATTATGTAGAAAACTAAACAACGATAAAAATAGAGATACTGTTTTCATTGGACAGCGACAATATATATATATATATACATATTTGTGTATGTTTGTGTGTGTGGTGAGCCAGTTATTAATCTTAGTGTTACTAAACTTTGTTGAAGAATAATGTAACTTAACACCCTTCTCAGTAGTGAACATGTTCCTCATTTTGTGGCAAGTTACATACTAAAGTTACATAGCTACCAACTTTATAATCAAATTTACTTATTATTTTGTTATTGAGATTTGGCAGTTTGTTGGGTTTGTGGCTATAGCAGTTCACTTATCAGGCTGTTATTGATCTGTAATTGACTCATCTGACAGTATGTTATATAAGTAACTGAGATCTGTACATAGAATTACATTGGAATTCCGAAAAGTTTTCTTGTAGTACTTGCAAAGCAAGACACTGCTTGGTTAGCATGCTAATAACCAAAAAGCACAAACAAACAATTCCACTTAGACCTTGAACATTAACAGTGCCTCCACTTTCCTAATGTCCTAGACATCTATGCCCTTTTGTTTACAAATGAGTTCCGCAAACACAAGTGCTTTCACGAATTTAATTCTCCAGGCAGTGCCCTCACGCCGCATTGTAATGAGATCAACATCATAACATTTAGCCTCGTCGGTCTGACAGAAATGAACACTGGCCTAGTAAATGGAGAACAGCTTTGCTTTGTAGAGCCTTTTAATCATCTGGAAGACATCCGATCCTCAAGTTCGAGGTGTCTTTGAAGAGAAGGTAACCCATCACAGATGTAATTAACAAGATTCGAGTGCAGAGTAATAAATAACTGGATTGTGTAGCCTATTAACAGCACAAAACGATACAACACCTGCAGAGCTCCAATATATACAGTAGAACACAAACATGACAAAGAAGGTTTGAAGAATGTTTAAGTGTTTTAAAAAAATACAAATATAGAGTTATTACTGAGAACCAGACCTCTGATATTGACACGCCATTGATGTTTTCTTCTTGTGAAGCATCTTCACGAACAAACTTCTGAAGATACAGTAAGATCTGTGACAAATGTGCAGCAGATGTGTTTGAAGGAGAGTCAGAAACTTGTCCTTGGCAGTGAGTATCGTGAGGGTTCAGGGTGTAAATAGTTGACAAATGTGTCCAAAACCACTGTTGTTTTTCGATGTTAATACATAAACAGCTACTATTTACCAAGATAAATAACAAATGGTAGATGATCAAATTGTATTCCAGTCAGCTTTTAGTTCTCAATAATGAGGAATATACCATTAAAAATAGTTTAGCGTTTAGCTGAGATATATGAAAACTAAAAATCCATTTATTTTTGAGACTATTGAAGGGCCTGCATTTACGGAGGGCCCTTGTTTGTCAGGTCCACCATTACCTGCAGTCCAATACCCCTGCTGACCAGCTTTCAGTATTAATGTATTAATGGGATAACAGATATATATGCATACACACAACAACATACATTAGTAATGAACAATACAATAAACAAACAAATACAGAATGAACTACATGTGTACTGGTGCATAAACAGTGTGTACAATGTATGTGCAAAATATGTATGGCTTTTTCAGAGGGAGGTAATTATACTTTAGTGTGTTTGGTAAACAATGTAATGAATGTTTGTTTAATTACTGAGTCCAAATCAATAAGAAGTCAGTCAGCAGTAACATGGTTTAGATTAAAGTCCAATGTGTATCTAGTTTGAGTAGCGCTAGTCTTTATGATCTGATGGTTGCTGTGGGCGTGGCTGGTTTAGCAGCTCAAAGGTAGAAAAGTTCTCAGTAATATTTATTAATTATAAAAATATTTATTACAGTAATATTGACTATAAAGGGCCATTTATGCAATTTTTAGTTTAGTCGATGGAACAGGGGCTGAAACATTCCTTTTCATTTTTATGTAAAAGGGCATCTCCAAAATAGCAACTTTACAGGCTAGAACAACTTACTTTATTACTGCTGTAATAAAACAAAAATTGAGATACATGATTTTCTTGGGACAACTAATCCCAAAACATCTCTCTCTCTCTCTCTCTCTCTCTCTCTCTCTCTCTCTCTATATATATATATATATATATATGTGTGTGTGTGTGTGTGTGTGTGTGTGTGTGTGTGTGTGTGTGTGAATTGTTTTTTTTATCAAAAGATTGTAGTAGTGACACTAAAGCCCCACCACCTTAAAAATATCTAAGATTGATCACTAAATCCTTCACGAGTGTGGTTTAAAATACTCCCTTTTTCAATACCTCTCATTATTCAATAGTTACTGTTGTATCCTGTGACTTCATGCTGACAAACTTATGATGAATGATATGGAGGCACCACATATGATGTTTGGATAATTGTCCATGGCCCAGTTTCCCAAAAGCATCACAGCGGTAACGTGAACATATGAGTTCTCACTTTGTAAGTTTACCTTACTACCCAGACCAGCAGCAGATCTAACTAACTACATGTCAAATAAATAAATAAGTAAATAAATAATTCTCTATTATTATTATTATTATTATCATTATTATTATTATTATTATTGTTGTTGTTGTTGTTGTTGTTGTTATAGCAGTAACTACTGTTGTTATGGCTGTTGTTATCGTTGTTAATTACATTATTATTATTATTATTATTATTATTATTATTATGAAGAAGAAGAAACGAATATAAGAGATAAAGAAAGGATTAGTTATGAGGAATCTGGGTTTGTACGGATGTTTAAAGCGCTACAATAAACAGGACTTGTATCTTGAAAGTCGGCCATGTTGGTGTGTTATTAGTGGGAGCTTCACGCGCCTTTGAAGATGGCAAACAGCGACAGCACCGCGACAACTGAGCCCGCCAGAAACGAGCTAAACGACAGTTACGATAAAAAATGTATTTTCTGCAAAATTGTGAACAGGGAGATGGACACTGAGCTGCTGCACTGTGTAAGTTAGAGCGGGGTCTCTCTGAGTTAACCTATCTTCCTCTCTGTCAGTTCATTTTAGCCAGTTAGCCTTAACTCCGAGTTCATCTAGTCGGATCACCTCCACCTGTAAATCCTGTTTGTACGAGCTGTTGCTCTATAACCTCTTACCAGAAACCACACTAGCTGTCAGTCAGGTGCCGGACTATCGCCCACTTAACCATAGCCCTTCTGAAAGAACTAACTAAGTAATAGCAATAATAACAACATGACCGGTGTATCCACAGATCCATATTCAGTAAATTCAGACAGTATGTATAATACACTACTATATATTATACGTGTGGCCGACTACAGGACAACACTACACCGCTAATGTAGGAGATATAAATATTAGTATTATAAATAAATTATAAGTATTATGGTGTAGTGTACAAGTATTATAGTTTCTTATAGTGTTACTGTAAGTACTGTGGGGGAGAATGTAAAGTGTCAATATGGTATCACATATTGTGATGTTACAATATATGTGTTTCTTATAGTATTAGTATAGATCTTTTTGTTAAGGCTATTACAGATTTGTAGTACTAAATTAAGTATATATCTCTCTTTACTATTAAGAGTGTTAATAACTTGTTAATTTAGATGGTGCAGGGTGATTGTCCTGTGTTACTTTACTGATGTGTTGAACTGCAATCAGGGAATCAGAACTGAGCAGAAGTATTATTGTAGATCAGATGTGACTAAGTGACTTGTGAAAGTGTATTTTGGCCATTTTGTTAAGAATAAAAGCTGCACAGTTACCAGGAACTACAGCAAAACTACACGTTTAGAGGCTGGACTGTTCTTCCAGATGTGATTAATATTGTGTTATTTTTTCCAGTACATGCTTGTTCTTAGTTTTTTTTTCTTTTTCAGGATGAAAATATATCATGTTTTAGGGACATAAGACCCGGAGCGCCTCATCATTATCTCGTTGTGCCAACAAAACATGTAGGGAATTGTAAATCGCTTCGCAAAGAACACATTCCACTAGGTAAAACACAACACTGGCAGAAACATATAGAAACAGTATTATTATTCACTGCTGCAGTACTAGGCTTACCAAGGCATTTGTGATTTTACAGAATAAGAGCTGATTTATTCACTTGCAGATTTGGAGAGTACTGATCTGTGTGTCTGTTTAACTGTTTTTTTTTTCTTAGTGGAAAAATTGGTGGAAACTGGGAAAGCCATTCTACAGAAGAACAATGTCACAGATCTAGATGATGTCCGGTAATATGAACTTAGTTAAACACTTTTTCTTATTTTGCACTGTTTGTGGGATCCGGTTTGTAATGTGAGGTGGTTACTTTTTTTGTTGAATGATGTGTGTGTTAGGTTTGGGTTCCACTGGCCTCCGTTCCACTCTGTTGTACATCTACACCTCCATGTTCTGGCACCTGCCAGTCAGATGGGCTTCATGTCACGCTTGATCTTCCGCCCGAACTCTTATTGGTTTATCACGGTGAGCACTCTAAATAAACTCTTTAAGGTTGCTTTTAGACCTTTAATTGAAAACACTTTTAGATAATTCAGTTTAGAACTACTCAGTCAGTTTACTTTCTGTGAGCTTTTGTCTGGATTAGAATGAGCACCATTATTTTAAATTGAGTTGTGGCCTTGAACAAAAACCTGTTTTGTTTACAGCTGCTCTGACTGAACACTGTGGCCATAGTTTAGTGCATGCAAGAGCCCTTCAGCTGGTCAAGTTTATTCTTTTTGGAGGAATGTCTTAACATACCAGTTTTTATTAATGGATAAATTTACAGCACAGCGTTATATTGGTTACTGTAGTGCACACTTATTTGCACTGAAAACAAGAGATACAGCAAGAGTAGAGGTGAAACTTACCATGTGGGGGAAAGTTAACTATGCAAAGTGAGGTTTTGTCTTTTGACATGTAAGAGTATTTCTTGAAGATTGTAATTTGGCTTAGACACAACATGCTTAGCTGCTTATTTCCATATTTCAGTCTTGTAATATACCACCCTGTATGGACCTCTCTATTAAAGTACACTCAGTCAGTAACTAGCATACGTTTCTGAGTGCATATTTTAGGAGACAAAAAACATTGTCAGTGGAATTTAAAGTAAAATTACTTTTATTTTAAGCAGTCTGTTTATGACTGAATCCAGTTGAATTACAGAGCATAACAAAAACAGCCTAAATGTAGTGCATATGTGTAAACAGACATCCAAGGTAGAAAATCATATCATTATACTTATACATCAATAATTACAGTATACACTATATATCACCTTTTATAGGTAAACATGGGAATGTATACATGCGTGTCTACTAGGGATGCTCTGCAAAGTTAACAGATTGTGAGGGTTTCTGACTGATTGGGTGGATTTTGGTTGGATTTGGAGGAAAGCATTTGGGCTGGTTTGTGTTAACTTGGAAGGTTTTTGAAAAAGCAAATAATAAACTGCATTACTGAATAGTGCAGCTGAAATTTGAATAAGCCTTACTTCTCTCTGCATCTAATCAAACCCTCCTTCACAAGGTTTTCACAAGGAGGCTGTTGAAAGAAGGCTGTTGCTTCGCCCATCTGTAGTGTTAGCAATCAACATTCACAGTTAATGTACGTCTGACATGAAATACATTGTTAAGTTCTGCGATAGTAATAAATTGAATGGGTCCATTATCTGTTCAGCGTGACTTATAAAGGTAAACAAGTGTGTATGAGGAATAATCATGCTTGCAATATTACTGCTATTTATTTGCCTTTCTCTTTGTAATGGAGCACGTGTCTGTCCTACACAATGCATTCAGCCTTAAAATGTTCATATTCTAAAAAACACTGGTGATTTTGTATGTGCTCTGCAAGTTGTGGGAATAAGATACAGAAACAATATCCAATTATTGTATTAGTTTATTTAAATAGTTTATACATGGCAGCACAGTGGTGAAGTGGTTAGCAGTGTTGCCTCACAGCAAGGCAGTCCAGGTTTGATTCCTGGCCATTCTATATGGTGCAATAAAGAAAAATAGTTGCTGTTCTGTATACGGAAATGGTTTGTTGATGAGAGAGTTCAACATAGAAAGACCAGACTGGTTTAAGCTAACAGACAGGTAACTCAGATAACCACAGGGTATTCCTAATAAGGTGCTCGTGAGTAATTCATTGCCCAGCATTGTATCAGTAAAGTTGCATCCTCTATTAATATTGCTCATCCAACATGAAAGCTACAAATTTGCCTTGGCTATTTTTAATAAATAAACAAATTTTCTCAGATGTATTGATCTGCTTGCTGTTAATATGTTATACTACTGATTTTGTAGCATCTAAACACCAGTGCTATGAGCTAAAGTAAGTCTCCATCTCCATCTCTCTTACATTTTATCTTTTTCCTTTTGTCAGTGTTTAGCCAGATATATATATACTTAAATCAGAATTAGTCAGAATCCCTACGTACACTGTCTCAAATCTGTGCTGATTTCACTGCTTTGATATACAACAGGTTTGATATACCCCACCAGTCTTATGAGGAATGTAAGCATATCAAATATATATGTATTTATTACTTTAGCATGGAATCTGCATAAACGTTTTTTAAATTTGACCACAGGTATAATTCTAGAAACCATTAAACCAGAAATCAAGACAATGATAAAGGTCACAGAGGGCGAAAAAACAGTGTCTTTCTTAAATGTCATGTTTTTTCATTTCAATGGGATGTTACATAGATGAGAGGGTAGAAAAAAACATAGCACAACATTACACCGTCTGATGTTAACCTAATAATAAATAATGTCATAATAATTAATTAAATGTTTCTATATTGCAGGCAGACCAGTTGCTCCAAAGACTGAACTCGATGGACTAACTGGAGTAAAAACTATCACAGATGTTGATGTTGGGGATGTAAACAGATCTACTGCATGGACAAGAGCTACGGTGTGATGCTCAAGTGCCTCAAGTGTTCTAATGATTATTTAGGCATTAGCTCCTGGTCATTTTGGCCATTATAGTGAAATGGTTGGTAAATGCTTGAGATTATTTCCTCTTGTATATCACTATATTTGACTGATGTGTGATTCAGCTATTACCCATGCCTACCTGAGTGACTACACACACAGAGTAGTTCTTACACAGAGATAGAGATGAAAATGATAACTCCCTAGGTTATCATCTTTTAAAACACTTGCATGTCAAGGGTGCATTTACTTGATACATGTATTAAAAATGAAACCCATTCCATTGGAAATCAATCATATAAACACAACCTAATCAGAATTAACATAACCTAAGGGTTGTAAATGAACAGTGTAACCCAGTTTAAACCAAGTTAAGCCTGATGACCATCACGACAGCCCTTTTTTTAAAACAAGAACAGATAAAAAGCTGTCTTTTGCAGGATTCAGTGTTGCCTAGTACTTGTGAATGCTGCCTTGTAAACATAATAATTCAAACTACATAGTCAGTAAAAGATATAAACTGTCAGTGGTTTTTATAATGTCCTGCTTGCAGAGTGCACCACTGCTTGTGATAGGTTGGTTGAATAGATGTGCAGTGAACTAAGTACTGCCTACTTATTGGATCTTATGTTAAGTTCTCCCTAGACTGCCATGCTGTAGAGGGCTGTATTGCACAACCTGAATGATTAATGTTGCTTCAAATGCCAGATTGTAATTTATTACTTGCCTATGTGTGTGTATATATAATAATTTAAATTAAATTTACTTAAATTCTGAAGTGACCACTTCTTTAATCTACCCTTCATACTCATGTAAAATACCTTTACTTTGATTATCCCTCATTCCAGTATCAACCAGGTTCTCTTTGTTATTTAGGATAACAGTCCACACATCACATTGTCAGTTTTAGAATAGAAGACACGTACTTTATACCTATAAAAATTTGATTTCTACAGCTGTTATGTCTATGTAAACTAATGTTCTCAAACCCACAAACATGCTCTATAGTAAGAGTGTCCAACGTCATCTACAACAGGCTGATGCTTTTCATTCTAAACAAGCTGCAGCATGTCTGATTCTGCTTGTTAATCTCTGCCTTCAAACAATTGATCAGGTGAGTTCCTGCTTTGGGTGAATGAAAAGCTGCAGCCATTCTGGCCCTTTGTGGATAAGAATGGAGATCCCTGCTCTTTGGCATGGATCATCGGTACTGGGTTGTACTAGGCTGGTGTCCAGCACATATTTTGGTGTATTGACTGTTTGACCCCTGAGATCCTCGTTAGACTGAAGAAATCACCAGACAGATCAGAACTGCTGACCCCTGCTCCAGGGTGTAGACATGCAAACTGATTGTTAATTAGCACATCTTGTTATCGTGGCCTCTCTTTGTTACAGTTACTGAAGCAGTGAGATTAGCACTTGATCATCTCTTCCTTGCCAAAGCATCTCCCCATCAAAATGAACCAGCCCCTGCTTCCGTGCTCGCAGCAGCACCCCCACCACCTTGTTAGAGATGCTCACGTAGTGTTCAAACAGTGCTCCGAACTGCACGGCTGCTCTGCCGTCTTCTTGGCTCTTGCCAATTTCCCGGATGACCTGACACAGTTCCTGCACCTCTTTGCTGATGTGCGAGTGGGCGTCCTGCCCTCTCTGCTGTGTTTTAGAGCCCTCTGGAGGCCTGCCGTAGCCCTGCTGACCCCGCTGAAGCTCCGCAGCCGGTGCCTTGTCGTTAGAGAAGGGATTGTGTTTTTGATACTCCTGATGATCACTGGACCATTTCGTCCAGCTCTGCGTTAACCCCTTCACCGAAACCTCACCAGAGCCTGCACTGCCTTCACATGACTCTAGTGCCCCGCTTGTGTCCATGGTTTGCTTCACAGTGCACGCAACCACTTTTCACAACAGCCTCTTCTGGAACAAAGGCACAATGTGAACCATGGGGTGGATTCAGGTTCATGGAACTTGGAGTGTATTAGGGAATATGTGACCCTAGCACATGAGTGATATAACCGATTTCACATATTTAGACAAAGTTCTAAAATTAGAGTAATACATTCAAATCAATCAATAAATAAGCAAATATAATAATAATGCAGTAATTAAAATATCAATGGGTCCTTTAGTGGTCTAAATTGTCTGTAGTGGTGATGATGGGAACCAGACATCCATAAGAGCTGAATACCTCTGAACAGAAGATTAATGGAGGAAAGGGATATGCATGGTGGCTTCTTTGCCTTATGATGGTTCTTCAAGTGTTCTTTAGTAAACGGAATAGTTCTAAAATGGTAAAATGGTAAAATGGTTAGAAGCTAATAGAACTATATAGAACCTTTTTAAACTTTGTCCTATTGAAAAAGGGGTCTGCTATTGTTAAAATGTCAAGCTTGAAACAATAGGAGAACCCTTTTTTGGTACTAAATAGAACCAGCTTCGAGAAGCTCCCATATAGAACTCTATACAGAACCACTGAGGAGGCATGTGTAACATATTCTATTAGATTACCAGAATTTTATTTCATTATCAACAGTACATACAGAATCTCAGCAGAAATGTGGTGGTTTTGAATATTAAATGGCGTATTTGCATTAAAGGCACTGCAGATCCTGGTTCCTGTTACCTCCATGGTAAAAAAACAAAAGACAAGAGTTGAGAAGTTGATGGAACTATGCAGAATTTTGAAAAATCCGTGGTATTCTCCTTTAAAGTGTCCCTGATGGCCCACCGTGCCCAGATCCAATCCACTCCGGAGTAAGAGATCGAGCTACAGTGACCCTTTAAATAATTAAAAATGTAAAGTACAACCGAGGGCAGCCCACTGTGATCAGCCCTTCGCTCTTAAATAAGAAGAGAAGTGTTCAGTGAGCTGCTCGGAGACTCAATACATTTTTTACCCATGTACGGGCAGTAAGCTGTAACGCAGCCCACTCCGCAAAAACACGTCTATATAAACGTACTTTAGTTTTATGTCTAGTAAAAAAAAGATTCAGAGTAGAATTAAAAAAGTACTCAGTAACACCCAAACACAGTCCTGCTCGAGTTGTGACTGTATTTATATCCGATCAAAGTGGTGACACACAAACAGGGGCTTAATAAAGAGATGATGCAGAAAGAAAGAGAGGAGTCATGTGTGTATAGATGTCTGTCTACTCACCTCTCTTCCTCGTTCACTCCTGTGCTGCACTGACCTGCGCAGACCCCGACCAGCTGCAGGTCCACTGACTGACCAATGAAAACTCGGCGCTGACAGAACAATCAGAGCCGCTGATCCTCTTTTAGACCTGAAGAGTCTCAACTCGTCTCCAAGTGTTCACGTTTTAATCAGCTTAAGAGTTCAATTTAGTACTGGCATCCTCTGCGACACACACTCGAGCATATTCTAACAAAAAAAAGTAATTCATTCTAAGAGAAAGCACGAGTGACAGCATGAAAATCGTAGAAAGTTAAACGGACAGCGAATGAAAGTGTAGCCAAAGTGCGGACTGTCATCCTCGCAGCGCAGCAGAGTCTCTAAAGCGCCACAGCAGGTAGGAACTGTAGTGATGAAGCAGCGGCGCGCAGCCGAACCGGTTGTTGTTGCTGCACTCAGTCAGACATGGCGCTGCACTGTGGAAAAACATGCCGACAATATTTACTTCATTTAGCGCACGATAACGTAGACTTCAGACTACCGGTAACTCAGCCTGACCTCTTCAGCACTGCACCCTCTCAGTCCGAGAACATAGAGTCGTTTCTTTCGCCGCTGTAGGCAGAGGTTGTAGTGAAATGCTGCTAGCTTGTTAGCATCAGTAGAAGTTGCTTCTTCTTTAGTGAAAGAAAACAGACATTCATATCAGTGATGATTTCCTAATAACTTCATACCTGTTTGATTCTTTTCAGGAGATTAAAGCATTGCTTGCTCTTAGAGGTCGACAGTGTGATCCACCAGAGACCTTCAGAGAAAAGGTGAAAACTTCTCTTCCCTCAGTAAACACAGACTATCCTCAGCCACCTGACACTGATTAGAGCTAAACTCAGTAGAAGCATGCATTCAGGGTTTTTAAGACAATAAACCATCACTGAAGTCTGACTTATATACTGGCCACCCATGCCAGAGTGAAGCCTCATGGTCTGGTTTATGATCCTGTAGTTGGAACAGGTGAGGTAAAAAAAAAAATACAGTCAGATTACAGTTTTGAGTGGACAGCATGATGTCTGCATTTAACTGATCTGTTCATGCTCACTCTAAATGTAAATGTTTTGACATGTGCCCCCCGTGACCCAGGACGATGGTTGAATAGATGAGCTGTGTGCCACAATCTCATCAGTTTTCTATAAGGCTTGTCTGTTTAAGGTTAAGTAGATGCACGGATTCAAGATTTTGAAGACAATAAACTATAATTAATGTGTAAAGTTGTGAATTTTATTCTTATTATATTTGCACAAATTCTAATATTAGTATACATTTGCATATCATATGCCTAAAATAGTACATTTTATTTTTACTGTACTTGTTTTGCTATCCTGTGTCGACCAGAGGAGGATGGGTTCACATTTTAAAGTCTGGTTCCTCTTGAGGTTTCTTCTTCTTGATCTGAAGGAGTTTTTCTTGCACCCCTTGATTGCTGTAAAGCTGCTTTATGACAACATATGTTGTGAAGGCACATATAAATAAACCATGACTCGACTTGTTTTCCTCTGAAATGGTAAAAAAAAATGGCTAGTAAAAGTTTTGTGGTTTCTTTAATTTTTTTTTCTTTTGACTTTTAAAAACACTGAATAAGCTTCTGGCCTACTTATTAATTTGCATTGTTTCTCATGATTGTATTTCCCATGTTTTTGTTTCAGTCTCCGTTTTGGCGGCTGCATGGAATCTCAGAGGAGGATGTGCGGAGTATCATGTCGCGAACAGTCTGCGGCAAGTAAGTGACATTCAGGACACAAAGAATCGTAGACATGGAATAAGCCACACTCTACTTTCCTTCATAGGTTAATGTGCAGTCATTTGTATTTTAATGTACCGCTGAAAGGTCAGCAAAGATCGTTCCTTTCTTGGAAGATAAAAGAGAAAAAAACATCTCTTCTACAAAATATCATGACATTTCTTAATTTATGAAGTGTTATTTAAAACCCGTTGTAACACGGTTCATATTGCTGGCAATGTTCCTACAACTGTGTGTATTTAACTTCTAGGTCTGTGTTCGAACTTTGGGGTCTTGGAAGAACAGCAGCAGAGCTCAAGTCATCGTTGTTGGAGTATCCCAGAGAAATGATGGTTTGTGTTACTTGCTTCATTGTCAGAGTACTTCACTTGTTGTTCGGTGTGTATTTATTCCTAAAACAATGTGTATTATGTACACACAGTCTCCTTTCCTACAAGAAGAATCAACATACAAGATTAACGTCTACACCTTTAACAAGACCTTGTTGTTTAAGGACAGAATAGAGAAGATAGATGTGAGTATTCTGCTCTTACAAATTTCACAGTTGTCCAGTACATATTATTGACTCTTAAAGCTCATACCACTAATTACTGTTTCTTTTTATTGTGTGACATGCATGAAACCTTCACTGTGATGTCAGTTGTTTTTATGAAGTGTACAATAAAGTTTCTGTCACTCCGTAGGCTTTGGGTTACCTGCCTTTTCAGGGCAAAGTAAGTCTGAAGGATCCCGATCACATATTTTGCTTATTAGAAGACTATGGACTAGATCCTAATGATATTCCAGAGGAGCCATTCCACATGTATTTTGGAAGATGGGTGAGTCAGAGATGGGTTTTGTTCTATTTTCGAACAGCACAGTTGTGTTCAGAAGACTTGGATTGAGAAATTAAAGACTATATTAATAATTAATTCCAATATTCTGTTCATATTTGAGAGCATTGTATTTTTGGACCTCCCCTTAGATTGCAGATGGGCAAAGGGAACTGATCCGCTCCTACAGTGTGAAGAAAAGGCACTTCATTGGGAACACCAGTATGGATGCCGGTCTGTCTTTTATAATGGCCAACCATGCCAAAGTCAAGCCTCATGATCTGGTTTATGATCCTTTTGTTGGAACAGGTGAGGAAAAAAAACACTGTTAGCCATATAACAGTTTTTAAAAGGACATGAATGAATGAATGAATGAATGAATGAATTATGGGATTTTTTTAAGCAGAGCATTTGAAAGAATAACAATTAAGACTCACTCATAATTTAAGTAGTATATCCACCTTATTTTGTTTGGGTGATATCTGTATTTTTAGATTGTGGCTGAAAACTGGTTGGGTGATGAACAGAAGGGTCTCACATTGATGTTTTGGCAGGTTAAGAAATGTGTGGTTACATGTTAGGTTATCAGTTTCTGTTGTTCTGGAGCAAATTGCAGTTTTGCAGTGTTGTCATTTCAGCTCTGAGAAGAAGAAAGTATGGTAGTATTTTACGGTAATGTTAATTCTCTCAAGAAGACACAGCCTTTCAAAGGACATAATGACATTGCTTTGCAGCTTTCTGCTTGTACCTCAAAGTGCAGACCGACCCCAAATTCAAAATTCTGTTGACAGATTGATTACAACCAACAATGAATATAATTAATATATATAGTTTTAATCCAATATTTCTATTATGTTAAGATGTTATTAACATTTAACATGTCTGGTTCTGCTTTGCTGGAAGTTCTCTCGACTGGGAGTGTTAGACCAGCAAATTCTGAACTTACAAAGTATTTCATTAGATACCTTGTCTCCACTCATTGTCCATTTTATCAGCTCCACATACCTTATAGGTGTACTTTGTAGTTTTACAATAACAGACTGTAGTCCAACTGTTTCTCTATATACTTTATCCCCCCTTCACCATGTTCATCAGTGGCACAGGAGTGTTGCTGCGCCGAGAATGCTGGACTGAGAATAGTCTACCCACTAGCAACATCCAGCCAACCTCATCCTTTGACCACTAATAAAGAACCAGAGGATGACTAATACAAGAGAGCTGCTGTCTCTGACATCTGTAATTTAAACCAACAAGGCAGGAGTGTCTTAATACAGTGGACAGTGAGTGGACACAGTGTTTAAAACCTCCAGCAGCACTCCTGTATCTAATCCATGCGGTTGGGGTCCTATGGTGGGGTCCTGACCTGATTCAATTGTACCAGCACAGTGTCGCTGCAGTAACACTGCACCACCCAAAGAAGGCCTGCACTGTGGTGTTCCTGTGGGGTCCCTGACCACTGAAACACATGGTGAAAGGGGGGAAAAAGCAGATGTACTGCAGTCTGTGTAATTGTGTGCACCTGTACGGTAAGTACAGCTGATTAAATGTAGGATAAGTGTAGATACAAGGAGGTTTTCCTGATAAAGTGCTTGGTGAGTGTATTTATTCTGAAGCAGTTGTTTAGTCTGTGTGAGGAGCTCTTCTGTTGTTTGCAGTTGTGCTGGTATTTAGTTTTTTTGTTGTGTTGTGATTTTTATAGTCATTTTTATGTGTTGTGAACTAATAATATTTAATTAAAAACAAACAGCGGATCAAAAATAAAACTGATAAAGAAAAACAATGAAGAGCATAGTTGATTATTAAAGGAATAATGCCTATAATATTAATAACCTTCTCATCTGCTCGCCTTTTCTTATGTTTAAAGCTGCCTAATGTAGACATTTAATCTGCAGCTGAATCAGGAGTTTCTTTGGTGTCTCTGTCTGTCTGGATGACGGAGGAGGCGTAGAGCTCTTTACTGCTTCTCATTCTCTTTAAACAGGAGCCAGGAGCTGACGTGTTGCTCTATATGTTATATTTGACTGCTCATGGAAACCGAGTTCCATTTAATCAGTCTGATGTTTTTCCATTTTATGGCCTACATATATACATATTTTCTATTTTTTGACCTCTAAAAGCTTATGGTCTTTGTCATCAATCACATTAAAGAATATAATCTGTCTTCCCCCTTTCTGCTTGAGTGTGCTGTGGCTGTGTACGTAGCGTGCTGTGGCTCCTGTCCTTTTGCCAGGCTTTATTGTAAGCGTCTGCCGTCACTATTTGAGGTGTGAGATCTGCTGACCAGATGTGCTAATTTAGTACCAGACTCAGTGGAAGGGCTGGGCATGTCCAGGCAGAGTTCTCCTCGCGAGAGTTAGATGCTGTGTTTACAGCTGGAAAGAAAATGTCTAAATTCAAAATTTGTTTCACTAGCTTAGTTTATAAAACCAGCTCATAGAATACTCTCCTGATTCTCTTCATTCCTTCTCTTTTTCATTTTTTCTAACTTAGGTAGCCTTCTGGTTGCATGCTCTCACTTTGGGGCTTACGTGTGTGGGACTGACATCGATTACAACACCATCCATGGAGTAGGTAAATAAAGTCCAGTTAATGGTGACATGCTTGTCTTCGGGAAGTCTTGTAATTGCGTAAATGTTTCTAAGGTGACTTTAGAAATGTCTTAACCTGGTCGTGCTTAGCAGGTGTTTTAATAGTGTCTCTGCCAAATGTCCTGCAGGAAAGGCCAGCAGGAAGAATCAGAAGTGGCGGGGTCCTGATGAGAATATCAGAGCAAACCTTCGTCAGTATGGGACAGAGGGCCTTTATGTTGATGTCATGGTGTCGGATGCCTCTAAGCCTGTGTGGAGAAAAGGAGCTCTGTTTGATGCCATAATCACCGACCGTATGTTTACAACAGCTTTCCCCCAAACTTTCGCAACACAGTCTGCTCATTTATGATAAAACATGACCTTGCGTCCCCCCGTTCACCTGCTTTTTTATGTGTTTTCACTAAAATTATGCAAATAAATGAAAAGTAATGGAACGAAATTTCATTTATTTTGTAGCCTTTAAAATAAAAAAAGTTTATTTGACTGAATATTGTATAATATATTTTCGGAAAACTGGTAAATAAACATATCAGTCATCAGTTATCAGACTGTATCATATATATTTATTTCACAAATTTCTGTATAACTGTGTGTTATATACATTATACTGTTAACTATACTTAATAATGACTATACTGCTATTATTACACTATGCCTATTATATTATATATCATGTACAGTCTATACATATAAATAGTGCTGTTGCTTTTTATTGCATATTTGCATTACCGACTGCATAATCTGCATAATTTGCACTACCAAAGTCTGAACTGTTTATACTGGTTAACTGCACTACTGCCATCACTTTCATTTACACACTGTGAGACTTTTTCTATTTCTATTTTATATATACTATATTCTATTTATTTTATATTATTATATTTGATATAACTATTTTATATACTTATCTTTATTCTTTTGTTTCACTCTTTGTATTTATACATACACAAACTGATTTTAATGTAATTAAATGTATTTTTTTTAAAGTGCTACATTTATTTAGTTGTGTGAGTAATTTCATTCTATAAATTCTGTCTATTTTGCAGCTCCTTATGGCATTCGTGAGTCAACAAGGAGAACAGGTTCTCATAAAGAGATTATGACTCCTCCTGAGGACTTGTAAGTCTACCTTCCTCTTCCTTATGCATTTTTAATGTAGACAGTAAACACTAAGCTGAGCTACAAGCCAGCCATCCAATTTGTGTGATGCGGTGATTTTATTTCTGTACATGATTAAATATATGATTGTTTAATAGGGCTGGTCCAAATAACTTGAATTAACCTGTTTGCAATATTGGTATAATTTTTTTTTAAATATCAATAATTAACTCTGTTATTTGTCTAGTATAGAGATTTTAATGACCATTAGATAGAAGTGATTGTTAATATATGGAAACCATTTGAAACAAGTTAATTGCAGCTAGTTTAGTTGAATGCATCATTAATTCATGCCAGGCTTCCACATCGTTTTGCTTCAGAGCTCAGACTGCACTGCTTTCCACATGGCCATTAAAGCTGAAAGATGCCTAAATATCATGTGGGAGCACTTTAAATGATCAGGGCAGAATTAGCGAGAAGGGGTTGGTATGCCATGGAGAAAGAACTAATTTGATGAGTCATCAAAGTATAGCTCTCCTTATCTTGGCGCTACGTGCTGTGCCGTGTTTATCGTTTATGTATTCTATTCTGTTAATACATATCTTGAGTAATGAACATTTCTATAGTTATATTATCTATAAGACTATAAATAGTTTTAAGCATGGTATTATATACAAGTATGTAGCAAGACCCTTTGTAAGTAAATAGACTTTGTGTGTTTTGTATTTGTTGTCACTGCTGCCTTTTTTCCCCTAGGTTTTGGGTTGGGTAGGGAGTAAAGGAAGTTGTTTGTGTTTTAATTTTCTTTGATTTGTTTGATATTTAGGTTTAAGTTAGGTTTAGGTTTTGTTTATTGTTTTTTGTTAATTTTCTCTTTTCTCATATCTACCTTTTCTCACATCCTCCTTCCTGTAAATCATCTTGCGCTGCATATTTTATGTATGAATGAGCTTTTTTATGGTGTTTTCTGCTTTCTTACAGTTCTGGTGAAAGCCACGTCCCTGTCTCCATGGCGTACCACCTTAGTGACATATTTGCTGACCTGTTAAATTTTGCAGCCCATCACTTGGTCATGGGTGGACGGTTGGTATACTGGCTTCCCGTTTATAGACCAGAGTAAGTACACATAGTTATCCTCCTGCAGTTGCAGTGCTACCTGTCTGCAGTTCATTCTGCTCTTCTAGAACTGTGTTAGTCTACAGAGTTCCTGCGTTTTACTAGGATTGCTTTCTTTTTTTTCTTTTCTTTTTACTTTGTTGAGCTGTACAGTCTATCTCTTGCTTTATGGTGAGATGGCATACAGGTATACAGAAGTGCATGTCTTACTAAAGATAGTTCACTAGAGGGCAGTCTGGCACTTTCTGATAGTTGTAACCTGCATCAGCGTACGAGCCACTCATTCTGAGTTGGGTGCTGGACTTGCCGAGGCCTGCTGGCTTGAGGGCAGGTGGAAGAGAGGGACATTCCGCTCTGCTCCTGCAGTTGCTGACTACACACAGTCCTGTCCATGCAGCCTGCAGTCTGGATCCCACTGATTACAGGTCTGGAGAGGAAGGCTGGGAAGGAGGGTCCCTTAGTCTGTGATCTGAATTACAGTCAGCAGTTACCTCATCTGTCATATACAAACCGCCACCATGAACAACTCCCCCGTCATGAGTATATACTCTCAGGCTTGTCAGGCTTGCAGATTCAAGCAGTAATGCCTTCAGTTTGCTCTGCATTACCTGTATACTTATATATAGTCTATATAGAGGGGGAAGAAAACCCAGAAATAAATAGATGTAATACATTATTAGAATAAATGTAAATAAAGAATTACAGTAAAAAATAACAAGATTTTCTTTTTTTTTTTAATTCGTTGATTTCTTGTGAGCAAGTACACTACTTATTGTAATGCACTGTTACTTATATTTACATATAATGCTCCTAAAAAGTATATATTTTTTAAACTGTAAAAATCAGCTTTATCATAGAAAGGGATAAAAAAATCAACCTGAATTGCAACATTAGAATTGAAAATTATATCACATTTGATTATATGTGCCTGTAAGGTGTACAGATTTAAGGTGTTAACATAATAGGCATATTAAAGCACCTAATTAGGTACTTCTTATTTCCGTGTATTAAAAAAATGGAACATTGAAACTTTATTGCATCGTATTATATTTAATTTTACATTCTTTGTTTTGTTACATAACTAGTCTATCTACAATCTGCACACATGCTTTGGTTGAGTTAGATGTGCTTTTTAATGCCTGCCCTCAGAATCTATAATATGGATATTAGAGGAATGCTAAAGTCAATTAACATACAATGCAGACGATCCTGATCCCATCTCGTCCTGTGTGACACGTTCACGGCCTAATGCCAGAGCTAATCCATACTAACACACATGCAGAATAAACAGAGCTGAACTCCAGTGTAAGGTCAGGTTCTGAGTCCAGTAGGTATCTTGTTACCACTGACCTGAATGTGTGAGGCTCCTGTGACAGACAAGAAGGGCTTTAAGGGAGAGCAGTGACCACACAGACCTCAAAGGAGATCTTGTCTTGTTTATAGTGGGATAAGTGATGGCTAGCTGGGGGTGTAATCCGGAATGGGGTAGAAGAAATTATGTGTATTGTTACCGTAACTAGTTAAACCGTGTCTAGTTAATCTAGATGAACTGGATTACTTTCCTATGATTCAGACTAACACAGAATACAGTACACGGTAATAAAATAAGGATAATCATAATAAACCATGTGAGTTTGTAGGATTTGTAAAAGTAGCCCAAGGATTTTATTATGAAAAATTAAGACGTACTCTACTGAAAATAGATATTATTGATTATGATGCATAACATGAAAGAATCTCATTTCAAATTAGATGGGGTTAAATCACCACCCGCAGATAGTTTGCCCCCCTGCTGTACATGAAGGTGAAGCACATCTAATCAGCACATTAGAACAAATCTGCATCCATAAGGGGGCACTATCACCTGGAGGTTGAGGTTGGTGTCCCGCAGGCCTCCTTGACTGACTGTATCTGGAGCGAGGGTTTGTGTAGCAACACTGTTGTTTATAAACAGCGGTGTCGGAAGAGGGGACAACTGCCACAGGAATCTGGGCCTGCGGAGCTGCTGGGCCTCCAGCAGTAAGCGGTGGAACCAACGTAGTTTCCCCAAGCAGAACACACACGGGCCTGTGGGGTGAGCTCACCAGCAACCCCCACACCAATTAAACACCTCCGCCGCTGTAAGGAGCGCAGCCTCTGCTGTGCGTTAACACACTCTGCCGCTTCTTGAACTCATTAGCCCGTTTCCTCCTTTATCTGCGTTTTAGCTTTTGCAATGTTCCAGCCGCTGCACTTCCAGTGCCTTTCACTTTTTGGACAGGATGGAAAAGCATTACAAGCGTGGTTATCTAAAGCTTTTTAGCAAAGTTAAGCAGAAAACTTAACACCACACAGTTTCCATTATTTCCTTGGCACGCAGGGCGATTAAGAGTAATGACATCTGTTGTAATTCACCATTGTAACAATTTCCACATAGTTGGAGTCGTGATAGGAAATAGTAGTTGTTAAGGGCGATTTTGCTTCTGACTTCATTTGAGATTTCTAGGCAGTAACTGGGTGCACGGCAAATTATTTAAATAACATTTCACCAGCAATTGAATCTTTACAGCGGACAACGTACAAAGTAAGCAGTGTATGAATTTAGCATTCACTACAGAGAGGCTAATATAGAATACAGTCTGTTTTTAGCTGCAGGTGAGCATATTCATCCTGGCAGGTCCTACATCTGCCAACAAACTGAACTTATGATGGCATCCCCAATAAAACGTGAGCCTTTGAGCCTGATCTCAGAGAAAAGGTCCTTAGCTGCTCACGCTAGTGCGAAACAAAAACAAGCATATGCATGGAGAGTGTGAAAACGTCTCTCTTGCCAATGTTGTTTTGGATTTTTCTCAAGCCTAACAAATGCTGGCTCGCTTGAAGTACGGCCAGGATTTAAAAGAGCACGGGCACCACAAGGTTAACGCCAAGCTGAATGTAATCCATATGAGCTCGAAGTTAATCAGTCTCATTAAGGCACACTGGGATCGGTGGCATCCTTCCACTCTGACTCACAGCTCTATATTCTGAAGAGCTGTCAGATGATTTCTGTGGAGGGCGCTCTCCGGAGTGGCACTTCCTGGAAAGTAGAGATGTTTGATATTTCTCCTAGGTGACAGCAGTACCACCGGACAAACCGTTTCAATGGAGGTGTATGTGTATCTTTAAGTGGGCTGTACAAACACTTTCCTTGTTAAAGGCTAATAAAGTGTGGTCTGATGAAAATACGATTACAGACAAACACAATCAAACTAAAGTAATAACACAATAACAGTTGTACTTGTCTTGACTTTTATTGAGCACATTGAGTAAACATCCACAGTGCAGGTTAATGACTTCTCCGAGAGCTAATAATGATGAGATGAGATTGGAAGTGTGGGTTTTACGGGTGCTTTGCCCATTAAATAACGGCAGCACACAAAGTCTGGCTACTGACAAATCTGTTGTTCTCAATAAAGGTTAGTGTGAACCATGCCTCAATGCAAACAACTTTTAGAAGGCCTCAGAAGAAGTGTTAATGAGACTGCATAAATCTGGAAGCTCTGCTAAAGAACAGCGTGTCTTGAACAGTAGTTCAAGAATGTTACTTTTCCTCCTGAGAGAGGACATCCTGTTAAGATCACTCCAAGAGCACTACAGTCAATCCTGAAACAGGTGACAAAGAGCCCGAGGTTTACAGGAAAAGACCTACAGAATAACCTTTCTTTATATGTCCACTATTAAAAACACTAAACATGAATGGTGGTCATAGAAGCGCCCCATGACAGAACCTACTGCGGCCCATAAAATACAAAAAAGAAAGCTTCCGGCCTATCTCACATATTCCATGATGCCTCAGAGAAAATGTTCTGTAGACACAAAAGTGAATCTTTTTAGCACATATGTGCAAAATAGCGGAAATAAAGGACACTGCACATCAAAACCCCCTTTGCTGCCTCAGGGTCTGAATGCTTTAAGAACACTGAGAGAACAACCAATTCCAAGGTTTATCAAAACAATTTACAGCAGAACAATGTGCACGTCTTACCTGCTTCTGCTGGAAACATTTTCTACAGGTTCTTTAATTCAAGGGTTCGCTTACTTTTACTAGCCTGCACTGTGGAAGTCACCCAATGTGATATAAAAAGTAAAACCATTTGTGTATTATTAGTGTAGTTAGATGTTCTTCGTCTATAACTGTAACTTATATAATAATCAGACCACATTTGTTGGCATTCAGTGCAGAAATAACCTTTTCTTGCATATGAATAGATCATTTATGTGTTATTTTACTGAATTGGTTCAAGGTCAGAATTGAAAATACATTCCGAACTTTCAACTGATGTAGACTTAAAATCATTTTGCTCTCAATGATTCTACATCATAAAATAAATACTTGCATTTCATAGCTGACAATACAATACTAACCCTTCTGAAACATTCCCAAATGTTTCAATAGTGACAGTTTTAGAGCATAAGAAAAAACACAGCTGTACACATATACCCTTTTATTACCCCAGTATTTAAGTTGTGGGCTGCATTAAAGTAGTAATTAAGTAGAAATATATGCAGTCGAACATCAGCTTCAGCCTAAACTACAAATGATCCTGTTAAACTAAGAACTATCGTTAACAGACATTAATAAAACGGATGCCCTGTTTACTGTGAATTGTACGTGTGTGCAGGTGGCATTGCCTTTGTGTTCTGATGTGCATGATGTCATGTGCTCTTTCACCTGCAGGTACTGTGAGGAGATGGTGCCATTACACCCTTGCCTCTCTCTCGTCAGCAACTGTGAACAGACTCTGTCCAGCCACACGTCCCGAAGGCTCATCACGATGGAGAAGATCAAGGAACCTGAGGTGTGTGGGTGGGATGTACACACATGTTCAGGTTTTAGAAGAGGCTTTATTTACGATGTTTACTGTGCGTTAGGTAAGAGTAGTGCTTATACTGTAACACATGAGGCTCTGAGAAAAACCCACCATCTGGTAGCGCTTGACTCACTTTTTTTTATACTACACTTTAATGACTTAATCACACATTGTATGGAAAATAATCCATCTTTGGATTTGACAACCACTTCACTTCAAAACCCCAAATTGCTCCCATAAAGACCCAAGTGAATCATTTATGCACACATACGTACGCGCACCCACACACACACACACACACACACAAAGGCCTGTTGTTTTATCTGTTCAGACTGGCATGTGTCTCAGGCTCCTTGTGCATCAAACTTGGAACACATAAGCTGTACGTGTCACATTTTCATAGCTAAAGCTGTTGCTTTCGGTACCCCCTCTTTTCAGATTGCTTTCATGTGATCTTGGCCGCAGCACTACGTCAAAATTATTTATATTTTTGCTCAGAGTAACAGAGCATCTGTAGTTGCTTGAAATATTTTCCGTATTTTTAAACAAGTTTATCTACCTGTCATCTCTCCACCTGCAAGATGTTTGGAAAGACTTTGAAGGGTCTTGTTTGGGAGAAAACTGAAGATTTGCTCTGCACATTTGAAACTGTAGTACAGTAACTGCTACTGGAGCTTTGGTGAAATGACTCAAGTTGTTGTCCATCATTGTGACTAAGATTGTCAGTAAGGTTGTCATGCTGAAAGCTAACAATTCATTGGGCAGTCGTGGTCTGAAGGTTAGGGATCCGGTCTTGTGACCGGAAGGTCGCAGGTTCGATCCCCGGGAACCTGCCGTTCCCATGTCATGACCATGACCGGCAAGTCATGACTGTAGTGCCCTTGAGGCACCTAACCCCAACTGCTCCCCGGGCACCGTGGATAATGGCTGCCCACCGCTCCGAGCACGTGTGCTTACCGCCCCCTAGTGTGTATGTTCACTAGTGTGTGTATATGTGGGTGTTTCACTGCACGGATGGGTTAAATGCGGAGGTCAAATTCCGCTGTGTGCAAACACATGTGGCTAATCGTAGTTCTACGTTCAAGAATTCTATTCTGCTGTACTAAAAACATGTACTGCTGCAGAAAGGTTAGCATGGTTAATAGAAACACATATATGGCCAGTAGTAAACTAAATTCTTTGGTACACGGGGATATATGTTATACCTGTCTGTTTTCAGAACTTCTGTACAGCTGCTTTGTGACAACATTGTTGTAAAAGCACTATACAAATTACCTTGAATTGAGTTGAATTGAATATTAGAAGAGGCTTATATGTTGGAGCTTTATTCTCTTCATTAAGGATCTCATTAAAGCTAGTTAATTTAGAAAGTTACTCGTAAATGAACCCTGATATTGTAATCCTGTGAGCTGTGTAGAGAGCAGAAGCCTGGCGTGGGCCGTTTATCTTTCTTGTTTGAAGCGACAGATTGTATTGGTAAATAAGTCAGACGGGTTAATTTATCAGTGCTATTATTTATGTTTTTATTTAGTGGAAAGAGTTTCAAGTAAGACAAGGTAAATTAATAGAGCATTGAGAAGCCGGTTTGTTCCTCCAGTCTCAGTTATGTGAGATTGTCAAAGATTTTGAGTCTCCAAGATTGAAAGTTTTACATATGCTAAAAATATGACCTTCAAATCACTGAAGTTTCTTGTTTTTATAGTGATGTTAATTTAAACCCTATGCTTTTTGACTCCTTTGCTGTAAGGAAGGCGCAGTCTTGTTGGCCAGTGTTCTGTGTTACAGTGTGCGTTTATTATGTCATTATTTACAGTATATTCTCGTGTACAGGTGATAGAGAAATGGAAACTTGTGCCTGTTTTGTAACACTGTCAGATACACAGTGTGCTGTTAAGTTGTTTGAAAAAAGAGAGGAGCTCCACTGGGTTAGGACCGAAGCAGAGTCAGCATTGCTCTAGCTCTGTCAAACAACACTCAGCCCAGATGAGAGCTTGGTTTCTGTCCTCCTGACACTCACCCTCTCTCCATTTCTCACTCTTTCTCTCACTGCAGTTTAGTAAAGACATTCTCAAAATTCTCATCCTCTTCTGCAGGTTAACTCCCCTCCCCAACTTATTTCCCAATATTGTAGTCCTTGTTTTATTCTTGCAGAAATCAGGCATGGGAGCTGGGAGGGATACTTTTTGCAAAGTATCTAGACTGGGACAGCTGAGAGTCACCGAGAGCAACTCCAGAACGTACTCTGTAAATCTCGACCACTACGCAAGACCTACACGTGATTCATACATGCTCCCCCTGCGTGGTGTGGACAATGATCATAGAACACGAATCCAACAATTGTTTCATATTTTCGAAACAATTGATTGGCCTTTAGCCCTTTAACATTCTTCACTGCCTTTTTGGTGGGCACAGTTTGAGTCACTATGTCTTAATAATATATTAAAATAAGGTGTTGAACTTAACTCTCTACCATCTCTACCAATCCACTAAAGGTTACTGGGCCTTTCAATAGATGATACACATTTACTGTTCTCACCTATTGAGGAGGCAAATAACAAGTAAATCACTCCACACATGTGAATTGTTTTTAGTGTAATTTAAGTAGAAGGTAAGAATATTTTTAGCATGTTATAGTTTGAGATTTTGATTAACAGGATTGTGTAACTTTATACCACAAAAATAAATCTAATAAGGGTAAAAATAATTAAAAAAAATATGCATTACCTAATAGTCTAAATGTTTCTTTATGCTAGAGGTGTATATGATAAGTTAAGGTTATTAGAATGATTTGAAATAGTGTTGCCCCAAATAAATAAAAAATACAGGAAGACAATTGGTGAGGATGTTAAAGGGTTAATACAGGTTCAACAGACCTGAGAGTCTTTAATTTTGGGTGGGTGGGGCGCGCTGTATGGTGTAGATGTGAAATTCTCTGGGGTTGATTGTTCTGGGATTCTAGGACTGTTCTGCAGGCGTTTAGGGTGTCTGGTCTTGTGGTAAGACTGGGTTCAGACGGCCTCAGAGGAAGTGGCAGAGGGGATGGGGTGGGCGCAGGTGGGACTGATGATTCACAGTGCTGGAATCATCACTTCCAGCTCTCTGTGTCCCTGGCACTTCACTAGGCACTTCATTCTACTCTCCTCCAGTCTGCCCTGCCCTGCCTAACAACCTGGCATACGCTCCATGCAGGAAAAACTGAGGAACTTAATACTCTTCTGTCATTACGCACTTGGCTGTGAGCTCGTGATGGAAAGGCACTCAAAAGGAGGTGCTTACCAGAAAGTACCCTGCCGGTCACTAGATGTAGCATAGTTTTTTTTCTGTTTCTGAACTAATGAATCAAAATTCATGACTCTCCAGGACATAACACCTAGTAACCAAATGAGATTACGACATCTCAGTTCGGAAACAAACAGTGGGTCATTTAATCCATCTATCTGCGTCAGGGCAGCCTTTGCGCAACTGTTGTATGAACTTAGTTAAGATCCTTGATTTATGAGTCACTCTCAAATTTACCTCCAAGAAAATCATCTGGATTATGTCATACATAAATTGGGTCCTCCAACATTAAGAGAAGCGTTTGCGCGACTTGAGCTGGACATAAATTTAACATTTATAAATAAAAAGTGTGCACGACCAGGTGTTTCTGCGGGGTTTCTCCTCAGACAGAAGTCGTTTCATTATGTGCTAACATCACAGAGAGTACATTCCAACCGTCTCTGAAGCTCCTCTGACGTTCTTCTTCTTGTTTTCATTGATGTAATTTGTTACTTGAATGGTTCTTGTTCATGATGTCCTTTGTTGATGTCTGATGGTCTGTTGTTGCTTCTAGAATATTATATAGATAGCAGCTTTCGTCTGAACAGACGGGGTGTGGGGGGGTGAATAGAATTAAAATAAGAGACCACCACTTTTTATTGCCATGCGTTCTTAGGTCACATTTGTTTTTTGGATAATAACAGGCTTGGTGTGTGAAACGTTGTGCAGGTTTTGCATGAAAAACCTGAACTGATGATGAATGCACTGCAAGCTCACTCAGTTACTGATGTGTTTCCTTTCAGAAATCGGACAAGCTAGCACAATTAGCAGACCCACGCTTCAGTCCATACCAGGGCCATAACTCCTTCAGAGAGAAATACTTCAGTGGCATCACCAAAAAGAACGGGAAAGGCAGTGGACGAGCCACCACAAACGAGAGCGACGGATCTTAGAAGAAAAGATTTTGAACATTGTGATTTATATTAAAGACTGCCTCGCTGTGCTGCTTCCTCTCTGTATAATCTGTTATTTAAATTTTACTGTTTTTTTAACAAACATTGCTACAGATTTCAATAAAAAGTCATACTCCTTGTTTTTGTCTGCTTTCCTTCGTATCTCAGCTCAGGTGAAAGTAAGCTCAAGAGATCTGCTCGTATTTATGGCTGCATTAACTTTGAGTATTTAGATAAAGCGTGAAGGGGATTGAAGTAATCCCTGTGTCTCAGAGTGGACAGAGATGATGTAGAGGTGGGTTCACCTACTGTACATTGTGGGAGGATGATGGACTACTGTTTCCTGTTGTATGAACTTAGTTAAGACCCTTGATTAATGAATCACTCTTAAATTTACCTCCAAGAAAATCATCTGGGAGACTTATGTTATACATAAATTGGGTCCTCCAACATTAAGAGAAGCGTTTGCGCGACTTGAGCTGGACATAAATTTAACATTATAAATAAAAGGTGTGCACGTCCAGGTGTTTCTGCGGGGTTTCTCCTCAGACAGAAGTCATTAGATTATGGGCTAACATTACAGAGAGTCTCTGAAGCTCCTCTGACGTTCTTCTTGTTTTCATTGATGTAATTTGTTACTTGAATGATTCTTGTTCATGATGTCCTTTGTTGATGTCTGGTGGTCTGTTGTTGCTTCTAGAATATTCTCTTTATCCGTCTTCAAAGATAGCAGCTTTCATCTGAACAGACGGGGGTGTGTGGGGGGGGGGGGTGAATAGAATTAAAATAAGAGATTATATTACAATTAATTGTACTCTGTGTGAGAAAAGGGCATGCTGCAGACTTGTTAGTGGGCCCCACCTCACAAAGCTTCGTAACCACAGGAGGGTATATTGTGTAGCACAGGGTTTCTAAAATGGTCCAGTAGCGGGGCAGTACGGGGGAGAGGCCAGTGATAGTACGTTGACATTAAAAACATTTAAATACCCCCCTACTTTTCCGCTGTCCACTTGTGGGCAACTGGTGTACATAAAAAAGTGAAAAATGTTTCAGTTCCTGGAATACAACAAGCTGATGTTGTTCTAGTCTGTTTATATTTATTCTAAGTTTTTTTAAAAAGATAAAGCAAAACAGTTGAGCTTTACTATTATTATTATTCTAGTGATGAACAGGTTGGCCTTGAGGTGGAAAAGTTTGATAACCTCTGATGTAGGAAGTGGGTGTTATGGGGGATAACAAACTTACACAGACAAAGATACCACTATGACAATTTTCTACTTCTAAAAACGAGTGCATTGATAACGAATAAGTGGATGATTACCCTCCGTCAGTCTAAAGGCTAAGTGTAAGGCGCACTGCCTTGTGGGATACTTGAAGCTTTTTGTTTATTCATTTTTTTTTAATTATGCACACTGTGTGGAAGGACTGGTATGAGCAACAACAGCAAAACTCATTTTTTTATTAAAAACAATTTCCCATATATATTTGCTGGACATTTAACGTTTGTGTCAGCAGTTATTTAATGATAATTAATATCTCCCTTGTTACTGCTTGCCATTCCACTGTCACTCAGTTTGTTTTCTCTTTAGCCATCATGAGAGATGACCTCTTGTGGCCTTTTATCTTCTGTGCCCTGTGCTTGCTATCTGGCCCTTAGTTTGGTGCTCACTTTCCTTTTGTGTTAACCTGTTTCTTATTGCTTAGTGTGAGCATGACACCCTGTTTTACTAGTTATGCAGCAGCAGGTTCTGTACTGGACCTCAAATCTACTCAGCAAGTGCTTATTCTGTTATTATTGTCACTCTAGTTACGCCTGTCAGAATCATATATCATATTTTATGCACTATATTGCTGATATTTATTTACCTATGGTCAGGTTTGTGGGTCGCTTTAAGTTGGTACCCAGGGCAACACACATTACAGTGAGATACATCAGTCAGTCAGAATACATTTTTCACCAGCTGTTCAGAACATCACCTCCCTAGAGTGCTCCTCTCAGTCTGGCCTAAGACAACCCTGCTATGTGTAAAGTCTTGCCTTGGGTGCGAGGCTCGTGTGGATTGTGTATTTATTGTCTTCACTGTAACAAGTGCTACTTTCACGACAAAGATATTGAATTTGTGATTAACTTTGCACAGATATTTAGTAAAGTCTATTAGATTGTGATAAAGTGATGATACACCTTTTATAAGTGTCATTAATAGGAGTGTAATGATTCTGAAACCAATACTGAAATGATACAAACATCCATGGCCACAGTACCCACAACCCCCTTCCCCCGACCACAGGTGCAGCCAATTCAGTCCTCTACGTAATTTTATCAGAAGTGAATCTACCATGTTCTTTAGTGTTGGTCTCTTTAGTATTAGTATAAGTATTACTGGTGTTTTGATAAATCCCAGAATTATTCTCCTGTTTTTTCTATTCACTGAATAGAAATGAGGTCTGATCTGAATTGTGGGTTTGGAGAATCGTTACACCACTAACATTAAATAATACCTTTAAGTATTTTAAATTTGGAAACATTTCTTAAATTAAGTCTACAAAACTGTTTGATATTTAGAATTTTAGAATTTTTTTGGAGTTCTTTTTATAATTTTTTTTTTTAATTTAAGCATTCTAAGCTGTAACATTGTACAGCTGTACAAAATGTATGTTCCCCAAAAGGTCAAAAACTTTAATGTAGGTTCTGGTTCCAAGTCATCTCTACATATATATATATATATATATATATATATATATATATATATATATATATATATATATATATATATATGATTTAAGTTATTTTATCTGTATGTTATCTATTGTTTCATGTAAGCTGTCAAAGCTAGTTGTTCCACATATGATTATGTATATGTGACAATGTTGATGACATTTACAGAGAATGTAAGAACAGCTACTGTGTTCATGTATTTCTCTTTCTTTTTTAGAGACAATTATATATACATGTAAGTGTATGTACATACTTAATTTGCTAACTGGGTTATTTAAAGTGTCTATTATCTGTAATGCTTCTACCTTGTATGGCTGCGTTACTCAAATGATGCATGTTAGGCCGATGCCTGTTTAACCTCTGTAGCTGCTGTGGAACTATGTTGTGTTTTTGGTTTAAAAAAAGAGCACACATCTGTTTGATGACTTACGATTTAGCTCTTAGGTGTTTTTTTTAAGGGGTGGGCCTTCGCTGTTATAAGTGCCCAAAATATCCTAATTGATGTTAATCTGCAATACCTCCCCTTTGTTTGTAAATGAGCTGTGCAGTTTAAATTGGGTGCTCATGAACAGCCAATAAAATTAATAACCAGCAAAAACAATAAGCACATGCTCCTTAGCGCAGTAAGGAGGCCAAGGAGACGGCTTTATTAGACACAGATGGTAGCGAAAAACAAACGCTCCCCGTTCACCCACACGCTCCACAAGATGTTTAGGCGAAGAAAGGAACAAATAGCCAGGGCAAGGCCAAATATCCACCCTCCAGTTCCACAGTTCCTCACATTTAGTCAGCAGCTTTTGTGTTTTCCAACCACGGTTTACGTGTGGCCGTACAATTATTCATCTCTGAATTCTCCACCTCGATTCCTTGTGCGTTATGCTTCCGCAAATGTTTATCAATGGGCTATTGCTTCACCTACACTGGCCAAAAGGGGGGCAGTTGCCTGGTGCTGAGTCCACTTTTGTTTTTTTTTTTCTTTGTGTAGTTTCAAATTCCAAGTCTGGCTCTCTGGGATATGCCATGAGGACCCCCCCCCCCTCTCCCTCACGTCATCCCACGTAAACAAACAGTCCCCGCAGAGGAACAGATGTGTAGTCCAAGCTTGTTGTTTTTTGTTTTTTTTTTCCCCTGGCCCACTATGGAAATTTCACATCATGTAACAACTAAGGACAGGTCTCTCAGACCCAGATCAAGTTTAGTAGGAGGCTAGAAGAAAGACACTTGTTAAGTAACCCATGTAACAACTAAGGACAGGTCTCTCAGACACAGATCAAGTTTAGTAGGAGACTAGAAGAAAGACACTTGTTAAGTAACCCATGTAACAACTAAGAACAGGTCTCTCAGACACAGATCAAGTTTAGTAGGAGACTAGAAGGAAGACACTTGTTAAGTAACCCATGTAACAACTAAGGACAGGTCTCTCAGACCCAGATCAAGTTTAGTAGGAGACTAGAAAAAGGACACTTGTTAAGTAACCCGTGTAATAACTAAGGACAGGTCTCTCAGACCCAGATCAAGTTTAGTAGGAGACTAGAAGAAATACACTTGTTAAGAAACCCATGTAACAACTAAGGACGGTTTCTCAGACCCAGATCAAGTTTAGTAGGAGACTAGAAGGAAGACACTTGTTAAGTAACCCATGTAACAACTAAGAACAGGTCTCTCAGACCCAGATCAAGTTTAGTAGGAGGCTAGAAGAAAGACACTTGTTAAGTAACCCATGTAACAACTAAGGACAGGTCTCTCAGACACAGATCAAGTTTAGTAGGAGACTAGAAGAAAGACACTTGTTAAGTAACCCATGTAACAACTAAGAACAGGTCTCTCAGACACAGATCAAGTTTAGTAGGAGACTAGAAGGAAGACACTTGTTAAGTAACCCATGTAACAACTAAGAACAGGTCTCTCAGACACAGATCAAGTTTAGTAGGAGACTAGAAGGAAGACACTTGTTAAGTAACCCATGTAACAACTAAGGACAGGTCTCCCAGACCCAGATCAAGTTTAGTAGGAGACTAGAAAAAGGACACTTGTTAAGTAACCCGTGTAATAACTAAGGACAGGTCTCTCAGACCCAGATCAAGTTTAGTAGGAGACTAGAAGGAAGACACTTGTTAAGTAACCCATGTAACAACTAAGAACAGGTCTCTCAGACCCAGATCAAGTTTAGTAGGAGACTAGAAGGAAGACACTTGTTAAGTAACCCATGTAACAACTAAGAACAGGTCTCTCAGACCCAGATCAAGTTTAGTAGGAGACTAGAAGAAATACACTTGTTAAGAAACCCATGTAACAACTAAGGACGGTTTCTCAGACCCAGATCAAGTTTAGTAGGAGACTAGAAGAAAGACACTTGTTAAGTAACCCATGTAACAACTAAGAACAGGTTTCTCAGACCCAGATCAAGTTTAGTAGGAGACTAGAAGAAAGACTCTTGTTAAGTAACCCATGTAACAACTAAGGACAGGTCTCCCAGACCCAGATCAAGTTTAGTAGGAGACTAGAAGGAAGACACTTGTTAAGTAACCCATGTAACAACTAAGAACAGGTCTCTCAGACCCAGATCAAGTTTAGTAGGAGACTAGAAGGAAGACACTTGTTAAGTAACCCATGTAACAACTAAGAACAGGTTTCTCAGACCCAGATCAAGTTTAGTAGGAGACTAGAAGAAAGACTCTTGTTAAGTAACCCATGTAACAACTAAGGACAGGTCTCCCAGACCCAGATCAAGTTTAGTAGGAGACTAGAAGAAAGACACTTGTTAAATAACCCAGTTGAAACTTCCAGGTGTCTTTGGCCTCCTCAGAAATATCTAGTATGTGTTTTAAGTGGATGGAGCAGTTCACTCTGAGAGATTTCACCATTTCGTTTTGTTTCATGCTGCTGATTTGACTGAATGTAGAATTAACAGAAAGGTTTTAAGGGAAGTGTTTATCTAAGATAAGCAGAGACAACAGCGGATTCTGATGGATGTGAAAGCGATCTGTGAAACGCTGAGTCAGTTATGGCTGTGAGATGGTTCGGCTTGGCTAGGCAGGACATGCTGGGGGTAGACTGATGTGGTTGCTACTCCCTCTAAGATGCAGGGAGGGTAGCTCTAAGTGAAGGGTAATTAAGTGCCCCAGTGCCAGCCTGATGAAGTTCTGCTGCTATCAGTGGATGTGTTAGGAGGGTGCGGGGGTTTTAGCTCAATTTAAAGCAAACAAAAACCTCTGTGCACAAAGACTTGACAGATATGTACGAGCCTCTGTTGTGTCCTGTTTCTGTCTAAAGACCTTGTATATCTAAAGGACTCCTTGGGCTGATCAGCATCTGCAAGGTCTACACTAAATTTTTAATAGTGATCTGTTGTTGTCATTTGAGTTTAGTCCAAGATTAGTCTTCATCCATGTTTATAAAACCAGAGCTTAGTGTTGAGTTGAAATAGGTGAACCAGTAAAGGTGCAGCTGAAAGTCTCCGCTGTAAGTGTAAATGCAGTAATCTGGAACCTGTCCCAAAATGGACGTTTCCTTCAATTCTTACCAGTCAAGAAGAAACCTTGCAAATGCAGCATCTAACTTCACCTCCTTACTCACTTAGAATGTCAGGGAAAGAGCTGGTTTCACATCTGATTATATAAATTCTTTTGTTTGCTGCTGAGCGTGGATTATTGCTGAAAGCAGGAGGCAGTTGTTAAAATGATTACTAACCAAGGGTTTCACCCACTGTTGGATTTACTCTTCATTTCACTGGATACATGACTTTAAATGATCTAACAGTGACTCACTATCCCCGTTTGAGGTGTAAAGTGGTATTACAGACAGTACAGGGCTAGTTCTGTTAGATTATTTTGTTTATTTTGATAATTTTGATAATCTCTGCACATGGGAGGGAGAATAAACAAACAAACAAATCTTAGAATGACCAAGATATCCTTTGCCCTTATGATAAAAGGCAAGGGGTGATATTGCGTAGGCTGCTCCCCCCACCCCCGCCCAAAAATGCAGCACATGCAGTGTAGTCCCTGCTGAAAATGTAAATGTTTTGTGTATATGGCTTCCATGTCTGTAGCCTAATTTGAGCTTCATGCCATATATAATAAGCAGGGATGAATTATTCATTTTTTAAAATATATTTTTATTACTATTTATTTATTATTATTTATTAAGTTCTTAAGTTGCTGTCTGAGAAACTCGACTGGTACTGTCTGTGCTAACCACAGAGACAAGACAATACTGCTGGATTGAGTTTGTGTCACTTTAAAAGTTTGCAAAAGTTAAACAGGGGACAAATAAAAAAATAATGTTGTGTTTTCTCCATCTGGAGAATCAATTTGAGTGTGCAAATGTAATAACTGTATTTTTCTAAAGTTTGTGTGATCTGATTACTGTATCCAATGCTGTTACAATCTAACTCAGATGGCCAGAGGCTTGTGTTTGCTGATTCTCTAAACTTTCTCACAAATAAGATCACTTCAGTATGCAGAATTATGAAGCAAATCAAAAAAGTACAGAGTTTAAACATATCTTTACTTACTTTCTCCAAATACCCTCATATGCCAGGGCTGGCTTCAGAGGATCACAACAAGTTCAGGAGTTTAGCGTGATAATCTCTAATCTCTGTGGTGAGGTCTGGGCTGCTTTGCGTAAGTGCCTACCATATGTTTTTGTCCTTCGTTGTGCCATTATTTGTTTCAATGAGGTCCAGATTTTTTCTCACTTCCCTCCTCAAATGGAGCAAACAAATGCTTAAGATACAAAAATAAACATTGAAGTTAAAGATGTGTCTTTTGAGAAAGCACAGATCACTAAAGAGCAAACTGCTCTCTTTTAAATATAGAACACTGGAAGTGGACAGTGTCAGTGACCTGGAAATGTAGAGTGTCACTGACCGGTCTGACATCCGCTTCCTATTTCTTGGAGAATTCATTCTGGCCCAGTTACAGTGCCATTATACAAGGCGGTTTGGTTTGTACCATAAGAGGCTGTTTCTGTTGTTCAAAGACGGTATCATTAGCACTTATGAGATTCCAGTGTTATGCAACGAAACATCACATCCTCGTCTGAAGCTGTGTATTAATAAACATCACAGAGTGATGCAAACATGCGTCACTGATATTAATCAGCCTTGATGAACAGCTTTAAAGAAAGTGAGAGGAAAAAGTGGTTAAACAGCAGCTAATTATGAGAAAACCCCTCGATATGAGTTATATCTGTCCCCTTTTCATAAATCAGCAATGTCAGGTGGGCAAAATTGTAAAAAAAAATATCAAGCAGCTAGCATCAAGCAGCTAGCATCAAATAGTTATCGGTTCCTGTGACGTAGTCCCTGTTTTTTGAGATCACTTGTCTCTGTCTTACCAGAGGTTATTCCTTTCTCTCATCAGATCCTCGGACAAGGCAACATAAGTATCAGTCTAGCAGATCAGTCTGGCTATGACTCTTTCTCCGTCACTAGTGACAGCAGTGTTACTCAGGGGCATCAGAGTGTGAGTAATGGTATACATGACTAATCAGGGCCCTCCCTGAATGGGGTGCTCTACAGAAACCTTGGAAATAAGTTGAATTTGTTTTCTATGTTGTTATAAAAATAAACAACTCAGGGCTGCATTTCTTTAATAATTATCTTTCAAGTGCTGCCTATCTATCTTTTGTTTCAGTGGTTTGATCCAGCTGCGCATGCATCCATTAATGTCTGTCATGAACCTTTGATGTTGTGGGCTATAGATGGGAGTTAGTGGCTGTTAAAATAATAATAATGCTGTTATCAGTAAACATGGCAGAGGTTTCTACTGCTACACCTGATCAAACCAGATACACAATTTCAAGCCCATCAGAACCTAAAACAAGTTAGTCTTGTTCCTCTGGGCCCTCCCAAGTATGTCTTATGAATATCTTCCAATAGTAAAGTGTATACAAGCGTTGCTTTCTTTAAGATATGTAAACAAAAAAAGTTGGATATGCTGTTTAGTCATGGACTTGTTTAAGCGGCATTGTTTACAAAACTATGTAGAGCACATTTCACTGAGAAGCTGCAGCAAATTCACTCCTTAGGGTTAGCAGTTAAACTTTACACCCACATTTAATATGTATTGTATAATGTGTTTCCAGGTGCTTTAATACAACCCAATTTCTAAATATTGGGTGCTGTTGGGTGCTGTAAATATAAACACAATGTAAAAAAAGTTATAAAGGTTTTAAGACTTAGGACTGTGTAAAAGACTAAATATTATACTCGACTTCTAAAAAACAGAGGTTCTTTTTTTTTGTCTAAAAGCAGCTAGAAACAGCTAAATCTTCAGAGTCTTCAGAGCTTCTCAGTTGCACCAGGTGCATCTGTAAACAACTGCACAGTCAAAATCAATCCTGATCTGGCTTTTGATGCACATTTAAACAATATTACTAAAATAGCTTTCCTTCATCTTTGAAATACTGCCAAGTTAAGAAATGCTGGCTCATGCCTTTATTACCTTGAGGTTAAATTACTGCAGTGCCCTGCTCTCTGGATGTTCCAGCAAAAGCCTTTACAAGCTTCAGTTAGTTCAGGATGTTATGGTCAGCATTCTTTCAAGAACTAGAATGTCTGACCATATCAGCTCCCTTAATAATTATTTTAGTACAACATTCTGCTGCTGTGATATGAAGCTCTAAATAAACTTACTCCTCAGTACAAGTAAACTTATCTTTTATTTATGAACCATTATACCTGCAAAATGCTCCCCTATCATTAATACTTAGAATTAATAAAGAGATGTCTATGTTTTAAATGCCCAGAAGATTTATTTTTCCATTCTGCCAAAAATAGAGTTTTATCACTTCTAAACAAATGTACTTTTTCACACTCAGACATTTGATGCAAAAAGAAATACATATTTTAATTAGCAGTTAATATGGCTTTGGTAACAGCTTAAACAATTACAGTGTTATGATACTGTTTCTCGCATTAAAGGATAGCAGTTGTGTTTAATCTTTGATTTCTCTGTTATCGTGTCTTAGAGTGAGACAGATACTATTGGTTTGGGCCGTGCTGCCTCTGGTTTCCCAGGAGGATCATCTTTGCTATTGTAAAAGTTGTATCATTTGCTACCTTGACAAAGAATCACCTGTTGGATTACCTGCCACTGGCCACTTTGGTGACAAAACAATCTTTGGTCTTAGTGGTACTTGTAGAACAAACTGATGAAAAAATATGGTCTGGCTTCAGTGCTGTAAAGCACACCTAGACTGACTTGTTCTTGGGCTGTAACTTGATGTCTTATCTGTAAATGTGTCTTGTTGGACTAGTCACTATCCTGTCCGACAGTTTTGAAGAAGCACATGGCACCCATTATCATTTATTGACCAGAGCAGAGCCAGATTGTTTATAATCTGGAGAAAATACCTTGACTGGACAGTCTACACAGCGCGGCTACATGTTTATTCTCATGAGTCCAATTGTTCCAGTGTTCGCTGCCAGGATGTATGAGTGTTGATTATGTAGAAATGTATGAATGTATGCTGGTCTTGTATCTTCTTGGCTTTAAAATGCTTCACTCCCAGCACCCCCACTGCCACCAAATATAAAGCATCTCTGCAATGCACCACTGGAACTCTAGCAGGGGGGCAATTTTCTTAAAATAGCACAGCTCCATCGGGCCCATGAGAGGCCTATTTCATAGCTCTACGGATTGCAGGGTTGGAGGGTATGGTCAAGGCACTCCCTGAGAAAGGTTGTTACCTCCTCAACAGGTGCCACTGAGGGAGATCCTGCTGTTCAGTTCAAAGGGTTGAATTTGATTTATTTTTTGGTTCCCAGGAAAGATAACCAATTCTGACATATTGGGTTGTCAAGCGTTCTTCATGTTGCTGCCTGAAACAAAGGGGTTGACATCCATAGATCTATAGGGCACTTACTTTCATGTGTCTATTCGTTCTATTTCTTTTTGAAGTACAAGCATATCAAATCAAAGTTCTGCCCTTGGGCCTGTCACTGGTCCTGAGTGTGTTCATGAGGTGCATAGGGTTAATTGAGAGCATGACAATTCTTCCTTGTCTATATTTGCCCCTTACAAAGAGTTACACTATGACATACCTGCTGGTGTTCTGGACTATAACTGATTCTAAATCAGGATAAGATCTTCCTTACCTAAATTCAGATTATGCAGATTATCCATAGGCCTGGACTCATGTTACACGATGGTTTCATTATCTCCAATACCTTCGATCAATATCTCCAATGGTGATCGTTTGTTGCATTAGATTGACAACAGAAGCATTTTCTTTTGTTGGTGTACCTTTGGGATTAATTTAGATTGGTCTTCAGAAATGGGACATAGATCAGTTGGGGGGCCGGGTTTTTTGGCCCCAGTGGAAAGCTGTGCATTCTCATTGCCTTGAATTGCAACGTGTAACATACTGTAAAGCACAGACAGCATACATTGAGGATCTTCCTTTACCATTTTGCTTCACTGCAAGCTTCTGATCCTCATGTGCTGCACAACCAGACAAGTCAGTGTGTAGAATGAGGCTACCCCACATCCAGATGAGTGTTTGGAGATGATTCTATCCTGCTCGTATCGATAAAAATATTCCCCCCTTTTTAAATTGCATATGACCCATGATGATGTTAGTCTGGTAATTGCAGCCTATGCAAATCTAGTCTAAGATAAGAGATATCTCGTTTTAGAAAGTCTATAAGGTATAGAATATATATCTGAGGCGGAGCTACAGTGTTCTGTGTTGAGATGAATGGACATTAAGTGGTGTTTCGTTCTTTACTGGATTTCGTTCTTTACTCCATATGTGAATCTTAGTGAGTAGGTTTTCTTCGGTGATGAGCTGTACACTTAATCCTCTTATATCTAGTCAAAGCCTTGGCACAACATGGACCGTTAGCATTTGCTTTTTGTCTGTTTCGGTGGCAAGAATAAAAGGCCGTCCTGGACAGTGCTGTAGTGTGTTTGACTTGTGGAGGTCTGTGCAGCAGCTGCTTGATCATTCTACAAAGTCAGTGTGCCGTCTCTGTACACATTGAGCTCAGCTGTGCTACCTGAGGCTCCCCCAGTGTTACTCTAGGTAAGATATATCTAGTTAGTAACAACTTTGTCAGTATTCATCAATCATCAGTGTATCAGCTGTCCTTTATTATAGAATCAGAATTGTATATATAAATACGCATGCCAATTGACTACAAGAGCTATCAGTCACTTTATACAAGAACATTCCTGGAGGGTCTTCTTCTGTGAGCAGCATATCTCTTTTACAAGTAGCAACATACATCAGTTTGTTTGTATATGATTTCGACCTTTGCACACATGGAGTACATACTTGTCTTTACGTCTCTGGAGGTCATTTACTCCTATAAAACCACATATTGTAACAAGCATTATTATATTATATTATATTATATTATATTATATTATATTATATTATATTATATTATATTACTGGAGTCCAGTTTGCATTTAGATGTGCATTGGCTTTTTAATTATATTATTAAGAACATTTTCTTAAAATATTTGCAATAATTAAGAAAGAGGCTTCCCCTTCTATAATATATAAATGATATATATTTTTTTTAATTTCAGGTAAATCATAAGGATATGGTATCTTCAACAATGAAATAATCGATTTCTTTAGGCTCTAAAGTGTTTGCTATGAGGGTCGCTGGGTTTGAATTTCGACGATGCACCCGAATGCACACAGGGAGGGTGAGCTTGTGCTGTGGGGGTGTGAGATGTGTGGGGAGGCATGGCCGCCAACCCCAGGCTCTCACGGCTGCCTTGCACAGTGGAATGCACTGTCGATGAGGGTCTGCGTTAGCCAAGGCCAGGAAATGCACAGACGGCTGAAATCTTGTTTTCTCTTTTACAGCTCATCAAAGGCCGTCACCCTTATCGAGGTAGGTAAATTTGTGCAGGTAAACATGGCCCTAGAAGGCTCTTCCTGGCTAAAGCAGAATCACACCTGTCTGAGGTCCACAGGTGAGAGTTAAAGAGGCTTACTATATGACAGCCGGTGTACCTGCAGCCTCTGCCAAGACCTGGGCAACTAAGCTCTGCTGCGCCCAGAAGGAGAGGGTTTGTCCTCTGTGAACCCATGCAGCTTGTAATAGATGGACTTGGCTCTTGGGCTCCTGAGGCCAGATGCTGTTAAAATGGGAGGAATTTCTAGAAATAGGGGAACATCTTGATGCAGGTGATGATAGAAAGTTTGTGTAGGCCCATCATTTTTCATAAATTCATTGTATGTTCAGTGAATATTTGCAGATATAGACTCAGAGTCTCTATTAACGCAGGCCCGAAAGTTCTAATTAGTACAATTATTTCAAAATACAAAGCAGTCAAGTTGTTTTGTGTAGCGCCGTTCATTCACAGCAGCTCTTCAAAGTATTTTACACAAGCACAGAAAGATAAAGCATTTAATAATAATTAATATTAAAAAAGGACCAGCTGATTAATAATAATTACTTGTCTTTGTATGAAGACAAAATGGATTTTTGTTCTCACCTGTGCATGACATTAGTGTAAGAGAAAATGGATAGATAGATGGATTATAAAATGAGTGATTTTAAAGGCTGAGCTGTTTACTGGAAAGTTTTTAGGTCAGTGAATTATAGCACATGTACCTTTATGAATGTTCAACTGCTTTATCTTTATACATAAATAATATGTATGTATTGTTATATATATATATATATATATATATATATATATATATATATATATATATATATATATATATATATATATATATATATATATTGTATTTCACAGTTTACATGGTTTTTAATATAAATGTGTGGCTTTTACATAATTTGAAAATGCAAGCTGACTTTTATATTGTGTTTCATGAGTGCAGCAACATACATGCTCCTATGAATTAAATAACCATAAACTCATAACCATAGTTATAAACTTTTTTATCTTTCTCCTGTAAATATTTAGACATACACATACAGTGAAACTACTACTACAAAACTACCACCCACTTCATCAAGTACACCTACCCATCTACACACATTGTCCATTTTATCAGCTTCAATAACCAGATTGTATTTCAGCAGTTACAGACTCTGACGTGGTGGTGGCAGGTTAGTCTGTGTTGTGCTGGTACTCGCTGTCCACTCTAATAAACACTCTGACCTTGTTGGTCCACCTTATAGATGTAAAGTCAGAGATGATAGTTCATCTGTTGCTTTGTGTTGGTCATCCTCTGGTCATCCTCAGTGGTCCACAGGACAGGATGGATCGTTATGTTTGATAGACTATTCTTTTACCCATGTTCTGTTCCCTGATTTCATTTATCTGCTATTCAACCCACTGAACATTTCCCTTTAAACACTGATCTTTGTTGCTGTTCACTGGTTAGTGTGGTGCACTTTTATATACATGTCTGCTTTGTACATGTGAAAAGTGGACATTACGACAGCTAACCTTTTTTACTTATGTGGAGGGTCCTTGATCCCACTTTGATGTGGCCAGTTTGTGTACAATTTAATGGGTTACACGAGAAACAATCTATTTTTCAAAATCTTACACCACCCTGCATGCTCCTGTCCACCATGAAATAATAAAAAAGCCAGTTGCGGCAACATCTCATTGTAAAATGACCAAATAACAAATAATTTGTTACCATTTAGTGTAAATAATGTTCTGCAAGGCAGTATTTAGATTAAAATAAATGTTTGGTTCTTGTCACCATCACTGTGAACCCAGCAGGGTTTTAAAGTATTTGGCATCAAACCACCCTGAATCACTTTGTCTAAATGATTACAATGTGACATTTTGAAAAGCTGAATCAGTTAAATCCCTTTTAGTTAACAGTGCTGGTTGTTTATTAACAGTAGTGGTGTTGGTTACTGTGACGCAGTGTGAGGTTTACAAATATTCCCAAAACAAATAACTTGTATTTCCCAGATTTTACAATACTGTAAGTTGTACCTTCAATTATTTTATATGCGTAATATGATGACTCAGTAAGCCCACATACACGTTGATCTATTGTCTGTTTATGGATAATCTCTGTGTTTGAATGCTGGTTATTCTACATGGAATAAATACTACTACTGAAGATCAGGACTACTCCTGAAAGGCATGTATAAACAACATTAGTGATTTATAAACAGCTTCAGTGTTTTCCAGCTGTGCAGTTCATTTACAGGCTGTTCATTTAGCTGCACCTCTGCTAGGACATATTGCTAAGACTGCTTCCTGACAGACACCCGTAAAACAAACCTCCAAGCAGTCTAATGTGTGAAAGCAGAGGTGACAAATGATTTCATATCTCCTGTAGTTAACTCTGTTCCTGTCATACTGGTTGTTAAATTTGTAAAAAGTTGTGTTTTCTGCGAGTAAGGCGGGTGTGATAAGAAGCTGGACACACATTTAGGTGGAGATTCAGCATTTCTTCTTTTCTCTTGTTGTCTCTTAATTATAAAACTCCTCAGTCATTCTCAGTCAGTCATTACTCTTGATTTTGTTGGTCCCTTGTAAGCTAACAGCAGTAGATTTTTGGAGTGCTGAAAAGGCATTGTGGACCCTCTGAAAACTCATGCATGGGCCCCTGGCTTCACCTCATTTCTGAGCAAAACGTGGGCAATGCTCATAACAAAATTTTGCCATTTTGTTATACATACAAAAAACACCTCATAGAATGCGAAAAGCTCTGAATATGAATACAATCAACCCACTGCATGCATCTGGTGCAAACTGTAAAATTCATACCCCAAATAATAAGGGTAAAATGCAGTTCCTCCTCCTCCCCTTCTATACTTACCAGTCTAGAAGAAATGTCAACATTCAGCAACAAATTTAACCTCTTCAGCAGTGTTAAACAATGCTGATATGAAAACTTCTTTTGTTTCTATTTATATCACCTCTTTTGTTGTTTTTTGCTGCTGAACATGGACTTTTACCAAGACCAGGAGCAGGACCAGCTTACCCAGTCAGAGCAGTAATACTTCTTTATCCTCTCATGATGGTTTGATGGTAGACTCAGCACTCTAGTGACTATAGTATTATAGTATTATGGTATTATAGTACTATGAGACAGGACAGGCCAAGGCTAGCTAGTTGGCATGCTAACTTAAGTAGCTATCTCAGTACATTTACTTATTTTAACATGCTGTCAAAATGGTTATTTCTTCATATTCTGTTCATCAATTTTAGTTAGTTTAGTAATGTTTGACAAAAAATCTTATGTATGGTTCCTATGATAATCTTGTACAGGACAGGTATATTACTTAATTTCCAATAAAATAATGTCGTAGCTTCGTTTTCGCCATCAGAATGAAGAGGGAGACCAGTTCAGAGTTTAAGCTTTTTATTCTTGGGATTGTGGTACCAACATTTCTCTGAGCTCTCACACCCTGGTCTGCCCTGGTCTGCTGCATAGTCCCTCTATAGGCCAGCCCATCCTTCTTTTGTACACCTGGCCACGTCGTAATTCTTTTGAGTAGAGTGGTTCTCAAATAGAAGTTCCCAAGATAACATTGCAGCCTTATATGGCGGGGGTCCCAAAAAGCCCTGACCTTCCCGCAAGCTGCAGCAATCAGCAGGCCCATATGTAAGCATACGTTTTTACCAAATGCTACAATCACCACAAACATATTTGTTTATCCAGCTATTAATCATGGAAGTTAGTCATGTACCCTAAAGATCAACAAATCACAAAACAGAAGAGGTGTTGGACGGTTCATTTATAAGCTAAACCACTAAACCTATCCACAGTGGGCTCGGCGGATGGGTGACTTTATGAAGCATGTTGGTGGAACTGTATCTAAAACCAGCATTTCAGTTTAGACTGGTTCAGTAGGCCTACAAATCTTTAAGCAGCCTTGTCTCTACTGGACTCTTTGAATTGTCCTAATCCGGCCTTCTCCTCAAGGCACCGCTGGTAGCTTTACCTTGCATTATCCCCATTACAACAGCAGTTCTTCAAAATGAAGCTCTTTTACTGCATCCAGAAAACCTGTAGGAAAATCACAGCGAAGAGAAGGATTTAAAATTGAAATGAAAGTCATGCAGAATAATATGTGCTGCTGGAAAAGGATGGATTAGTGTTTGGATCCCGTGGCTGTGCTGATGGAAAGGAAGGGCTCATATATCATTTTGCTCTCAGCAGCCCATTCACACTCGTACAGATGTATGCTGTCTGTGAGCCATAGCATGAGCCTTTCCATTTTCACTCCTTCTGAAAAGTATTGAACTCTACAGCTTTATTGATGTTGGCTTCCTGTAATGGGCCTCCTTTCTTTTCTTTTTCTTCATTTGTAGAGCGCTCACGGCTCCAACTTTCCAGCTTCGAAATAATTATTTTTGGGGGTTTTACATCCCCCTTCGTCATTGCTTATTAGACCCCTGATCAGTATGCGAGCCTCGATCGTGTCACAAACGCCTTTTTGTTGTGTTGTTTGTTTTGTTTTGTTGAAAAAATACGATTACTGCTTTGTTGCGCGTTACTGATATATAGCATATGGAATCCTCCTAAATCGAATGAAAACAGCAAACAGGAAACTGAGGCTGGAGTTTTAGGAGCTGTCTGTCAGAGGTAATCAGAAGATGTATGAGTTCATGCGATTCCCGGGAGCGGAGAATCATCAAACTAATAGCTCACTATTTCAACAGGTCTCTTGCTTTGTGTGGAGTGAGAAAATTTACCAACTGAAAGATGTCCTCGGATGATGCATTAGGAAGCACAATTCGTTAAACATTCGCAGGAAGTGTGATTATTTTAGCTTTGCTTAGCTAGGAGGTCTGGTGAGGTCTGAAGGAGCGCTCACCTGATTTAGAGAGTGCTGATCTGGCTTTATGACACACTTAGCACCTCATCACCCTTTTCCAGATGGCGCAGATGGAGTCTGGAGCCTTACTAACCACACATGGTGCTCTGCTGCCCATGGCATGTCAGATCCTCGTTATCAGGCCTGTTCATTGTGCTGATCTACACTATAAAATGGAATGCTTTTGTTTTTATTTGAATTGTTCAAGGGGAAGAAGAGTCATGCAACACTACAAACAAGCTTGTATTTTATTTCAGTATTGTCATGCTCTGCTGCTCTTTTGTGTGTTGCTGGTTTGATTTTGACTCTGTGTGTTCTATCTTCCCAGGCTAGAACATTTTACATTTTAGCAGCGTCATGTCATGATCCACTCTGATCCACTCACCGCCAACCCCCCTGTTCCAGTTCATGCTCAGGTCCACATCTTTAACCAGCATTGTATTATTTTTACTTCATTTGGCGGCAAGAACAGAAGAGGCCTCCTCGGCTTTTGGCTGGATTGGTCTTTTGACTGTTGGACCTTTCGGCTCTGCTTTGTTTTAACTTTGATTTAGCCTAGCCCACTTTTTGGCCTGTGTATTTTGTGTATAGTCTCTTCATAGCTGCACCAGGTATAGGGTTGGGCCGCTGTGTTGTTTGGGTATTGGACTTTGTTCTGGGCTGTGTCTTGGGTTAGTTAAGGAGTTACGTAAGCTGTTTATACTATGTTTATTATTTTGTTTGTTTGCAGGGGCACCACCAGGGATTTTGAGCCCCATAAAAACATATCCCATTGGGCCTCACCACCTCACCACCAAAGTCTGCACAAGCCCTGACAATATAACACCGTGCCGATTGGCACGCAACATTCTCCATATAGTGCAATTCACTACTTGATGTAAGACTAATGAGAAATGTGTTATATTTTACATGGCATTTTAATGGTGAAATTCTTGATTGGAGAATTTGCTTAACATTAATACATAACTTAAATATGTCTAAATATAAATATATATCATATGCATATCACTTTGTCTAAAATAATAATAATCATTACCAAAAATGAAAAACTGAACACAAAATGGAAATTTAAAAAGGCCTGATAATTTTTTTTTACATTTGTAGAGTGTGAGTCAGTTAATGTCTCTCTTAAGTTAACGTGGGCTTTGTTTATTTCTGAAGTTTGAAGTGGTGTTTTGAAGTTTGTACTGTAAATTTGTATTATACATTCTGGATTTGGAGCAAATATTTACAAATTATACATTTCGCACCACACCATTTTTATACAGCCTGACCCTGGACCAGGACAAAACGGCACTTGAGGCGAAAGTTGAGTTTTACTATTAAGAACTGAAACAAATAGACTGTGCCAGTATGTCTACCAACACTCTCAGCCACAACTCTCAATGGGTTTATAAAAACCCCAAATAGGACACTTTTCTTTAAGGTTCTTTGAAGGAAAAAGCTGAAAGACACGCTAATTTTATAGTCTAACCAAAAGGAGAAACATGTCCCCACAAAATGCACAGTCCCTCCCCCTCCGCTTCAAATCTTACCAGCCTAGAAGAAACATTGCAAGTTTAACATCAAACCTCATTGCTTTACTCACCTCATCCTTAGTAGCACCAGTGTTAACTCTGGTTTTGCCTCCATTTGTATAACTTATTTTGTTTGCTGCTGAACATGGATTTTTGCCTAGAGCTTCAGCACTTGTTGTGTTTGTTCTTCCTTTAATTGGCTACTGGTCGTAAATTCTGCTGTACGTAGATTTTTGCTGAGATCTGGAGCAGGACCTTTAACACTATTGACTAGAGAAGATATTACTATACGCTGTTGGGGCAGTGCTACTTCCTCATCTTTTCATGCTGTGCAGTGTCAATGTGACGTTACAGTGACTCGCTATCACTTGTTGAGGTACAAAGTAGTGTAAACACAAATCTAGACTAGCTGGTTAGTATACAAACTTGTAGATATCTCTGCCACTTGGTGCATAGACATAGTTGACATACTGCCAAAACTGTTATCTCTCTACATTCGGTTGGTAATTTTAGAAAGCTTTTTCCACCTTTACTGTGTTAATGATTCTGCGTTTGTTTGTCCTGTTGGTTTTTAGTGAAGAATTGCACTGAGAGGCAAATCCATTGGCTTTCTTACCTCCACAAGGTAAGTGTGGGACTGTGAAAGACCATGTGTGCTTTCAAAAGTCATGCATTACTAATACTTGCATCCAAAATGGAACAATTTGGGCAGTGAAAGCAGGAAAGAATTGAACTATAATAAAACGCAGGCATGGCAGGCACTGCAGTCCTGCTGTGATGCCATCTCATGCTCTGCCAGGATTCCGGTGAAACAGGAGGGAAATGTTGCATTATGAGGAATTAATTAAAATATGGGTGCAAAAGCCGTTTTAGTGCTTCCGTTCTACTTTTCATTTTGGAAGGACTTTGAGAGATTTTTTTTTACAAAATATCCTGGTGAAATGGTACCTTGGCCATTATCCTGAATGGCTTAACCAAACAGCACAAGTCTAAGGAAAGATAGGATCAGCGCAATAGGATCACTGGCAAAACCAGTAACATTAGTGGTTTTGTTTGGAAACAACAGGTTTTAAACTATAAGAATCCAGTATCCAGATCAGTATGTGTATATCAAACATTTGGGTCTCTAACTTACATAACACAGTAAACTGCATTGTATACAAAAGGCTTGTGTATGAGTGAACAAACAAATGTGCCAAAAAGTGTAATTTGGAGTAGAAGTAGCTGGATACTAATATTGATTCTGTAAACTTTAGTATCTGCTGATACAGGTACCAATCAGATAGCAGCCTTCCTCTATTTTAAACAATTAAACACTTAACTCTTAGTCTAGATGCTTTTTGCTCAAATAACATTTATTATGAACTGTGAAACAGAAACATTTCTCCTTTATACAGTACTGCTGTTTCATTTTATTGAAACTTTTCATTTAAACACACAACTTTTAGCAGCATTTTTGATTGGTCGGCAACATCAAACATTCACATTTAAATCAGATTTAAAGTTTAGCTACGCATATATGTGATAAATTACACTAATTGATAAATAATTGATAAATGTGATAAATTAGACTGATACTGAAACTGAGTATTACTACTTAAGTACCTTTTAAAACATTTAAATAAGCTACACATAGTGTAGAAGACATCGACTTAAAGACTTAATGACTCAATAATGGTTTTCTGGATGCACGTTAGTTCTAATGTGAACATAACTATAACAGTCCTTTGTGGAGAATGTAATGTTCCAAAACCTTCTAAAGCAAACAAGAGGGTTTATAAGAGCTTTTTGAGCTATGACATGATGGTTTGATGCTGGTGAGCTAAAATTGAAAGTTCCAGTTACCTACTGAGCTTTAAACGTCACTGTCCTCTGAGAGCCATGTCTTTTTTTCACATGAACAGATGTTACACTTCTTAGCATCTCCAAATGGTCTGAACTTCAGAGCTCTAGCAGTGTTCTGGCCTTTTAACCAGGGAAAAAAGAAATTCATAAATCCTTGTTTTGGAAATAGCATTTGTCTATTAAATATTAAAGGATTTGTGCTTAAAGTTATTAATGATTATTTGTGTGCATTTGTAAGGTTTCTTCAATAGTACTACTAAAGATAGATAGATAGATAGATAGATAGATAGATAGATAGATAGATAGATAGATAGATAGATAGATAGATAGATAGATAGATAGATAGATAGATAGATAGATGGAGATTATTTTGTTTGTTTATTAATTAATTCTGACTTTAAAGATAGAGGGTCAGTTGATATTAGACTAGCATTTTATGCTCACTGTGCTTTGGTTGAACAATTTCAAGGGCCAAATTGTACAACTCCCACCCCCGTAACATTTGCCCCCTTATATCGTGTGTGTTGTCATGTACAACAACTTCATTATTTATTTTTCCAACTTGTGCCAAATACTGTGTCTTTAAAGCTGATGTAAATGAGCTCCATTCTGATTGGCTGCCCTGTATTGTATGTTATTCGAGAAGCAGGCCAGGCTAAAGCATGCATTACAACTTCAACATGAATGAGCAGATATTCCAGATTTTATTGTATTGTTATTTTGTTTTACATATAAAATGCTGCCCTGCTGTAGAGTTTTATCTGAGCCTCACCCCAAGCATTTCAAATAAGCAAATGACAAATAAACTTGAAACTTGAACTTGAAAACTTGAAACTTGTAACATAATAGTGTATTACCTTGCAGCGAATTTCATTATGACATGGTATTTAAATTAACACATTTTGACTAATAATTACTTATAATATTATGTTATTTACATGAAATGGTAGCTTTTTGGTGTATTTCATGTCCTGTCTTGCTTCAGATCATCAGTGTGATAATAAAAGCACTTAGATTATTTATTAATTTCTGATTTTCATCTATTTTTCTTCATGCTTTGACATTTTGGTCCCACTGGTGAAATCCACTGTTACGGATAGTTTTTATCATCCATGTTAGCAACTTGCATGCTGCTCTTTGGCTTTTCTTGGATTACCACAGGCTTGTGAATTTGCACTTGAAAATGAATCATTGGCTGCCCCAAATAAAGTGTTTGCATGTGTTATAGAGTACATTCTGGCAGATTATAGCTTTTGAGAAACAAACCTTCAGATGAGCGTCCAGTAAAGCTTTAATACTCATTCCCTGAGCACTGAAATGTCAGTGTGAGTGCAGCAGTCAGGCAGTATATAGCAGATCACAGGAATGAACCCAAGTGACTTATGTTAGCCAACTAATGAAAAAAATCACACTGATGTGGCTCCAATATAAACGTGTTAATCATGCACTTGCCTGTCCCACCAACATCAAATTGAGCACGGAGCAGGTAAAAAGGTGTAACTGATCTGTGAGACAATATGCAGTGTCAGCTTATAAATATTTTCTCTTGTCTCCAATAACCTGCATGAGTCTGGCATTAATAGGTTATTCAGTCTGTTAGAGGTGGTCTGAATCATGCTTTATAGAACCTGACTGGTCTCCTCCATTCTAACAAGAATGGACACTTCTGTTTAATTCCTGTCCAAGCAGCTAAGGATCATTTAAATTATAAGTGAGTAGAATTTACTGATCTCATTTATCTCTGCCCTGTATGCCTGGTCGAAATGTACATTATAAAAAAACACAGCCAGATTCTCAGTATGGAAACTCTGATACAAGAGCCTGATTAAAGAGATAAAATAAGGTAACAGACCATGTGTATATACACATTCACTTCTGCACAGATGTCTCCGTTACTTGAAAATGGTTTCAAGTTTTTCAGTGCATTCCTGTTCAAATGCTGGTGAAACCCCTGCAGAGAAATGGGCAATAGCATTTGTTAGGCTTTTCCTCAACACCATCATTAAACAGGCTGATACAGTATATGGACAAAAAATATGTGGACACTCATAGGGAAGTGGCTTGTGTCATACTGAGGGACTTAAACAGTCATAGTATGCTACTTTTGCCACAAGTGATATATTGATTGGCCAAGACCATTATTAGTGGTAAAGGGAATAGCAGGGCTAATAGCAGCTTAGACACAAAGCAAGCTAAATTAGAGAGCAGTGATGAAACACACAAAGTATTAAAATTACCTGCCCTCTGTTGGATCACTCTCTACAGAGTTCTAATTAGCCCCTGAAAGCAACATCAGTCCATAAACTGGGCATCAGAACTTCTTTAAATGGGTTTACACGTCTAGGTAGCTGCACACAAGCCTAAAATATCAACTAGAGTGGTGTAAAACTCAACGCCATGGGACTCTGCAGCAGTGAATATGTGTTATCTGAAGTGATGAAAAATCCGGGTTTGGTAAATACCAGGAGGGTGCTAGCTACCAGATTTCATAGTGCCAACAGTACAGTTTGTTGGAGGAGGCATAATGGTGTAAGGCTGTTTCCAGGTTCCAGTGAGAGCTAATATTAGTTTTATAACATAAAAAAGACATTTCATACAATTATATGTCCAACTATGGTTTGGGGAAGACTTCATCTTCCAGCATGACTGTTCCCCTGTGCACTAAGCAAGGTATATAAAGATAAGTCTGATGAGTTTTGTGCAGAGGAACTCTGATGGCCTACTGAGAGCCTTGATCTGAACTGAACAGCTTTAAAATAAACTGGACATCAACTGTGAGTCAAGCCTTCATCCAAAACCATCCATCCTTCATCCGTCCTGATAACTAGCTCACAACCATTACAATATGTAAGTACCACTTTGAGATATTTGTACTGTATAATTGGCACGTTTACTTAATCACTCAATTTACACTCTCTCTTTACAAATGTACTTTTTTTATTATTCATCACACATTTCAAATTCTGTATATGTTTTTCTATTTCTATTTTTTTCTTGCCAATCAGTCATTTCCAATAACTCAGTCAATTCCAATTTTATTTAGTGTATATATTAAAATATTAAACCAAATATCAAACTTTGTAGAATAAGACTGCCTACAACTTCTCTTAATCATTTATTACAAGGCCAGCATCGTCCATCTGTTACCTTACTACGATGCAATAAACAAACTTCCCATTTATTTCCAAAAAAATATTTTATTATTTTTTCTTGAATATCTTTAAATGTAGACATTTGATTTTTTTCACACAAATATATTTTTGGCTCCATGTTTCTACTTTTAATTGAATGAGATTGTAGCATAATACCCGTACTTTGACTTAAGTATAGCTTTAATGTACCTGGGGACTTCCATGGAACTATTAGAAGACATAGATATAGTTAATATTCTCTAGTCTTGATATATATAATTGGTCTTTGGTTCAATATGGTCCTACAGATCCACAGAAATTTCATCACTCACAAGGGGAGAGGCCTTTAGAGTGCTTAATTGTTTGGTCTGAGAGAAAAGGACTAGGGCCATCCCTTAGCATTGTAGCTCTGGGCCTCACTAAAGGAGAGCAATCCTGCAGTTTACAGAAATATGTGGAGTAAAGCAGTGACAGGCTTTTTAAGCTTCCTCTTTGATGTTTTTCCCCCCTCTGGGAGTTGAAAGGGTAATGTGAGAAGGCCGAGAGCACAATGCTGCTCTCACCTGCATGCTTTGAAGATCCAAGAGGGCCAAGTATACTCAGGACATCTCCATCAGTAGATCCACAGACATGCGCTAGTCAAACTACTACAAAGTCTTTGAGGTAACGTGTTTCTCAGTGCTCCTGTTACAGTGTCTCTTGTTCGGTATGAGAAGGAAGTCATCCTGCTTTATGGACCAAATGCTTAGCCTCTGTATGCCATTGAACCGTAAGCTTCACCTCTTAGGCTTCAGCAGTCCTCCAGCCAATCTCTCTCTTTCCATGACCATTTCCTCCAGTTACCTCAACAACTTCAGGATCTCTGCTTAGAAGGTCTTGTTTCACAAGCGCTGTACTTTACCATTCAGTTAAAATTACACAAGCTCAATTTTAAAACTGCCTACTTAAAAGAAAGATTGGATTACAGAAACTGGTCAACCAATTTTTCTAAAGAACTGAAGCTGTCGTTGAATTACTGAGGAATATTGCAGTGAGAAAGCATTAATGAGATACAAAAAGAACACTGTGAGTGTACAATGCTGTCAGTATCTACTCTTTATTGTATTTCCAGTCCAAACAGCCTTTTAAGTACAATTTATTTATTTCTCTTTCTGAGGACATACTTTTCTTTGGATATATGATAATCCATTTGAATAAAGAAAGGCAAAGTCAAAGATAAACAAGAGTCGCAAAAATTGAAGTACAAAAAATTATTTAAAGACATAGAGCAAATGGCAACACCTGGTAGACCACTAAAACTATCATTTCAGGTAACACACCATTTAATGATCTTTGAGAGAAGTAAATCGAGCTCTTGCTTCAAAACCACACATTTTTTTTCACACTATCCTTCAACTATGAGAGAACAACTGAACACCTTGATGGATGTGTAGCTGTCAAGCAGTCATAACTGAAAAAGGATATAGTCCAACAAATTAAACATAGTAGCTGGTGGTGTTCTCTACCACTACAGTGCAGAGCTCAATATTACTGAATGTTTGGGATTATTTACATAATGAGTAAATTCAAGTAATTTGTAACCCTGATTAAGAAAAATAAGCCATTACTGAGAAAATAGATAAAAAAGAAAAAAATTGCAAATCAACCAAAAACCTGTTGGTGGTATTAAGACAAATGATTGACCAACATTCAGTTCAGACTTCAAGATCACTGAATGCTTTGGGGATTACTTAAATCGTGAACTTTGGAGGTGTGGAAAAACATCCCTGGAGATGTCTTTGAAATATTTAAAGCTTTCTTGGAAAAAATGAAAGTGCACACACTATATACTGAACATCTGATATTTATTTATTGAGGCTTTGGTGGTAATTTGTTTCTGTTAAATATGTGTTTTCTGATATTTTTCTGACAAAAATCAATATTTTGAAGTATTTTGAAATGTAGAGTGGTCTCTGACTTTAACACAATAGAGCGTACATGAGAGTAAATGTGACAACTATATAGGTTGAAGCCGGTTCAGAAAATTGGTGCATTCAGTAGTCTGAGTCAAATCTTAAAGCAAAAGACTATTCATTAACTAGTCTGAGGATAAACCTCTCCATGGTATCAATGGTAATTTGGCCACAGGAGGGAGTTGGAGGGTCAAGAATACTTTATACTGGTCAGTTAGACGAATGCAAATGGAAGTCTGATCCAGACACTAGTACTAACACAAACTATTCACAATCAACAGTGACATTGTTCATGGGTCACTGACAGCAAGACAGAAAGGCCAAGTATCAAGACAAATAGAGCTAAAAGCAGCCGTGCCAGTACAGACAGGTGAAAAAGATCCAGGTCAGGGCAAGGTCATTGGTCAGGAGAAAGATGAGTGACTCTGCATGAGGTAATTCCTTAACAATCACACACTTGCACACACACACACACACATGCACACACGTATCATTTGAATTGGCTAGGGCCCATTGTCAGTGGAAAGAGGTGCTGATGGGTTCTTTTCCTCTCTGGTAGGGTCACAGAGGGCTATTCTGAAACAGAATAGGCCACGCACCTGCCAGCGATTCAGTACCATCAAATATTCATTTGTGTTCATATCTATGCAGGGTTCTAAACAGATACCTTAACAGTAGAAGCAGCACAAAGTCACTGTTGTAACAGAAAAGGCAACTTCATAGAACATGGAAAATCCTTCTTACCATTAATGATGATTGAATTTGTCAAGTCATTTTGGATTCATGAAATATTCACAATGTAAAAGGCAGCTAGCATTTTGATGAAATATAAATAAATAAATAAATAAATAAATAAATAAATAAATAAATAAATAAATAAATGAAATTTCGATACTGGAGCCACAGTAAAATAGATTGGACCCCTCTAGCATTGTTGGTTTCGGATAAGTACACCCTTAAAACAGTTCACCCAGGGTTCTTTAGTGAAGGCTATAGTTACATATAGATGACAACACACAGAACCACTTGAATAAATAAATGGTTCTTCACTATGATGGAAAACCTGGTATGTCAGGTTCTTGGCTCAACACAGCACCAAAAGGTTCCTCTTCTATTACAAAGCATAGAAGCTGTGACTGTAAAGTCATATCTTTATTATTATTTTGTACCTAGTGACTACTCTTGGAACTAAAATGCTATGTAAGTAATACTGTGATCTATACTCTTCCCTTAAGCCTCCGTGAACCACCCAGTGTATGAATCCTCCCTATCATATTTCCATCTGGAAATAATGACCACATTAATCTGGCCTGTGTGCTATTCATCACCCATAAGTCCCTGCTGTGACCTATATGACCCCCACCTCATCTGGTGTCGCTCGCTTGCTCAGGTCGAGTCCCCCTTTCCTCCCCATCCTTTCACCTCTGAGTGACTCCAGCTTCTGGCACGGTGACAGCCCCAGTCTGTCTCCACTGGACCAGCCTGAACCAACACTGGCCTAATCCCCGGGATCGCCTTCCCCTCATGGGGATACAAGCATGGATCAACGACACGGAGCTCCAGGAATCTCCTCTTTTAATCTCGGCACATACAACACGACACCATGCATAGCTGCACTGTTATTAGCACAGCCGCTGTTTATTAACAACTTCAGCTGGCGTGAGGTGGTAGCACTCTGGGTTTGTTTATATAACATGCACTAATTAGTGAATGTGTTAAGTTTGCTAGTGCATCGTCTGTCGGTGCGTGCTATTATGTCTTGTGTATGTAAGACACGATGAGAGACATATTCAGCTCAATTGTCTGTACTGTTCTGTGCAACAGTCAGAGACCACCCTTCACCCTTAGTTACACTTTCAGCCATATCAGCCACAAGTTACTCGTTTTTCAGCTTCAGAAACATGTATTTAACTGAAGCTTCATTGACTAAATATGACTTTCAGTATTTACTGAGTTCCTACTTTGCCATCCAATCTTTTCGGACTGTAGGTTATATCGGACTGAAATTCTGAAGGATATGATTCCACATCTTAGAAGAAATTTGCAGTTTCTTTGCACAAACTAAATAATTCTCAAACACAGTACTGTTGAGGAGAGTAAGAAATTAGATCTAATATGAATGAATTGTTTGGAACATTTTTTCTTTCTTTCTTTCTTTCTTATGAAATAATCCCCCCAATCTTTACTGGTGTTCAGGTCGTCACTCTTGGGTGCTCAGTTAATTTTGTATTTCTTGCATGGTTGTTAGGAAAAGTTATGCATTAAATTATATGTTATATGCAATTGTATAGTTATTTATTTATATAACTCTATCTTTGGGAATTCTTTTTTTACCCAGTTTACTTTGACTTTTCCTCAAATCACCCGAAAATGAATAACTTGATTAGTAATTGATGGTCATTTTGGAAATTAAATGAAAGTTTTTTTCTCTGATTCTTCACAGTACTGCAGGGTCTATAGAAAGAGATTCTCAAATGCAGGTGGCCGTCTCTATATAAAGACAACGAGCATATATGAGACAAACTATACAATGGACTGTCCTAACTATGTCAAAGACATGACAGGAATGGCTATTCTCTTTGTTTAGTCTCTCCACACTGACTGCCATGTCCAGGCAGTATTAACAGGTGCTGCTAATCAGACAAACAGAGCAGCAATAACAGACCAGTACCACAAAGAGGTATTGTAGGAGCCTCACAATCAGCAGTGCCTTCCTCAGTAGCACGTTGACCATGATAAACTGTTCGCATCTGCTTAATTTCACCACCCAGGCGCAGGTCAGAGAATGAATTACTGATAGGGAGGATTTAGCTGCCGCGTTGAACACATCGGTGATGGCTCTGCCTTCTCTCCTCTTGTGCTGCCGGGAGTTAGGATGGATCTTATTAACACGTGAGAGACCCTTGGAGGAAGGTCCTTAAAAGTTGGTTCCTTGTGTTGGAGCCTTAGAAAAATTAAGGTATGATGGAAACGTATAAGGAAACAAGCTCAAAGCAAGGCCACCAGGAAGCGGAGACTCCGTGCATGAGAAGCATCTCAGCCTTGTAGTCTCATATGTTCAGAGGCCGAGGTCAGTGAACCTGAGCACGTAAAACAAACCGTTAAGCTAACACAGGGCACCATGCCTCACTGCACATGCATTCTTCTCAGGAGGAGCTCCCATGGCTTTCACAGTCAGACTACTGGATCAAGTTTTTAAAACCTCTGATGAACACTTTGGCCATGGACTCTAATCTGAAATATAGATGATGTGCCTTGGATTTTGTGATAGCAGACAATGGAATTTGTTTGGATGTTTTTCTGCACGCTCCCCTTTTCACCTTGGTGCCCCGGGCTTAATTGGATTGAGCCGGGGTTTGCTGATGGGAGGCAAAAGTCATGCTGCATTGTTATCAGAAGGCCTCTGAGCAGCATTGGCCTGATAACACGAGCTCTTCACTCCCCCGACTCTAACCCATCAGTGTAGAGACAAGTTCTCTTACACAAGCCTCTAGAGCATGGCACAGCCAACTGGCTTCAACACCAAAGCATGCACACAAACTCTATTTAGAGAGAACCGATCACCTCTCTTTCTAGGATCTAAACCTAAATCTAAACCTTTCTAGGAACCAAACCTTATACCATATTATTGTTTTGCATAAATTCTTTTTTATTTCTTATTATTTCTAATTATTTTAGGGTGTTCCTTACATTAAACTATATTGAAAATGTACCATTGACACATTACTTACAGTAAATAGATATATGGTTGATATGTTCAATTTAGTAGAGTTAATATTTTACTTTCGTTAAAAAAACTCATTTTAACCTAATCCTAACCCTAACCCTGGGCCTAACCAAAAACTCTAACTGTGGCTCTAATCCTAGCCCTAACCTCAACCCCAAACCTAATTTTATTCTTCAACTGGCCCTTACCCTAATAATGACCTCAAGCCAAAACCTAATCCTAAACCTCATTAACCTATCCTAATACTAACCCTAACCTTAACCTGGACCCAAAACCTTAATTTTGACCATAACCATAAACTTGATCCAAAATTTAATCCTAACCACCAAATTAGCCCTAATTTTAACCTTAACCTTAATTTCTAATCTCAACATAATCCTGGACCCACCCTTTAACAAAACCTAATCTAGCTAAACTCCAGTTACAGGCTGGTGTCAGCAACATCTTGTTGAGGATGTTGACGGTCTGTATTATACCTGTTACATGGTCAGTGACTTCTCAGGTTTACAGATTTGGACCCTCCAAATCCAGTGAAAGATTAAATAAATCAGATTAAATAGATCTCATGCACACAAATAAAGAACCACCAAAACAAAAACAGATAAAATAAATACTACTCTGTCCTGTCCACTTTTAAAAGTACCAGGAAAATATCAGTTAAAGCACAAAAATCATAGTATTATTAACCTGCCTAAAGGAGGTTTCGTATGTGGAATAACACTTTATAATGAACAATATGAAAAAGTAACATAAAAAAAGAGGCAAGAAAACACCTGTGTAGCTGTTTGTGGGCTGTGCTGGGATGGTGCCTCACAATGTGCAGATGTCTGGTCTCAACGAATTAACAAAACACCTGCTGCTGTTGTTACAGTCAAATAGAACGTGTGTGCCTAATCTACTCAGAACTGTATTCCTTTTACCATTTATACTTTTATACAACTTCTATTGTCTGTCTATTGCCTGTTCTGCAAATGTATTGTATTGTAATTGATGTCATGTCATTTTGTGTAGTCTATGTCTTTCTGACTTATGAAATATAGTTATTGAAAATCAAACTTTAATTTTCGTCTTCCAAAATTGAAATGGACTGTTTTGAATTTTGTTTGCTGCCTAGGTCTTTAAGTGTGATATAAACATTATATATTATATTTAGAAGACTTATGTCTTATTTTGCATCATTTTTAATTCGGCTGAATAAAATTTTTCTCTGATTATATCATTGTAAAACTGCAGACATGTCATGATTCACAGAGCCCTCCTTTCAATTGAAAGAGAATCCTCGGACAGCTCAGTGATACTGTGGGTTCACAAATATGGAAAGTAAATGCATATCATTTCCAATTTACAATAATTAGAAACTTGAATTTTCATCAGTTCTGTGAGGCTAAGCTTTTCTTTTCCTGCAAACCTGCAACTCTTTCCCAGAAATGGAGAGAAAGTAATCATCAGCACGTATATCCTGCTTATATCGTCAAGGGATATTTTACATATTTGTTTTTTTTAATGGCAAGAACAGCCTGAGCCCTGTATCTGAAAAGCATTGTGGTGTTAAGATGTGTTTTACTGATAAAGCCTTCTTACAACAGTGCTTTTAGGGTAGCTGGCCCTGGTAGTTAATGAGGAAACGCTGGAGAGGGGATGCAGTCAGAGACTGTGGTGGGAGCGCATGATGTTCTGATAAGACAACAAGCTATTGGAGTCTCCACTGTGTCTCTGACACCCAGGAATGTCATCAGATAACAAGCTGCGTGAAGTGAGACAGGAGCGTTATTCTCTCCATGAGGTGGGGGGGGGGGGGGGGAGAGAGAGAGAGAGAGCGAGAGAGAGAGAGAGAGAGAGAGAAAGAGAGATGGGAAATTAGATAGATGCTCGGGGGGAGCATAAATGTTAAAGCCCTGATCTGAGTGCTGTCTCTCTACAGAAGGCCTGCCCTGGACAGTGTGCAGATATTGGAGGATTGACGGGGATAAGAATGACCACAGTATAAAGAAAGTCTGCGTTCTCCAGCCTAACAGCTACTTCATTACCGTAACAAATGGTCGACACTTTGACAGCTGCTTGTTATTCTTAAATCAGAAACCTTTTGTCACAAGTAGAGGCTGCACCCCCCCCCACCCCTTTCTTTTAATTCATAACTTTGCCAATATTTATCATTCTTAATATGGGGAGCTCCGGAGTGTCTCGCTCGCACAGCCACAGTTGGGCCCATGGTCAGGCGCGGTACCACAGTGAACATAAACACCATGGGGGAATGCAAACAAATGCTCCGTCTCTCTTCACTGTTTCCACTTTCGCTCAGAGCCACGCTCCACAGCCCGCTTCCGCAAGGGATTGTATTACAAAGTCCACTCGGACAAAGCTCTCAATGAACTCCTCGGCTCTGGGGTTGAGACTTTTGGTTAAATAAGCACAGGGCAGATGGATTGAGTTTGCAATTAGGCAAAGTAATTATTCTAGTAGCATAAAGAGAAATGCTGAAGTCTGATGTACACCAAGATGTTCACCAGACCCCACCATTGGCTGAATGTTTGAAATTCTTGGTCAGGACAGGTGATTCTGCTGATCAGCAAATGTCAGTGGCACAACCTCATACATGTCAAGTAGTTTATATTTTCAGCAGAGCCAGTGCAGAAGGGTGTGATTGAGAAAAGGTGAATAATGTTATTTTAGCCCCTTAAACAGCCAAGAACTTCCACTGGGTCCAGCCTAGCATCTCCTGCTCCCAGCTTAAGAATAACTCAGCCAGTATGCTTTCCTTGCAGTTTACTGAATAACAATCCTTATTCAAGAGGTTAGTTCTAGTAATAGAATGAATATAAAAATAATGATAATAATGATAAGAAAACAAAAGAACACATGCAAGAATCACGTAATAAAACTATGGACCATTTGCACTCATGTATACATACTATGTGTAAAAATAATGCTGACACGTTCAAATACTTTGCTTTTCTCTAAATCAAGCAAAAAGCACACAGACACAGAGAAAGAATGCTCCTGTTATGAAACTCCCACTGTTTCTGCTCCTCTCTTGCCCTGATGAAACTCTCCGATTTGATAAGAGCTCAGCCTCAAACGAAGAGAGAAATAACACCATGTGGACGACATGGTACCAGTAGAAGCGTTCTCCCACAATAGAGAGTAATCCCTCACTAACCCTAAGCTTTGTTTTCTTTTGAAATATTCTTTTTAATTTTGTGACCTTAATGGAAATTAAAACTGTGAGGGACCACATTTAGGTATAAATTACATGCTTTAAAAAGGCTGTAGAAAAAAAGATGTGCATTTAATTTTTGATTCCCTGAAGAACTTTTCAGTAGTTTGATCACTAAAGAATCATTGTTGCAAATTAGATATATGGGTGCGAATAATCTTTTCAAAGTACATCCACATAATGTTCTATACAATTAAAGGATTTTTCTAGAATCATACAGCCAAGCCAAAACCTGGTTAGGAATCTTCTTTTGTAAGATGGTGGGATACTGACAATGTTAACTCAGAGTGTTTGAGGTGGTCTTCTATGATTTTATGTTATGTTTCTGGAACCAAAAGACAAAGTTATTGTACGTTGAGGTTGAAAGAGACTTACTGTACATATTGAAAGCTTGAACATAGTTAAAGCTGCTACAGTGGATCTGAAGAATGCCCTCCCAACCCCCTCCTCAACTGTAAAAGTGGTTTAGATCCAAGCAGTCATGCCTTTGATGTCTGGCACTCATCAGAATTCCAGGGATCCATGACTGATTAATCATATTTGCAGTGAAGGATTCTGGGAATACCTTTTGAACTCACAGTGGAGAAGTGATCTCTTCAATATGCATAAACACACACTACAAATACAAAGCCATATTCGCGGCTTTATACACCATATTATGCCACAGGGCACATGCTTCCACAAGCAGTAGAACATTTCATATTAGGATTTTCCTTGGTGGCATATTGAGAGTGATGATAATCATCTCAATAAGTTCATGAGAAGGGATATACAGACATGTCATCAACATTGCCTTCTTATCATATGGAATTCATTCAATCCTACAGTTCACATGCATGTTTCCAGAGCTATTAATCATAGCATGGACCTTAAAGAGGGTAGAGAATGATGTTCCTTTCATCTTCCATAAGCAGACGATTTGTTTAGATCCAATTGAAGGGTCATTCAGCGGGTTTCTCAACTGTGTGCATATTTCTGTTAGAGGCAGGCCTTCAGTTTCGTCCATATATGTCAAAACATGGTCAAAAATGAGGAAATTAAACTTGGGAAAAACTTACGTGGCTAATTACAGTAACATGTTAGGGCTAATCTAATTGTAGAGTTGATATTTGAAGCTTGTAACAGACATTCTTTATTTTATTTGAAACTTGTAACAGGCATTTCCACACCTCTTTTAAAGAGTTTCCATTTTCTTCTAACTCTAATATCTGACTGGAACACATTTGTCCACTTGCACTAGTTATGTATCTAGGACTCTTTAAAAAACTGGTCCCACCTATTATAAGACAATCCATGATTAATTACGGTGATGTTTATTCTGACATGTTAGGACTTCAGTACAGCTGCTGAAGTCTTAACCAACGGGCACATAGCTTGGCTGTATCTATCTAGATACCATCCACCCATCCATTATCTTCTACTTTATCACACTAGTCTGTGTCACGGGGGGCTGGAGCCAATCCCAGCGTCATCGGGCGAAGGCAGGGTACACCATGGACAGGTCGCCAGTTCATCGCATGACCAAAACACACTCACACCTACGAGCAATTTAGAGTAACCGATCAAGCTAACATGCATGTGTTTGGAATGTGGGAGGAAACCGGACTACCCGGAGGAAACCCACCCAAGCACGGGGAGAACACGCACACTCCACACAGAACGACCCGGACCGGGAATAGAACCTGGATAGTCTTGCTGTGAGGCGACACCACTACACCATCGTGCTAGATACCACTGATGATTTCTTTGGTATCTCAAAAAATCATTATGCCTCCTCTGAAAGAAGTCCCTGAAGCCAAAAGCATAGTGCATCAATTCAGCAAAATCTAATACAGCAGGCAGATGCATTCAGTGTTTTTCAGTATCTAAAGTTTTCCAAACAAAGTTTGCAACATCCTCATAATTGCAGGTCTATGTATATCAATAGAAATCCCATCCCCATCTTCATCTCCTCAACACTTTTTCATGTGGAGAACATATTACCCAAGGTGTCAAGATATTCAGCAGGGACAGGAAAATCCTTAGCACATATTTTTTTGGTGAATTTGCGTGCCACATTACTGTGTTCGTGCACCTGCTTTAACTTGAAAATCTGTGCTGGAGGTCTGGGCTCAGCAATAGCCTTAAGAATCGACAGATGTCTTTTGTAGGGTCATTGCAGATGGTAATGATTTCAAGCAACCGGATTTGACAAAACACCTACTGTATCGCACCTTTATCCAATCACTGTGTCAAAATGTTTTAGGATCTGTCCAGTGCAAACCCCGAGGTTGCCTTAATGTTGGTGCCACGTATAGAGTGGACGCAGCTACTTTGAAATGGGGTGTTACTAGATCGAGCAATCTTATGCATAACGAAACAGTGACCCAAAGACGATATTGTTTATCAGCTTCATTGCCTGAAGTGACCCCTGGAGAATAACAAGGCTAACCTAACAAAAGTTTCATGGGATGTTTTGTCTGTTCCCTTGCTAATATTTTTGTCAGTATCACTGATTGGGTCAAGCACATGACATAGATACTCAAACATACTCAATGATTGTAAACACGAGGCTGAACAGAGCACAAGCCTGGACAGCAGATGCTTGGGTTGAGTCCCTCCTCCTTCACTATGGGCTTGATAAATTAGATGCACATTGGGACAGTGTTTGGACAAGGTAATTCACCAGGCCAAATATATGGTCCCAGCAGGGCTTTCTTGAACCATCTGTCCTCATTACTTGATTTATCAAAATGGTGGTATCCAGAGGAATATTATAAATCTGTGGCCCCTTAAGTGGTTTCGAGTGATTACGGCACACATCTAAAACTGAAGTATTTCACTGATGACAGTGTGCATTTGTATAGCATTATGTCTGTCACTCTATGAGAAATTTGTCTGGTTCATACGTTTGCCTAACAAAGGCTACAGTCTGTAGGCAGTAACCAGGAGCTTATGGCAGCCTAAGTGAAGCGCTCATCACTTCCATTACCCTGAAACTTCATAAAGAGGAGAGGATGTGACAAAACTAGACTTTATGTGCGTAGTCTAAGACTCTCAATTATGAATTAGATCTCGAGGATCTTGGGGAGCTATTGGAATTAAAGAAGGAATGTGAAGATGAGGGCAATAAAACTTTAGTGGTGGAGTCATTGTAGCGGTTCTCTCCAGTTAATGATGTATGAAGGAGCTTTGATCACGCAAGCCAGCAGAAAGCTAGAACTGAGCCAAAAACAGTGGAAAAATATGCTGCTTTCTGCCAACAACTTACTGACTAGTAGAAAGAAATTCACTTCATATACAAAGTCTTATTCATAAATTCTCATCTGAAATCAGTTGCATTACAAAAGGTCCTTCATATTTCACACTTAAGGAGCTAGATGATTAAGTGTGCAAATATTTGACTTACATTTATCACTCCTTCTCATCTGTACACACAGGGTATTTAAAAAAATCACTACCACATTTAGTGCACTTTGTAGAATTTGGCTCGAAGGCGAGCAGGTTAGGAACGCTGATGTAGCAACAGACAGAAGTTTGGAATTTTTTTATAAAGACCTCTTAGTGATTATTAAATACAGCACATACGTAGAGACTCTCATACAGTTTCTATAAATACCTTCAAGTCTAATACTGTGCAAAATGGAAAACAATAAAAAAAGTGATATGAGTGAATTTCAAAACATTGATACTTCCAGGCAGGCCTTAAGTTGCATTTAATAAATATTCACTACTGAACTCACGCGTCATCCTTTAATTAATCAAAAAGCACCACTTTTCTCTAAACTTGTACAACACTTTTTATACATAAACAGGAAACACCCCACCGTCATACACAACACACATCTAACAAATGCTTGTACATTATTTAAAACATTAAATTTTAGATGTTTAACATAATTTATCGGAGCAAATATCTTAAAACTTAGACAACCTCATCTATTACAGTGACATATTTGTGAAAGACGTTTCAGTCCTTTCATGTTTGTATTTTAAACTCTAATTGATGAAAGAGGGAGAAGTGAGAAGGTTGAGTCGATTCTTTTTATTAGTGAGCATGATGTATAAAGGCTGGGGGCTACTCTTTCGCTCAAAAAACTCAGCCAAATGTCAGAACCCAAAGAAATTAATAGAAACCATAAAACATGTGCCATTAAAATGGACTCATAGTTCTGGCAACGGTTCAGATACATATTTTATTAATTTATTTTTTTTAATTCAGCAAATGCTTTGCAGATGTCTCATATGCTTTGTACTTAAGCAGCAATACTTACTGCATCTCTACGGTAAAGGAAGCAACATGTTAAACTGTTACAGTGCACAGTCTACGTCTTAGCCATTGTGGCTGTAGTCTACACTCTTATCTTGCATGTCTTACACAGATGGGCACTGAACGCATACATCAAAACTACAGAAATATACATTCAGAGAATGCCCTTCATTTATTGAATTTCCAATCAAAACATCCCATTACGTTATTAATTTTTCTGCAGAGATAAGATATAAGACGATCTACTGGCACATAGGAGAGTAATGTCAGTTAAAAGGGTGTTAAAAAACAGAGAACACGACTCCTAACAACTGGACAATAGCTCATATACCACCCCCAACTGCGACTGCTGAACTTAAAGAAATCAAGCAGCGCATTAATGCACGCAAAGGTGGGTGGTGAATAAGACATAGTTTGGTTTAAGTGGGTTGGGGAAGATGGCAAAGAAAACAGTGCAGCTGAGCCCACTAGGCATACCTAGCAATCGAGAAAGCTGTAAAGAGTTGATGCTGAAACACTTCCTGTACACACTGCTGCCAGAGGAGCTGAGGTGACACAATACTACGCAGCAGAGGAGGTGACAATGTGCTGAGCTGCTCCCTAGCAGGTGGCGGTTGTGAGCTACTTGTGCAGGAAAAGAATACAATGCACCAGTCAGTGCTGCGAACGTGATGGTAGTGACGGGAAGCCAGCTGGGAAAATCGAATGCCGACATGGACTTTGGGCCGAGTGCAGCATGGATGGGAAACTGACGCCAGCTTACCAGTGTTGCCGCTGGTGTGCGTCCTTACTCCAAGAGCGGCACACCTACCAACTGGGAGGCAACACCTGTCCAACTCGAGTCCATCACCAACAGCATGATGAGAGAAAGCCAGTGGCCTCCAGTCGCGCATCCTTCCATGCAGTACCCGCAGTTGTGGTCAACTTGTACTTCATGTGCGAGGAGACCTGGGAAGTGTGTGCAACGGCTGCTGTGCGAGGGTGATGTTGCTGGGTGAGATGAATGTGGCAGTTGGTGTGGGACACATCATGGCCAAAGTGCTGAGGCAGGTGTGGCAGTGATTCTATTTGACAAGTTTCCTCATGGATGTGGATTTGTACATGCAGTGCATGGCAAAGAAAGAAAGGCCGCAGGAGTTGCATGACCTGCTCAGTCTCTCCGCTCATGGAGTTGGTGTTTGGCTGTTAACTAGGGCTAGAGGGAGCACAGGGTGTGCCCTATGTTGAGGAGTGGGCACGCTGCGGCACTTGTGCTGTCTGGGAAGGTAGATGGACTGGAACTCTGCACACCTGCTGGGACCCTTGGCTGCTGTGGCAAACTTAGGGGGTGTGGCCATGCAAAGTAGCTCACACACTCCCTCCTAAAAAAAGAACATGTATTGTTGTTGATGTTGTTGTAGTTGTAGAATAACTAATGGTTAGAGGTCTTAAACCTCCTCATTTGTCTTGTCCTCCCCGATTATCCATATTGGAACTGCGCTAGGCTGGGCATTTTTGGACTCACCGCTAAAGGTGTGGAAAACAAATCCTGCATATTTCTTTAAAAATCATTAAGCAGTTCTCTTGATAAGACTGGAAGCTCTACTAAGTGTGGATATAATAAACACAAAAAAAATATTAGATTTAATTACTAATTTAATTAAGTTGTCTGCTCCCTGACACAGAAAGAAAGAAAGAAAGAAAGAAAGAAAGAAAGAAAGAAAGAAAGAAAGAAAGAAAAATCTTTTAAAAAGAAAGAAAAATCTGTAAATCAAATAAATAAATGGTAGTCTTTAACCTCTGCACACTATCAAAATCTTTTGCTCATCAGTTAATAAGCTATATGGAACAAAAAAGAAAGAAAGAAAGAAAGAAAGAAAGAAAGAAAGAAAGAAAGAAAGAAAGAATAAATGAAATACATGAAATAAGTGAAAGGAGGAAAGAAGATGTTTGGACATATTTTGATGTGTAATTGAGACACAGTGTCTCTCGTGTTTTTAGTTCTGTATTGCTTGAAAATAACAAACATTTACCAAAACACCAAAACACTTACAGTCTTAGCCTTTTACAGCTCTCTCACTCTTTCAACAGGCAGTCGTTTCAACTAATTTTCATTTATAAATACAGTCAATAATGTTTTTGTTTTTATACTAACATTTATACTTTACCAGCTTCTTCTCTCAGAAGACCTCAGGCAACGACATCAGCGCGCGCCGAGGTGACGTCATCACGCTGAGCCGACAGGGCAGCGCGCGGAAGTTTTGAAAACAACAGACAGACGGGTTTTGTGCTCTTCAGTAAAACTGTTCATCAGAGTGAAACCCAGAGTACTGAGAGACAGACATGTCGAAGAAAGCGCCGAGAGCTGCCCTTAAATCTCACATGAAAAAGAAACCGGACATACGAATCGGGAAGAACGCAGATCTGATGGTGAGTTTTGGTCGAAGGACAGACAGAAAACTCAGATGTAACGATGAGCTCGGCCGGGCTACCGTTAAACTCACACTTCGCTGTCAGTTTGCTGGAAAAACTCAACTACTGGGACCCGGTATTAAGAGGTAAACCTGCAGTAAGACGTGGCTGAAGTTAGCTTCTACTTTGAATTGCCCGTTTCACCTTAAATGGTGCAGCAGTTACTTTCAGAATTCAGAATGTAACTGCTGCACCGGTTAAGGTGAAACGGGCAGTTCGAACAAGAAGCTAACTTCAGAAAGCAAGCAGTTGAGCTTTTACCGCAAACTGGTAGCGAGTCTGAGTTTTACATTAACGTTCAACTGCTTGCGTACTGAAGATAGCTTCTTGTTTGGATTCCCCGCTTCACCTTAAATGGTGCTGCGGTTTTTTTCTCCATCGTCTTATTTTATGGTCAGTACGCTCAATATCGGGTCCCAGCTCGGTCTGCTGTCCTCAGTCAGCCGCGTTACCTCACCGATTCATACTCATTCACACACACTCACAGTGCAGAACACAACTAATTCTGATTGAACGGCGAACTGTGTGTTTCTATTTGATTGTGATTAGTTATTGCATCACACCGTCACCTGAAAATTTGATATTAAACTTCAGACTAGATTTTTAAAAAATACAAAGCTCAATGAGAAATGCAAACCCAGGACCTAGATACGAATTTCTTAATAGGCGGTATGAACAAATGTATTGACTGTGCTGGCTCAGTATTTCAAAACATAGACTACAACAATACACAATACTAAATAATATACTTTCAAAATTGTGTTATATTTACAATGATAGACTTAGCGTAACCTCATACTGTATCCTGAAGAGTCTAAATGACACAAAAAGCTCTTCAGCGGTCAGGACTTGAAGATGACCATCTATTCACTTCTCATAACTTTCCAAACTAGTCTTGACATGGCCAGTCTGGTACCAGTAAGATCTGGACATTTTTATACCCCCATGATCGTATCATTGTACTCATCAACTCATCTTCGGTCTTCACTGTATACATAGAGAGCAAATGAATGATTTGGTATATACAGTTCTGTAATAGTTGATGTCTAAGGTCAATACTGCTGGAAAGACAGAAGCTTTTACTAAACAAGAGAAAAGCTAAAACCCCTGGTGATAAACACAACATCCTGCTTCTTAACAGCTTAAAAGCTGTGCCTCACCTTTATTAATTAAAGTGTCCAGGTATTTTACACAAATCAACCCAGTGGAGTGTCAAAGAGCAATATAGACAATCCCAGCCATATTTCAGAATCCAATTTATTGGCCAAATATGTTGACACACTGAAATAATTTGGTTTTGACAGTTTTGACATCTGGTAATGGTGTCTCAAATAACCATTTACATCACTTTTTGTCATTATTGAACACAAAATGTTGTGCAGGCCAGAACAAAAAGTGGGGGAATGGACAACAATGTTCACTGTTTATACCTACATAAATAAATGTTTTTTGTAACATAATATGGTGCATCCCTGATCTCAATATCAGAATATTTTATTATTAGTACAAAAATGCACATTTTCCTAAAGCACTGCTCCTCAGCTTTAGACAGGTTGCCTTCTTTGTTTGGTTATATAATGTGTCCTTTATAATATGCTACCTTTTCCACATTGCCATGGGATTAAAGCCCTTTATGTTTACTCTCCACAGCAGTTCCTACCAGCTTCACTATTTTTGGTAACCAGTGTTAATGTGTAACCACATGTGTTTAGGAACCTTCTCAGGCAATCTGAAGGAGTTGCATAGTCACATTTACTTGTGGTTTTGATGGTCACTTTGATGTTGCAGTTTTACAGCATGCAACTGGATGCAATTGGTGAGCTCTAAATATGGACATTTAACGCAATCTACCTTCCTTTAGGCTTTAAAAAAACATCTGTGTAATAAAAAGTGTAAAAGAAATGCAGGTACAGATTTTTGCTTCTTCTCCCATTTACTGTCATGTAAGGCTTAAATCTGGGCTGCTGGTATAGTTAATTGTAGTTCGTTTACAAATCCTAGTCCTGAGAACTCTGAATCAAAAGCTGTGGTGTTCACATTGCCGGTTCATGCTATGGTTGATCTGATTATTAGCGGAGATGGAAGTTGCTGCCTCTGTAATTTATGAACTAAATACAATAAAATAAATTGCATTTGTAAACTAAACTTTCTATTACCCAGACTGGCCCAACTTTGTAAACTTGTGTATTGTATCGGTGCGGAGAAAAGCTGATGAATCCCGTTCTCGTTTCTTTGGAGAAAGTACACATATTTTTGATTAAATTGAATTTAATAGCCAAACTTTCTCTTGTAGCTGCTCAGGTGTTTACATTTACAAAAACTACAAAACTGAGACACATTTAGCTAAAGATGCTGAATTTTGGCTTCTGAGGTCTTAATACCTGTTGTCAGTTAACAGTGTAGAGCATTTATTTATTTATTTTGTTTATTTTATTTATGTATTCATTTATACATAACATGTATGAATGAAAATTTATTTTAGATGTTCACTGTTTTTGTTTTTCCACTCTGTTATATGTGTAGGATAAACTTTTTTCCAGGGTTAAACAAACCGTCAGTGATTAGAGGAACCCTTATTTTGTGTTAATACTGTAGGAAATGCTATTGGAAAGCAGAACTTTGTCACCATTCTCTTTAAAAGAACACTGAAAACTGTACCTGCAGTAATAGGTCCTAATTAAGAAGCTATTGCAGCTGGTCATGCTTTATTGAGACTGGAGGTGGAGACCCTCCTGAGATATAAAACCCCACGTGAAAGGTGCGCCGCTTTACAGGGGTCTAATCCAGCCATTAAACTTAAAGAAAGAATGAGGGGAAAATGAATAAAAGAGTCTTTTTCATCATTCTTTGACCATGTACTGGTTTGATCTGGTTTCCTGGTTTTAATGACAAAGTCCTAATAAGACCCTTCTCATGTTGCCTTATGACATAGCCAGTAGCCTAGTGGTCCTGGAATTACTGGTGCTAGATACACTAAAGTAGTCGTTCTAAACTATGAAGTCATTCATCTCAAGCCAGTGTTTGGATCAGGTATTTTTTTTTCTCCACGACATGCATCCTCTGATCTTGTCTGTGTTAGATGACTCAGTAGTGACTGGTCAGGAAGCCCCCCACAAGTGTAGTTTTGGCCTTTAAGAACCGTTTTTATTGCTCACGTTTACAAATGCTGCCTTAAGGGTGGAGCAGTGGCTTAAGATCAGCCTTTGTTCTTGGGGTGAACTGAGATGGACTCTGCAGCATTTGATGGTTGATTGAACTTGAAAATAATCAGCTTCATCCTGCAGGGAAGCTGTGAAAGTGTTTTTCTTTTTCCAGATTTCTCTCCAAACTGTGCCCCCTCTTTTTTCCTAACCACAGCTTTTGCTGCCGTGTTCGAGAAATGGAGGGAGCAGCACAAATCAAGACTGTATTCACTGCTGTGTTTAGGAAACATGGGCCAAGTGCTCTTGGCGTTTCTCACACCAGGTTAATGGAAGTTTTTTCACGATGCTTGGCTTGTTTACCGTAATTGTGCAATGGCTTGCAGAAAACTGTTTGGGCAGAAACCGGTGGCTGCTTCTGAACATGTTTATTGATCAATCTGAGAATTTCCGAACAAACGTCACGACGTCATGGTAGCCCGATGTCATTTTCCACTGGAGTTTTTTAAAGTTCATTTGAGTGGCAGTCTTTGGCTTCAGTGGAGCTCCTTCTGGTCGTCCCATCAAAATGGCTATAATTTGAAAGATTGTTCTCCCACTCAGGTTGACCTTTACCTACTAATGAATAACTTAATAGCATAACAGTGTAATTTACTCATAAAGGGGTTTTTTTTCCTATCCTGTTTTTACCGCTCTAACCAGCGACACTCGTTCAACACGTTCGCTCTGTTTTAATCCTCCGCTCTGTGCAAATGTGTTTTTCTTTCTTCTTTTTCTGTGCTCTCTCTCCTTTCTCCCTCTGAAGTTTCCATGTGTTATGTGTGTATTTGTCAGGCGCTGCAGAGAGTCCTCAGCTTTAATCAGTTCAGTTGAGTTGTTATGTTTTGGCAAAGTCTTTGGCACAGTGCAAGTTTGTGTTTCTCAGCTTTCATTCTCCTAAAGATACTCTTAAGACCAGCTGGTGGAGAAATGTTCAGACGCCCCAGAGATGACCTACAATTATGAAAATGAGGTATTAATAGATTTAAATTACATCCAAATGGTCATGCAGATGCACGCTGAAATCATTAGCCGTGTTTAGAAAGTGTGCTGGAAGTGGTTCAGACTCTGTAGACACTTTTTCATATATGGTTGTACGTGTGTGCATATAAGGCCGAGAGAAGGAACAGGAGATGGCATATTAGACCTTTCCTTTTATTTGGGTTTGAGGCAGCTGTGCGTGTGTCTGTGTGTGCGTGTGTGTGTGGGGAGGGGGGGTGCGTTTATGGGGCTGTGGGGGGTGTCAGGACAGGCAGGTTTAAATGGGTTCATGCTTACAATATGGCAAGCAGTGCTCATCCACATTAACTCTACATCTTGAATATCTAAAGTGTGCCCGTTGTGATATGCCGGGGTAACAGCAAATTATTATTCATCCTCAAAAGCTGTGCTTTGAATTTCATTGAGGTCATAATATACATTTATGCACACATGTTCTCCGTGCCTCTGCATCCCTGAAACCATTTAGCGAAGCCTAAAGTATCGGAGTTGCTGAAAAGAAAAGATACGCTAGTGGTGAGAAATGAGCTTCCTTCCCCATAAATCTGTCATAGTTGTATTTGAATAGTTTTCTTATTTTTAATTTATATTTGTTTGTTTTCTTTTGGTTAAATGCTGAAGTATGCACTGGAATTTTAGGTTATGTTCATGTGGCCTAAACAAGCTAGTGTAGGATTATTGAGACCTCCACTGTAGACCTCCTGTTTAGCCTCCCGTGACCCGATACAACGAGGTAGATGAAGAGCTGAAAACGAGACAATTTCCTGGTATAATCCTTTGTGGATGCTAGGAATGGTTGACTGCATGGGGGAGTCAATGATTCACTAGGAGGACTGGAGGTTTCATCGTCCTCCACAGACCCCCTACTCCAGCTAAATGTGCCACACAATTCCTGCGGTATTATCAGGCTTCTTAAATCACTGCTAATATCCAGCGCTACACTAAACAAGCGTTTAAGGCATGTTACGTGTTTGGCTTGTGCACTGCAGCTATAGATGTGAATTATAGGGCTTTGTATTGGCAAGAACATGACGATACAATATGCATTGTGATACAGCGCTCACGATTCAACATATTGCTATGTATTGCGATACTGCAAGCAGTTAAATATTGTGATTTTTCCAATCCTACTATTAAAACACACCAGTATATAAACAGGTTTTTCAATACTTACAATAACATTGCACCCTTGTGCTGCTTGTTAATGTTGGAGTGGAGCTGAAAATGGATTACAACACTGCCATCTAGTGGTCAGAGGTTTAAACACAACACACAATGATTTACTGCCTGGCAGGAATCTGTGTAGCGATACTGTGTTTTTGAGAATCGATACAGTATCATCAAACATAATATCCTGATATTCAATATTTTCTCTCTCTCTTTATATATATATATATATATATATATATATATATATATATATATATATATATATATATATATATATATATATATATATATATATATATATAAAGAGAGAGAGAAAATATTGAATATCAGGATATATATATATATATATATATATATGCAGTTTAAGCCCGCTGTGTATTTTATGAGCGTTACTAGTTTATCCAAGTGGCAATGTGATTTTCCAGCAATTTGACACTAAGCTCCTTTGTTGTGATATAAAATGAGCTTTCTGATGAAATCGTTATCTTATATCTACAGGAGATGTTTGTGAAATTATCCTGCGTAAAATGTTATCGGATTATCGGTGATGACTCAGTGTTGGATTATTTGTGTTGTGTGATCAGGTCCAGCTGAATCTGTTGCTTGTCTTACACCGACTGGCGGAGGAGTCCAGAGTGAAGGCCTTTGAGGAAAAAACAGCCACGATCAAAGTCCACCACGTCAAAGCTGTTGCAAAGGTATTCAGTCTGCTGATGGCAAACATGTCTAATGTACTGAGGTGTTGAGTGCCAAATCAGGCAGCAGTTTCCTATATCACATTGTAAATTTACTATTCATGCACTGTTACTGCTGATTGTCAGTTTCATTTACTAAAAAAAAGAAATCACTGATTTGTCTTCTAAACAAATTTAACAGCTCCTGTTGCCACCTGAACCTTTACAGACACATGTTCTTTCAATCGCCCCCCCCTCAGTCTACTTCCTTTTTAAGCTTAGCATTAAATAATTAGCCCTGTGATCAGCTGGATTAGGTTTCAGGTCCATAATAATTTAATCAGACTGTGTTGCTAACAAAAAAAACTTGAGGCTTTTCCATGGGTCCCTGCAGCAGTATTTTTTGTATGGTCATTAGTTACTGGTGCTGCTCGTTTGTGCTTTGCAGAGACTTGCTTCAGACTTGGACGGAATCAGGCATTCTTGTTTTCAGAATCAATGAGAGTGGAAAAACAACAGCCTAAAGATCAAGTTCGTCTTTTAATAACCTCTCTGGTGAATGTGTTTCTCCAGCTCCACAAATTCAAACAGAGCGATGTGTATTTGCACCAAAGGAGTCAAAGTAATGCTAAGCAGAGATCCGGGCAGTTTTGAGTCAGCACACTGCATTTATTTTTCTGACGTAGGGAAGCTTATTTGATTTACATGTAATTCAGCGCAGCGTCCACTGCTGTCCATATGCATATACTTGTGCTTGGTGGGTGTGAATAAATGTTCTGGTTGCTCTGCTATAACACAGACTTGTTACAGTAAAATATGTTGTAAATTATGTAGTTCTCCTGCAGGAATCTTCAACATGGTCATATGTTCAAATGCGCCGGGCAGATGGACAAAGAATAAAACCAGAGGAGTTATTGGAGGACTGATACAGGGAAATAGGAGGTTTAAGCCTGGTTACACTTCATACATCGTCTTGTTTGCGTTTTAGAAACTGTTGAAGAGCACCCGAGGATGAGATGGAAGAAGTTAGCATCTCTGAGGGATTGAAGCTGTGCAAAAGCTTTAGTTTGAAGGAGCCAGTGTGGACTGCATCCCAGACTCAACCCCTCGCTGAAACCAGCTGCAAAAGACTGCCACCAGCCACCAGGCGTACACAATGTACTTATTTTTAAAATATATATAATTAGTTCCAACATGGTGAGTGAACCTTCCTCACAGATTCATGAATTATTTCCTGTAGAGATCTGTTCACTGTTTCTCTCCATTACTCCTGACCTTTTGCTTTTAAATGGTGTTGGGAAACAGTTGTGTATAAACTTGGTCCATGACGGATGGTATCAGCCCTGAATATTTTCCGAATGTTTTCCTCCTGATTTTGGACTTTTTTTTTTTTTTTTTTTTACTTATTACCTGCTAATAAACCATTTATGTAATTTACTCAAATTCTCTCTTGCAAAGTGTGGAGAAATAAAAATAAGATCATCCTTTTGTTAAATAATAAATAATTAGAAGAAAAGTCAAACAAATAATTGACTCTTGATTGCAGATGGGGGAATGGAAAGATGTTGCATGTCATGTTTCACTGAAAAAACTATTTCCTGTAAGTGTGTGTGTATATGGTCTACTGGGAGAGCAGTGCTGGTTATAGAGTCTAACAGCAGCAGCAGGAAGGAAGGATCTGCAGTACCACTCCTGTGGTACATACTATTTACATAAAATGGTGCATGAATAAAAATGTAAATGTAAAAGAGTATTTCTGAGGACCAGGTCTGCACACATATAGGTCAATAAGAAAGTTTTACTAAAGTGAGGACGTTTTGCTGGTTTTCAGATAAGCACGTTTTTACCACAAATCACTTTTTTGAAAAACATAATAGAGCATGAAAAATAGCCGTTGAATACTGAGGTTAAGGATTAGGTGTAGTTGGATTATTCAGCTACAGTAATACAAAAGTCAATACAAATCCATGGATGTCCTCATAAATATACTAATACAGATGTGTGTGTGTATATCTGTATTAGTATATTTATGAATATATATACACACTCATATATCGTGTCATCAGTAGTCTTTTTTTCTCCATCTCTCTCTTTCTGTCTCTCTCTCAATCAATCTCTTCCACCCTTTAAACAAGCTAATACAAGCTTATTTGATTTAAGACAAAAAAAAAATCTAAATGACTCAAGTGCTAATTTTCTACTTATCTGAGTGCAACTGACATGTGTCTCTCTGTTTGTTTTGTTTGTTTAAATGAACAAAGGTCTCGACCCCAGACCACAATAAAGTAAATGTTTGGCTCTCAGTTTGTGTGTCCCACTGATGATCACATGGCCTGGGAGGCTTCCTTCTCTAATCCTACCGTCAGAACTAATTGGGTTGTCTGTGCTGTTGCTTTGTAACCTTTGATAGCATGTTCCTAAAGGACTAGAATGTTATCCAGACCTCTGATTCTGGCTTTTTATCTTAATCCAACAGGTATCTAGGCCCCTTCTTACCATCAGCTTGTTCATCACGCTTCTTTATGCTGTCTTCTTCCAGAGTGAGGTCAGCCTGAGAGCACAGAGTTTACTGTGGTCATGACCTGCCATTTACCTTTCTTAACCAGTAGAGGGCGACAGTGCTGAAAATACAGTAGTGTGAATTACTGTTAAACATTGATTTAACTGAAACTCATATGAACACGTGGTCTACTTCACAAAATTATTTGTTGCAGTAAGATTTGTCAGAACCGATGGATACATATAAATTCATTGTTTTTATATGTATCTTCTATTGCATCTCAGTAAATATTTATATGAAACCGGGGAGTGAATGTTTTTTTTTAAACCTGACAACTCTTTACATATTTATTCATTCGTTTCAAAACAGGTAGAACAAAAAGTGTTTTTTCTATTATATGGGCCTTTAAAGACATCCTCCTATGCTCATTTTCAGTGTTTGTAGTTGTATTTTTAGAATTGCTTCTATAACAGTATTGGTTTGAAATTCTGTAATCACCCTCTCTCTGAAACGCTCTGTTTAAGCTCATACTGCTACAAGTTCTGTCCCTGTCGCTGCTGTGGCTATTCTTACAATAGTTGTGTATCAGTTTGAGTCCGATCCTGAAAGTCAGCTAGAACAGGTGTGTTGACCTGATGCACCTAGGCAAGGTAGACTGGAGCAGGACATTTCTTTACAGTGATTAATTTTTACTTTTTTAACTCTCTGTGCTTTGTGTGTGCCAAGCTTGCCAGTAGGCGGGAGATAAGGAATGTGCTACAAGATGACATCACTTTGGAACAAAGGCGATGGCTGAAATTCCAGTGAGGCTTTTCAGGCAGCTGGGAAAAGCGGTTACTGTGAGAAAGAGTTTCTCCCTAGCGTGCACTTCAGGCTTTATAACTTTGCAGATCTTTTACATGCACAAAAAGCCACATAACACACTAAAGGAGTGGGAACAACTGGAAAAGCATAATAGGTCCACCTTAACACTTTTATGAATTTGTGGTATTACAGTAATAATAACCTTATTTATTTGTTTTTTGTTTTAAGTACAGTTTGTTTTTCCCAACTCGTGAGTATTTTATCCACTACTCAGTGGACTCGTTATCTTGTGTTATCTAACTGAAGTCTTGGTTTGGGTGATGAACTGCTCCACAAAAGTTTTAAAGGTATCTTTCTTAGTGGTGAGGTTAAGGTGGTACAGAGATCAGGAATACATCACATATGTACTGTGATACCACAGGTTGGGTAAGAGTGCACAGTAACCCAGATGCTTTATAATAATGTAACATCTGTGACTAAAACATTTCACCATTCACACCATGCATACTTCATCACCACTTTCCTATTCACTTTCATGTGGCAGCCTCAGACTGTCGAAAGTCTTTGGTCTCACCTCAGGTTTTTGTGAGTCATGCAGAGAAATGAGCTAAGGGAACTGTTCCTGCCGTCTCAGTGGGGTCATACCCACTTTAGAAGGTGATGATTGTCTGCTCGCTTGCTCTCCGCTGTGGCTCACAAGGTTTATGCTAAGCCGCCCTAACTCTGCCCACAACAACGAAGCTGTGGGGATGATATCACCTTGGAAACAGAAACTCTGAGTGAGGATTCCACCTCCACACCTGTCAATTGGCCTCTGTCATGCCCTGCAGCCAGAGTGACCTGATTTACAGAAGGAAAAAAAATAAAATAAATTACTGGCCTCCTGACAACCTGATGTCATTCAGGCACAAACAAACCAAAGTGTTAGTGTGTCAGATGGGCACCAAATACAAGTGGGTCTTTTGGCTAAAGCCATAAGCAAATCAATTTGGAAACACTACAAAAGCTTTTACTCCTGGAAAAGCTTTACTATGGAACCATGCGTGCAGTGTTTCTCTGCTGGAACAGTACTTACCTTAGCTGCTCTGGGCAGCGCCTGGTCTCTTGGAGCGCTCTGGAACTTCTGTTTCTCTCTGCTGCCTCTCGCAGAGTCTGCATTTTCTGAAGGTTCTTTGTGGTTTGCCATATTTGATGCAGATTTTCCATTCTTGGTTTATTCCTGCATCGGACCCACCCAAGGCCCTAGACTTGGTCAAGAAGGTGTTTTTGTGCCCTACAGTTATTATTCATTACCATGTAAAATGTAAAGTCACCTGTCATTCTAATAGCTAAGGTTATTTGATTTGATACTAAACTACTATTCAAATAATGCCAACAAGATGCACCTTTAAGATTTAATAGCCAGTTATCAAATGTTCTAATCTCAGTTTTCTCCATCATTTTGGAATCATTTGCAGCTCTATTCATCATTTTGGACACATCTGTACACATGTAAAATTTCTTGTGCATGCTTTTATGTTATTGATAACAGTAGTAGTATTTTGGGTCACTTGTCTATGTCGCAAGAAAACCCCAAAAACACACCAAACCATAAATGCCTTGAGATGCTTTCATGCGTTTTATATCTGAACAGTTTTCCTGCTGGATCTGTGCAGGATCTTTTTATTGTTATTATTATTCTTTAAAAAATATGCTCTTCTGGGTGTGATATTAACCGAGTGTGCCAACTGAAATATTATTCTTTTTAGGGAGAAAAAAACAAATATAACAGATATAATATCAGATCTAACTGAATAGAGATCAGTTTTCAAAGGTAACGGGATGCAAGTGCATAAACAAACAGTAGAGTTTCCATGCTTGATTTCATTACATCGTTGACATTGTGTACATCTCTGTGTTTGTTTGTTTGTATGAAAGGTTCCATCACACAGGCTTCTGCTTGGGGCACACTTAACACCTGCATATTTACACAGCTGTATATTTACAGATTCAGTTTCAGGTAAGGAACTTTAACATACTGCCCCACTTCACTAGTTAACCCTCAATGTTGGCTGGCTCTCTGTCCCTGTCATTTGTTGACTTTTCAATCAAGACCACCAACCCACCCCTCAGCAAAAAAAAAAAAAATCTTCCATGGCTGGTCTGCTTCTAATCTAGTTTTTGAGGTCTCGATTTGTTTTGCTTGTCCAGAACCCACAGTGCTCCAGCACTACCCAAGACCTACTCTGAGCACATTTAATTAGATAGCCAAGTGAAAACACAGAATAATTGAAGTTGGATATGGTGTTAGCACGAGTAGCCTCTGGCTGGACTCTAGTGTACTTCTGTGAACTTTTTCTTTTTTCTTTTTGGAAGGTGATACAAACGTCTGATATGCTGTCACCGCCAAAGTGAGTCTGTGTCTAACATCATAAATCAGTGAATACTGTAGAGTGTATTTACCTTGTTAAGTAGCTTCATGTGCTGTAATTGTGAGATGAGATGATGCTGATTTAGAATTAGTCATACTTCAGGTTCTGGACTCTGCAGGCTAACAGCCTAATGTGATGGGATTACATATTCTATCCAGACTTTAAACTCAAACTAAATTGTAATGGTCAAATTTAATGGAAAAGCCCATTAGCATACAACTGTGACATGCAATCATTCAGTATAACAACGTGTTTGTGTTATTCTTAGTATCTAAACCAGCCGCTGTGGTTTACAGATGGCTGAGTCTTTTCCTCGGAGCGGAGTAACAACTGTTTGACCTCAGGCAGAGAGGTGATGTAACCAGAGCTGGTAAATTCCTTGGACAACATCCTCTAATAACAGGGTTTGTAATATTAACATGATCTTCTGAGGGAATTAGAACAAGCACGATTCAGGTGCATTTGATTACAGACTATTCCAGATCTTCATTAGTTATTGGAGGTCGAGAACATTTGGGGGCCCTGTCTGTCCCTTCTTTCTTTTCATCTTGTTCCGAGCATGCTAGCTTGTTAGACTGACTGAACTGATAGGCGGTCTTCAGAGAGCAGTGATAAATAAGCAATGAGTTCAAAATTGAGTGAGCAGCTGAAATTCAGAGCAAATTTGTTACTTACAAAGTGACTTTTGCTCGTTTATGTGTTTATTTTAAACCTTAGTACCCATTATGAAGTGCTTACGCCTGTAAACCAACTGTACAGTAACACAGTCCAAGCATGGGAATGAAATGAAAATTGTTTTACACATGTGGAAGTTTACACAGTCAGGAATGACAAAGCTTTTGCGTGTTACATCTATATGTTCCTAGCTAAATGATAAAGTTCAATTTATTGTTCAAATTGTCTAAAATTTACTTAACATAACTTGAAAAGGTAACTATTTTAATGGTATTTCAAAGACCTCTGCATATTGTGGTGCAAAGTTAGCATGCTAACCATCTAGCCTTTGTACTACAGTGCCAATGTCGTGAGTCACTACAGTGTCAGGTTGAATCAGTCCAACATGAGAGGATGAGGAAGCAGCACTGTGTGTTCTAATCTCTTGTCAATCATGTTGATGTTTCTCCTCCCGATTAGATCATTTAAGGACAGATAGCTAAGGATGCAACAATGGATGAAACTCTTGGCAAGTGACCATTACAACAACTGCCACTGCCTACTAATCTAGGTAATCAGTAATTTAGGTACAGCAACAAACAAAAGAGGTGATTTAAACAGAAGAAAAAAGATAACAATAGTGTTGCTTTCCACCAGTGGTAGGTAAATGCATGTTTGATTCTGAGCTTAGAACATTTCTTCTAGACTGGTAAGAATTGAAGGGCGATATGTTGCCACTATGGTTTGACTATTACTCCTTTAAAAACAGTACCTGAATAAATTTACCTTAAAATATTTTGGTTTGCAAAAGAAAGAACACTGGGGTCAGAAAGGTGGCATTGTGTGGGCAGATTGTACAAAACACATACTAACATAAAAGCAAAGCCTCATTCCAGGCATTTAAGGCAATTAAAAAACAACTGGATGAACTTATTCTTTAAGTCTCAGAAAGAGGATGTATGGTCACCCAAATATATAGGTGCTAACTGCTCTGTTAAAAAAATATAAAATCAAACAAATCCCAAAGCAGTTAATCTCTGTTAACAATGACAGAAAACACTCATAACATCCACTATCAGATTTAAAATTAGATGCAAAGAGGAAGAAAATATGCAGTAAAGTGGATTTTGGAGGATTTCATATAAAAAAGTAGACTTGCTACAAACCAATCGTGAATGAAGGCCAAAATGAAAACATTTACTATGTACCCCGCAGCATGGACACAATCGCACACAAATTCCAGGAGGTGATTTTTTCTACGGGCCTGATTTTTGTTCAGTGTAAAAGCCAGCAGGTTTGTGTTTGAGCAGATGGGAGAGAATTGGCCGTGTTTCCCAAGGGATGAAATTTACTCTGCCATAGAGCCTGGTCCATGTTTATCTTTGAGCTTTATTGGATGTTGATGTTGGCCCACTGAGAGGACCTCTTGTTTAAAGGCTATTTTTAAGGGAAGAACAGAGGGGGTACGTTCTTGGATTTAAGCAAACTATTGTGCTGTCTCACAGAATTCTGTACAGAGGTAAACCCTGTAATCCCGTGTGACTCTTTGGACTACTTTTTAGCAAGAAACAGTGCAGTTAGTGCCCATATCTTTTACTGCGGCAACCTGCCTTCATATTCGTATAATGGGACTGAAGGATTTTTCCCAAACAGTCTGTGTGAGGAAAATGATATTCAGAATTCTTTTCCAAACCTACATTTATGTTCTCACCACATTTTGAACCATTGCTTTATAAGATTTTAAGTAACCATAGAAACAAATGCAAAATACACTTTTTAGGGCCAAATATTATTTTTGCTGTGCTGGGCATTCAAGGGGTGAATGACATCACGCAGCTCGTGTAAAGCGCTAGATGAGGACGGCGAGCACCTGAGCGGTGTTTATAGATGACTCATGGGAAAACAAACCACAGGCCCAATCGCCCCTGACTGAGGCTGGCACATCTCGCTCCGTTCGCTATTTAGCGTAAAGCAACATGGACATGGAGGCCCACGGGTGCTTCGCCTGCTGGCCGATCCAAGCCCCCCTTCCCGTGTCCTCAAGTTACCAAGAGCAAAACTCAGACAGCTGACACAGTTGCCACAGCATTGAGCTGTGATCATAACACACCACCTGGTCTCACCTGTTTGGGGTAAACGCAGTGTCAGTGTTACATGTTTAGACATTAAAGGGACATTCTGCTTAATAGAGATTTCATTTCATTTTTCAAACACCCTCATGTCTGTCAGACACCTGTATAGCTTTCTTTCCTTCACGTTTGCCTTGTAAGGAAGGCTTAAGGATAATGCACACTATTGCAGTAACATCCTTTCACTGCTGTGTTTCATTGGAGCTACACTTGAGTACTGAGCTTAGTCCATACTGTACTGATGTAGGGCTCCGCAGAACTAACCAGACCAAATAATAGCATTTGGTGGTAGAGAGACCCTAAACACTGCAATCAAAATGTTGAGATCAAGTTACACAATGCAAACATTTATTTGAACAAACTCAACACCACTAAATGTGAAATAACCATGAACCATGGAGGAATGTTAACCTTTATTTTTTTTCACTAGCCCACATGTTTTTGGAACTTCTGGTGAGCTCTGGGTTAGAATGAGTAGCAGTGATCTTACGTTTGAGCTTCTTTATCCAGAATTCATATCTAATGGGTTTAGATATATTATCTCCTTATGGGTTTCTCTATTTATTCTGAATTCTAGTTATTTTGAATAGAACAATACACATTGCCCCCTTTTTGCTTAGTAAAGTATCAGAAAATGAGTGAAGATATATTCTCCGTTAAAGAACTTTTGTTACTGAGGTTATATCTTACCATATGTAACACTTTTCAAACAGATCAACTCTCATTTACCTTAGTTGCTAATGGCGACCATAAGTATTGTTTGGGTATGTTAATGTTGTCCATAATGCTAAACTTATATTAAAGCCATCATTTCAACAACAAGCATTTAGGAATAGTTAGGAAAAGCCTCAGTGAATTGCTTTACGCTACATGTTTAATGAAAATAACATGAGCCTCACAGTTAGCAGGAAAGTCACCATAAACTTTCCTGATAACCGCAAGAGAGCAAATTCACAGACTGTCATAAAGCAAGACTAATGTTACAATAAGGATATAAAAAATGAAGAAAGAAAGAATAATCGCATAGATCCGGTTCCATTACCACAAGAGTTAACTGCCTCACTAATGTGGTGTACATGTCATGCTTTAATAGCAGCCTGCATAAAATCCCTGGAAAAGTGCCAATTCCAGATTCCAATTCTCAGCAGCATTTACTCACACAGAGGCTGCAGAGCAAAGTATTGTTCCAAACAACTATCACTTAGCTACATGTTGGTCATTTAAACCTGGAGTTTGAAGAAAAGTAACAAATTTACATAAACAGCCAAAAGCAAATCAATAAAATTACATACATTAATGTCAGGTACATAAGTGAGGGCAGCAGCTGAGCCTAAATAAGGGATACATTTAACAGTTGTAAATACAAACACAATAAATGCAAGTGTTTACACTAAATCCATAGACCAGGTGCTAGTTGAAGGATACACATTTCCTTATGGCTAATAAACCAGCTAAGAGCATCTAAAATAAATAAGAAGGAGGGGGCTCAGAGGGCTTTAATTTCAAGGCATAAGGTCACCAGTACAGAGAATTTATTTTTAAATACAGTCCACATACCAGACAGATAGAAAAGTCTCATATAGTAGTATACACTTACCAAGCTCTTTAGTAGGAACATTTGTATACCCAGTTGTGTGGCAGCTGTATGTTGACTGTAGTGGACACAGGCTCACCACAAGTACTGGGAAAATGTAGCCTGGTCTGAAGAATCTCGGTTTCTGTTGAGGCACAAAGAAGGTAGAGTCTGAACCCGACTTGCCTTGTGCCAATGATCCATGCTGGTGGAGGTGGTGTAATTGGATGGGGTATGTTTTCTTGCCACACTTTTGGCCTGTTAAAACCAGTTGGAATGCCACAGCCTATCAGACCATTGTTGCTGATCATGTGCGTCCCATCATGACCACAGTTTACCATCTTCTTCTGGATACTTTCAGCATAATAATGCACCATATCACATAGCAAAAGTCATCTTAAACTGCTTTCATGAACAATATAATAATTCAGTATTCCTCTGGTGCCTTTTCAGTCAAAAATCTGCAGGAATTGCAAATGATGCAAGATCTTGTTGAATCCATACCAATAAGAAGATGCCTGACTATGAGGACTACGTTTTTATTTCTTCTTTAAAATTGACGTTGCTTGTGTTGAAGTATTTTAACAATGCTGTTTTTAACAAATTTCTAAAGCTATTGTATACAATTTTTAAAACATATTTGTTTGTCATTTATTGACTTCATATATATGTTGACTAAATGAGTGCTACGTTTTTGTCAATCTTGCTGGTTGGGTGTTTGTGCTAGCTGTTCTTCCCCCTTATAGTTCTAAATCAACCTGTTGCTTCTGAGAACAGTGCTATGATGAGCAGCCTCTATCAGTAAATGCCATCTCTGTCTCTGTCAGCGGTGTCTCGCATGGTCAGAGAAAGCCTTAATGCTCTGTGGCTCCTTTTCAAAGCATGCAGCAAAAGCACCCCTTAAATTCCTTTATTCTCCCTCTTGTTATGCTACATTTATTACTCCACTTAGATTCTCTCCTATGCAACCACATTTCTTCATATGCAGCAAATGAGGTCAAGTTGAAGTGACTTGGAAACCACTATATGTTGGAGTAAAGCAAAAACACTTCAGCTCCTATGAAAACATTTTTGTGAGGGTCCTGACATAGTTTAAATGTTCAATTATCTGTCTGGACATGATTAGGTGGAACTCCTACATGCACAGTTGTGTTAAATCAGTCGTGTTTTACATAAATGCACATCTCAGATACACACAAGAGTTTCAACACAACAACATCAGATATTCTGTTCCAGTTCTTGAGAAAATCATTTAGAATTTATTTTATGCAAATATTCATGTTATGTGGATGTGTTTGATTATTCTTTGATGTGAGTTTAATTATAGAATCCAGAAGATATTTCTGAGAGAATCACTTCTGTGAATCTTTAACGTTCATATTTTATAAAGACATTTTTAGACATTTACCGTATTGACAACAACGATATTCATGTTTAAGATACTTTGAGAGAATCAATGGTGAGTGGAACAAAAAGGCACGTCAATGACTGATGCCAATGAAGTACTCTCAGTGGTCCATACTCACAAAGCTTCTTAAAGTAGTAGAGCTGATTTAGGATCAGATTTATGTTTTATTTGAGATGACTGTACCTGTATCAACAGATTTTAAATCAACCTTCATAATCTAATTAGCTTTCTGAATAAGGGCTAATGTTTGTAATCAGTATTGTGAATTTTAGAACTTCTAATAATTTTATTGGGAACAGACTATAATATAAGTTTTAAGCATTGTGCATATGGATAATAAGTAATAAGTAAACAGATAAACAAAGTACCAAGTTTAATACAAATAGCAGAAACTTTTATGAATAACCATTGATGGTACTTGTTAAAAATTAATTAATTTTTGTGAATCATTTTTCACAGCCTTTATCTTTTACCTTTACCTCTAAAAATCAACTCTACTCTTGGCTAATTGTGTGAAAGCTCAGTGAAATCTATAAACCAAAAAAAAAACCCAAGAAATCTCTTCACAGGCAAATGGTGGAGGCAATGAATAAGTTATAGACTAATTATCTATAATGAGCATAGAATTCTGTTTATAACGTTCTCAGTAGTTCTTTTTAAATAGTTACAATTGTCAAAGATTGTTTCTAGAAATCAGCAAACCGCCTGAAACCTGACTGAGGATTGTTGCGCTCTAGAGCTATGATTTGACATTTCTCTTCTGGCTGCTCTGTTCAGCACATCTGGCAGTGTATGGATAAACATCAGGTCCAGAATCTGAAAGTGTTATCGTATGACAATAAACAAGCTTAAAGCTGTGAAAATAAACACAAACACTTGCATCACTGAACGCCAGCTGTATCCTGGATATTTTTCAAACTAATTCTTCATTAATGTAGGTCTTCTTTCTTTATTTGACCCTTCTTGCATCTCTACGTTTAATTGATTATGCCCAATATTCCTGGGGACCACCATTCAACCCTAATTTGTGATCTGTTCCAGCTGCTCACATCCTTCATTCAAAACCTTGAGGCAGCTATGTGGCATATTAGGTTGAATAATGTGTACTGATATGTATCTGTTTAAAACTAAAAGGCTTATTTTGATGAAGTTTCAAAATCCAAAAAGTCTATACAGTCAGTGCCTGAACTGCAGGGCCATCCATCAGAAAAAAATTCCAATATGTTTTATGTGTCAAGCCACAACTACACATCAAACATGGACAATTTGCATTAACTTAACAAAAACAACAACAATTAGCACCTCTTGGACCTGTTTTAATAAAAACAGTATACACTGTGATCTTCACAAAGTTGGAATTGATGGTGGAGCTAACTTACAACTAGGTAACACAAACCCTCGACCCCTCAGCCAAAGAATAGATGATATTATCTGAACTGTTCTTTATATAGAAGTTCTTCCATTTGAAGAACCACAAAAGATGCATTTTCCTACGTCTGTTGCCAACTATTACACATGTGGTGGATCCATAATAGAGTCATTAGGTTCAATTCTTGCATGGTGGTATGATAGCCAAGGAATATAAGGCCATTTACAGGACCAGCTGCACCATATGGGGTAAACATTGTTCCCTCATAATGCTACCGTGTTCTAAGATGATAATGCCCCTATATACACCACTAAACAGACCTATCACCATGATGGAGTAAGATGCTTTTTTTAAATTTTTGGCTATTGTAGTCACCAGGATGAAACAATACCAGCCTCCACAATACCAGGTTTTCAAAGTCTACAGTTAATTGTTTGCTTGACAGCATTTTAAGAGACAGTTAAGTGGTTAAAGGTGACCATACCCCTTATAAGGTACAAACCCTGTTTCTGTAAAATGTAAGCTGTAAAATGCCCTGTAGCGTAATGAATAAAAAAGGATAATCTGTTAACTTTTTCAAGCCTTCATTTAACTGAGAAAGTGCTGAGATTTCCATTGTTTTTACTGACCAAATTAATTGTATTTTGTAAATATATCACACATAAAAAAATGGATATGGGGCAACTTATAAAAATATAGTAAAAATATAAGTGAAAAGTTGATAAAACATTCCACAATAAGCAGGTGTATTGGTAACTGGTAACTAGCATAATGGGGTATAAAATGAGCATCTACCAAGACTTTGTAAGCTTCAAGTTTTTCACCATATACTGTATATAATTTTGTGAAAAGATTTAAGGAATTTGAAGAAAACTTAGTCCATCTAGGGCAAGGCCATAATCCACAGCACTGCAAGAGAAACTGTCGTGCTGCAGTATAGCCACATGGACTCCGAAGTTCCATTGGAAAACTGTTGTCGTACAGTCCATCACTGCATCACGAAAAAAACTTAAAACTCTATTACGCAAGGAAAAATCCATGCATCTGTTCTATGCCACTGAGCTCTCTGGGCCTGAGCTCATCAAAGCCAACCCATTACACCACCTCCACCAACTTGAACAGGTTGGGTCTATAGATTCATAATGTTGTACCAAATTCTGACCCTACCTTCTGGGCCTGGAAATGTGTGCTGTCCACTTTTCTTTTTTGTCAAGTTTGTCAAGTTTCCTGTGCCAAAGATGAAAGGAACCAACTAAAGATGCAAAAGCCAATACCTGTCATGGCATGGGGTGTATCAGTGTGAATCATCGATACTTGAGGCATATATTGGAATTTTAGAGAGACATATGCTGCCATCAAAGCTTTTCCCAGCACCTCCATGTTTTTTTCAGCATGTGTTACAACAGCATGACTTCATGAAAACTGAATCTGTCTGTTTGAACTGCAGTCCAGATATGTCTCCTACTGAAAATGCATGCTGTATTATGAAGAGAAAAATCTAAAATGATAACCGCAGACTGCTGAGCAGGTGACGTCCCGTATCAAGCCAGAATGGGCAAAAATTTCACTTGCAAAATTGCAACAATTATCCTCAAGAATAAAAGGTATAAAAGGTACCTTGCTTATTTTACAAATAAATAAAAATAAGTTGGCTGGTGAAAACATTCAGAATGTTTAATTTTGCCAGTTAAAAAGGTTCATGAGACAAAACAAATCACAGAATCTTGTTTTTATTGCATTTGTATCCCAGTGTCCCAACTTTTCCAGGAATGGGATTTATACTCATATACATGTTAGTGCTTCAGACAATTTCATTTATCTGTGATATAACATGCCCATATGCTCACAGTCGCATTTCATTTGAGGAACAAATAAATAAACACTTTGATGTGTCATAGCATGACCAGGTATTTCAAACTATAAATAGAAAATTGCATTTTACCATCAACAACACTTTTTTTGTGGCATATAGAGATGATGACTTCTGTGGTGGGTCAAATAAGATGAAACAGGGTTAGAGACTACTTTGTTTTCCCTTTCTGAAAAGAATGGATAGTGTAAATAACCTTTTACACTGTGTTTACAGTTAGAAAAGTATAAAGGATGTGTTTACCCTTGTGGGAAGGAGAGAACAGGGTATGGTTAGCATGTATGAATAGGTCTGCCAGTACCTCTGAGGCCCACTTGGAGTCAAGGCTCCTCTTACAAGCAACACTCTGTTCCCAGAAGCGACACAGCACTTCTGACACAATAGGCCCCTTTTTTTTAGCCAATGCAAAGGAATGCTACATTTTAATTTTTATATTAATATTACTATCTGTTTAATCTTGTTTTGGTAGATCAGTCACTGAGACGCTGGTAATATCCGGAGGTAAATACCTGTCTGCAGCACGATGGTGCTCCTACAAAGGTGCTCTGCAGACCATTTTCTAGGGATCACACACCCCACCTATGGGGGTGTGTATGCATGTCTCTGGGGGGATGACTTGGGAGGAGGCAAGTGCCTTCTGAATGCCTGAATGGGAGTTGGGTAGGCAAGCCAGATTTCCTTAGTAATTCTCTGAAACTACTGTTTAATCCTCTGAATCCCCCCCAGAGAGCTGAACATGCCTCCTGCTGACAGAAGCCTCTCTACTGCTCAGGCACACACATATGCATCTCACATGTATAGCCACACTTACAGTATATACCCCAACATTGAAGTTCACTCACCCAGGAAGACACACAGTTATTCTAGTGCGCCGCTATACATGACTGTATACATGACTGTTATCACTGTATTGAATATGCACTATGTACTTTCAGATTCTCTTGAATGCTGGTGGAGTGTGACTGTCCAAGTTTGTCCTCTAATACTTTCTGCAGAATTGCTAATCTGGTATCAGATGAGAATTCATGTAGCCTCTCAGGGTTAGTTATATTCACAGGCACAGTTAAAAATGTGCCTTACAACCGCAGTATGTGCCCACAACATGCCAGAATTGAATAATATTTAATTTAATGAGTCCCGCCCAATAACTGCTTGGTCATGAGACACAGTGTTTAAAAGGCTCAGTGTCATAAAGGAGCTCAAAACACTTGAAACAAAAGGAAATTAAATTAGATGGTGGTGTAATGAATAAATTTTTGTGTAGGCCTGTGAAAAGTGGGTAGACCACCTAGGTAGATAATTTTTCAGGATACATTTTCTAAACACACTATGTGCCTCAATATCATAACATCAGGCATTAGCCCATTGTTGACAGCAGTCATCATCCCACCTAAACGCTTCTGCCTTGCGATGATAGAAGACAATAGCAAGACTTTGTACACATCAATGAGAATGCAGGATTTATATAAACCCAACCAACACTGCAACACCCTTTGTTATAATGCACAAGTCCATTTAACAAGTGCAAGCTCTGCTCTTTGAAGATGACATGACTGAGTTGAAATTGGACAACTGAGACAAGGAGGAATAACAGTGGAAATTTAAAAACCTCAACCGTCAAGCATCCCAGGCTAAAGCATACTGCCAATTGAATTAAACATGTTTATGGATCAGTTATGTCTGACCTTTGAAGACTGCATTGAGTACACATTGACATTTTGAGTAATTGCAGCTTTTGTAGTAAATCAACATTGTAATTACCAAATTTACAGGCCAGCGACGTCAACAATATTTTTTTGTTCTTGGCTTAGCAAATAGGTAAAAACTCATGTATTCCATCAGGAATGGGATCTCACTTTTACAGTTCCCCCTTTTTGATAGCAGTTGAAAAAAATTAAACTCTAGCGTGCTGATAAAAAACTGAAGGCATGAAGCAATGTCAGAAAGAAATGATTGTTACAAATAAATTCAAAAATGATGTGGAGACCATAATGATCTTTATTGGCCATAAAACTATGACAGCACTCACAGAAAACAGATCACATTCCTTAAAAAGCTGCTCAATAAATAATCTTTACCCCTTTTAATTGGCCCTTGGTCAACCTGGCTTTGCATGGCTATGCATCTGTTTCTGTTTTTTCCCACCAAAACATTTGATGGGGTGTTATTTTACTTTGACTTAGATATTAGTTTGTGATTGCAGACTGCATGCATAAATTTTGGGGTTCCTCTTCCTACATCTGTACCTCTGGTCCCGTGACCTCAAACAGTGTTGTTCTGATGATAAATATTGTTGGTCAATTGACTGGAATTTTTGTGAATTCCTCCCATGTTTTTATGTTGCTTTTGCTCAAATGCATTATAAACATTTTTACTAAAATATAAATGTAAATGTATTAATAAATTACTGAGGTTGCTGCATTTACTCATGTGTGGTGTTGCCATTCTGACCTGGCATGTATACCCATTTTTAGTGGTTTGCTGTTTTGGATAAGTTAAGTCTAAATTCGGTATCATTTTATCTATTTTAATTACGTGAAGTGTAACTTTAGTCCTGGATATTTTAGAACTATCTTTTCAAAAACACTATGAACTTTTATTTTCTAAAACAGTGACAGAGGCACTAAATTAACTAGAGCACTCTGTCTGCTTTATTTGGTACTCGGTTGGATATTGTCACTTTATCCTGAGGGGGTTAAGTGCCTTAGACCCACTGGGGAGTGTGTAATTAACTAGTTGGTGCCCTGCATTGCCGAACTATGACCTTATGTGTCCCATCCCTAGTGATTGGCATGTTAGAGCAACATTAGTGTTAATGAGCTTTTATTTGGCTGGCTTGTCTATAGAAGATCCTCTCCCATGGACACCCTAATGCTATAACACATGTAAAAGATGAGCAGGACTAGTAGGAGCACAGACTAAACACTGAAAATGTTGGTTTGTGTCTGTGTGTTTATGTATTTATGTACTTCCCAGCAAATAACCCAAAAGAAATGATCCAAAATGACTAAGAATAAAACCTGATGCATTAACTTATATTTTAACTATAGGAATGTGTTTGCTTTCTTAAATGCTGCTACACCTTGCACTTCAAATTTGACTAATACTTTGCACAACGTAACTTACCAGCAAAGACTGTGTGTGTGTGTGTGTGTGTGTGTGTGTGTGTGTGTGTGTGTGTGTGTAAGTGAGAGAGAGAGGGAGAGAGAGAGAGGTAGAGAGAGTGTGTATGATTGACAGTCTGTGTGTGTGGTTGGAAGGTATGCATTTTTATTAATGTTTAATGTTGTCAGTGGTGTGTTGTGTGTGAGCTCCTGTAACCAAAACTAAATTCCTTGTATGTGCAAGCATATTGGCCAATAAGGCTTGATTCTAATTCTGATGTGAAGTTGCTATTTTGTAGATAAAAGGTTTTGTCAGGGGAGTGATGATTAATGTGCATTGCAGTTTACTTTTTCAAGGCCCTTGTGGAAATCCCTGGCTGTACTGTTTGGTGTAATCTAACATGGGGTATCTATTGTGGAAAGACAGGGGAGTGTATGCATGTATCATCCAGTTCATTCATTTATTCAACTGACTGGATAATAAACCTTATTTTAGCATTAATTACTTCATTAACAAACACAGCAGCTAATATTTCTTCTTTCTCTGTTTGCTATCAGGAGTTCAGGTGGAGCAGGAAACAGACACAGAGACACGACAAGAGAACACACCATTCAGCTTTCTAGCTCGTCTCTACATGCAGTTCATTATTACAGAGGAGATGAACAAGTAGTGAGTGGAGTGGTGCAGTCATAACAAGAACTACAGTTCAGTTAGAATATCACACTGTGAATCATTCTAAAATACATAGACTAACATCATTACAAGCTCTGTTTAATTCACTTTTCAGGATCTGTGATCCCGAAAGCAGGCCATATTTTCTGTAGTGAAGAGAAGTCTCTGGATGTTGAACTTTCTATCTCTGACTACTCCAGGATAATTATCCTACCCAAAATGGATTTTAAAATGTTCTTCATTACATTTCGCTGAAGATTAATGGTCAGAAACGCAGCACTGGCACTGGATTCGGTAAGGGTCTTGAGTGCAGCATTGGAGAACTTTGTATGTTTTATTACTCATGAGTCATAGCACACTCAGCCACCTGCAGCAAAGATCAGTTTAACCCTCGTACTGATAATTCAGTTTGAAGTTATATTTATTTGTTACCTACTTTTAATCTGTCATGACAGTTAAAAATACATTTACCTAAAATAACTGATTTTATTAAAGATAATCCCAAATGCTATTTATAATGTAATTAATATGTAACATAGGCCATATATATCCACTTATTGTGACATTACTGTTAATCCAAAGAAAATTATTAATTCACAATTAGTGCCTCCCTAAATCAGTCATTTTTGATAGTATGTCTAACATAAAGAGAGTGTGAAAAACAAAATTACCTGTAATAAGACCAGCTACAATGTCAGTGTCCAGTACCTGAATTTTTATAAATATTTCTTTGTTACACTGGTTAGATTCATGCTTTGTGATTATATATGAATGAATGATTATATTTGTATTCAAGTACATGTATAAAAAAGTAGATTTAAGTGATGTCCCAACTGCCATGGTGTGCTATCATTCAGACCACAATATTACTTGAAATACAACCATTTGCCATTTATTAACAAATTAAATTTAAAGACCAAAAAGCAAAGGGCCTTCTTTTTCTGCTGTAAGTGTTTTATGCCTGTAGGTATCAAACAAAAGGGCATCTGTGAGGACAAATTAGTACTAGACTTAAACTCCTCTTCACAATGAGTGGCTGAGTGTTTTAGCCTTATAATAATAATAATAATAATAATAATAATAATAATAATAATAATAATAATAATAATAATAATAATAACAATAATAATAATAATAATAATAAAGCATATAATGTCATATACAGTGTTGAATCCAGCACCAAATTCCAATTTAAAATTAAAAACATAGATACTGAAAGTGATTTATACGGAAAGTGTAGTGATGCAGTCATCTAATAAAACTGGAACTAAACTGTAGCTCTTGTTTTGACTCACTACTTGTTCATCACTTGTTCATCACGAAACAAGCTAGAAAACTAAATAGCACACTGTCATACTAGGCTGATTGGTGAGTCATGGCGAGTCATGATGAGTCATGTTTATATTTTTATATTTTGCACAGTGTCTCAGCTTCTTTGGAAATGGGGCTGTAAATGCACTTTTACTAAAAATGAAAGTCTATGAATAGTTTTGTACTGTTTAATGTCAACTTTTAAAGGTTGGCCTTTTTGGCCAATTGTTTCCCACGTGCCTGTGTCAGGGTTAACCTGATTACTAAAGTAATTGAAAGCAACTACACTATATGGTAGGACCAGAAATTCAAGTGGAGAATAGATGCATTACTCTGTTAGCTGAAGTGTAATTAGCTTGGTTGTCCAAGGAAAAAGGTGAGTGAGCACAGGAATCCAGAGCTGAAGGCAGTGTCGCTGCTACCTGCCGGGCCTGGAGAAAGACCCTCTCCACAGACGCAGCTTGGAATTGCCGTCCCGCCGCTCTGCTCTCATTACTTTCTGGAGCTCCTGCTGTGAAGGAGGGGGAGCAGACTACCCTTTATCTGCAGCTAAGGGAGGAGGCCTGGTATTTACGCTTGAGTCCTATGGATGGAGACCCCTGCTCCTTAGCTGCCCTGCATCCGCTCATTGTTCGGTTGGGATGGTGGGCGGGTGGTCTACCTTCACGCTATAAGAACTCACAGAGTGGGATATGAAAGTTGTTTCCCACGTGCCTGTGTCTATATGTATGGCTTATGCTGCCTCCTGTCAGGGGTCTACCTACTGAGGAGATGGAACACAGCAGGCTGATGGGAAACTACCCTCCCTATTTCTTCCCAACATAACTCTTTCTCTTAACGTCTCTCATTCTCTTCATTTTTTTTCTCTTTTTTTTTAGGTTATTTGAAAAGAGTCAATATATTAAGCAAATCTGCCAGCTGCTTCTTTTACACTGTGAATTTAATTTAGTATCGGCCCGGAAAGTCCTCCCACAGTTCTTTATAACTATTACAGAGTAAGAAAACAAGTTTTTAATATGTATATATGTTTTGCTTATATATACATATTACTGTCACTATCACTAAATATATATATATATATATATTTATTTCGTAAATATATAAATATATATTAAATGTGTGCAAGAACATTACAGATAAAGCGCACACATGAGGATGTTGTAGTATATATTCCATATAATATAGTCCATCCAGTATGTAAAAGTGAGCTGAACCAGTATAGTAGCAGATTGTGATGCAGTTCATTGTGCAATTGTTTTTCTAGTTGCTTTCAAGTCACCTAGTAACTCTTTTCCATTGGCTGGTTGCTTCTTTCTTTATCATTAGGATAGTGTGGTGTAAGGCCTTGTGTGGTGCACCTGTCTGGGGATGGCTAGTTGTGGTTCTTTGAATGCTTCTCTTGCATATTATCAAACCAACTGCACCGAGAGGGATGTTTGCTGCTGTACGTTTGGAAGCTTATTCGCTCTCATCCTTAGCATAATTATTACTTATTGTGTGAAAGGCTCCCAACAAACAGCGATATGTAAATAAATATGTTGTCACAGATGCCGTCTTTAGTTATATATCTGCAGTAGATAGAAAAGTAAATCACTGTTAAGGACACTATTTCTTACATCATTGTGTGGTAACACTTTCACAGAGGAACCCATGAAAAAGCACTTCCCCTGAAAGTGAGGATAATGTAATCCTTGCAGTGGTCAAAAAGACCAGATGGGAGGTCTACAGCCCAATAAATCCTCTCTTTTCTTCTGTCTGTGTGTGTCAGGTTTATGCGTTTATGCCACATTGTGGAGACCTGTTTATATAATTATGTAGTGGGCATCTTTCATCCTCATGCACACAATGTAAATCATTACATTTTAGGGTCAGGGTAATTAAGGTTAAGGTTAGGGTTAAGATCCCCACAATCTCCAAGTCCCCACAATAAAAAAAAATTAATTTTAAAGTCAGAGTAGGAATAAAGTTAAGGTTTGATAAGGATCAGGCTAGTAGAAGTCCTGGTTAATATTTGAGTGAGCCTTGGGGAAAATATTGGAAGTCTATGTAATGCCCCCACAACTCACAGAAACAAGACATTGTGTGTGTGTGTGTGTGTGTGTGTGTGTGTGTGTGTGTGTGTGTGTGTGTGTGTGTGTGTGTGTGTGTGTGTGTGTGTGTGTGTGTGTCTATTGTGTATTTAACCTCCTTGTACCTTGTATCTCAAAATGTTAACGTTTTAGTTGAAGAAAAATCTCTAGTGTACATTAAAATAAACCTTTATTTAATTACTTCTGGATCATTTATACTAGTTTATTAATCATGGAATTTCCACACATTGTAATAAGCAGCCAGTGGTTTTTAAATAGTATTAACATAAAATAGAAAATAAATAAAAAACAAAACAAAACAATGTGTAGATGTACTGTTTTGATCTGACATAAGCAATACCTTTTGCCTGAGCTAGTATCACTGGTTAGGCAGTGAGTACATTTATATAGACATTAATAATACAATCAATACAATTTTTTAATTTGTAATGTAAACATCATACATTGCAAGTGTTCATATTACAGTTCATATTACTACAAATTAGAGCACTACAAGCATTTCGAACCATAAAACTTTCTAACAGTATTTACTATCAATCAACTATGTTAAAAAGAACACCACATGCTAAATTACTGGCCTCTTGTTTGGTGTGTATATTGGTGGGTAGTAAGCTACTACCCCTCAAAGTGCATACTTTGTGTACACAAGATCTGATTATTCGCTCACTCGTGTAGACCTATAGGCTTTCACTGGCAGTCCAATTTCCCATCGAAATGACATGCAGACATGCACTTCACCTACAGTCACAGCGTGAAACACAATAAATCACTGTCATCTCTGCTCACGTATGACCCTGAGCACTTCACCTCTGCGTCTGACACAGAGCCTGTATTATTTAGACCAAGTTAGATCGTGCTTGCAGTTCTCTTATAACAGATCCCTCCGCACTCCTCTATGTCCGGCTCTTTTTGACTGAAATAACAATGGACACCTGGGTCGAATTTGCTCTACCTGAGAGCTGCCATCAAAGTCTGTTTAATGCTTCATAAATGTTACTCGTTCCTCAATGTTTATATCAATATGTAGTCCAGAGGCCTCCACCACTGAAATCTGAAGAGGCCATTACCGCAGCCTGAGTGGCCCATTAGCTTAATGGCTGTCTAAAGTTTCAGTCTGAATGTATTGCTGTTATGGCTGAAAGCTTTGCGTTTCCCTTTTTACGGCTCCTTTGGATTCACAACACCCAAGATCAGGGCTGAGAAAAACAAAACAAACGTAAAGGTAATGGGACACAACTGAGGCATAGTTGCAGAGGAGGAGGACGTGCTCTTCATGCTCACATGTTAAATGACTGTCCTAAATGACTGTCCTGGCCATTGTCCGTTGTTCTGATGGCTGCCTTGACCTCAGAGCAGACCTCTGGCCTTCCTCTGCAGCTGCTGAATGTGGAACAAGAAGGGTTCTGTTACTTCACCACCTCACCCAGTCTGCACTGTTGACTCTTGTCATGGAGATTGTTCACTGTAAATGGGTCTCCATTCCAGCTACACATCTTTACACTGGTAATGTGCATGATGATGACTCGCAATCATTAAAAGTGCTTGCTTTCCAGCAACTTGTGCAGGAGCATCAGAGGAACAACTGGGGCATATATCAAGCTAAGGTAATTATAAACTCCTGATCAGTTTAAAATGGGATAGATTATTGGATTTCAGGCAATGTGCTGATGTGTAACCAGTATGCAAACCTTACAAAATTTTCTGAAATCTAATTTCTTCTGAACAGGCCTCAAGGATTAGGGTAATTATAGCTTCGAAATGATGTCATTCATAAATGAAAACAAAAGTATCGATAAAAATACCCCCAGTTTTTGGAACACAGAGGTATATCATTACGCTCTTGCTTATGTCATACTTATATGCCTCCCTTCGCACTCATGTATTAATAATGCAGTAAAGACACAATGATCAGTTTACTACGTCACGTTAACAGCATACGCATGCAGTGTTTATTGCATCTGTTTGGTGACTCAGCTGAATGCCAGTCACGACCTAAGTTGTAAAAGATGTGATTTGCAGGTCCGCGCATTTCTGCTCTACCTCATTTGCTTTCATTCGATCATGCTTCTCTCAAATAAATTTACAACAGCAGCAAACAACATGGAGTGTTGACTCACTGAACCTGCTCATTCCGGTAAGACAAACTTCACGTATATTATAAGTGACAAGTAGGTTTCCAAATGTCACTATCAGAAAGCTCGCTCACCTCTCACTCATTTGACTCTGCAGACCTTAAATGGCAGTTAGTCCTTATGGCAGGAAGTGAGCAGAGCCACCACAGACTAACCTCCCAGTTCCTGGGTCAGGTCAGCATATGTGCCTGGACAAGAAAATGGGGGGTCTAAACATCTGATACTCCTCTTAAAAACTTTGGAGGTCCATGGTGGCTACTTGAACCTTTACCTTTACCCTTTCTCCTCATTATCGCAATCGGAGGTTAAGACTTTATCCTATGCTCATTTTACAGTGGCAGTCAACATAGTCAACTCTGATCAACTCTGATCATCTTAGACATATTACAGACTCCCCACTCATATATACATGGGAGAATTGATATGTCAATATTCTGGGATGAAGATATAGCACAAATAAGTCTTTGCAAGAGAGTTTTGAGAGTTATCTGGGAATTCTCCTCCTAAAAATGTGTATGATTGCATGATTTATTCTACATTGTGTTAATTCTCATGTAGTGTAGAGTCAGTTTTCTGAATTCAGTGCAGTGAAGAAGCCAAACTCAGACAGAATAAACTGATAATTACTTTGGTACGTAATACATAATACAGGACTGACCAAATACAATCAGATGATTACAATCCATCCTTAATTTACTACACATACAGACTGGGTTATAACTTCATAACAGTTTCCATTCTTGTGTTTATGTACATGGTTTATACAGGGAGCGTCTACTCTTCTGGGAAAGCGTTCTACAAGATTTTGGAGTGTGTCTGTGGGAATTGTTGCCCCATTATCCAGAGGAGTCTTTGTGAGGTCAGGCACTAATGTTGAACTAGAGGACCTGGCTCACAGTCTCTGTTTTAGTTCATCCCAAAGGTGCTCAGTGGGGTTGAGGTCAGGGCTCTGTGTGGGCCAGTCAAGTTCTTCCAAACTAAACTCACCCAACCAGCCTTTATGGAGCTTGCTTTGTTTGCTTAGACACAATCGTGCTGGAACAGAAAAGTTATTCCCTAAACTGTTCCCACAAATTTAAAAGACTTTGAGAGATTGGATTTTCCCTTACGCGATCTAGGGGGTCTATGTCAACCCTGAAAAACAAGCCCATAGCATCATCCTTCACCAAACTTCAGTCTCCTGGCATCTGCCAAACCCAGACTCAACCATCAAACTGCCAGATAGAGAAGCGTGATCCCTCACTCTACAGAACTTGTTACTGCTGCTTCAGTATCCAGTGGCACCGTGTTTTACATCACTCCATTCGACGCTTGGCATTGTGCTTGGTGATTTAAGGCTTGCATGCAGCTGCTCAGCCATTGAATTCATGCTATGAAGAAATTTCATGAACTGACTTGTTGGTGGCATCCTATTACAGTGGCACTCTTGAATTCAGTGAGCTCTTTAGATTGACTCTTTCACAAATATTTGTAATAAGCAATTTACTCAACTTTGACTTTGATTACAAGAATTATTAATATTTTGAAATTAAACTATTTGAATTGGGTGTTGTTTATTGGTTGAATAAAACAAATTCAATTGTTTTTTTCCATGTGAAGCATTTTTTTTTAATGTACCAATGAAGCAACTTACATGTAACAAGTGTGTTTCAATACTTTGGGTTATTTACTGTGTATCGCTGCTGTCCATTGATTACAGGTTCTCCCACCTATCCTGATTACCCACTGTTCAAAAAGCATGGAAAACACCGATAATGTGTGGCAAAAATATATACATAGACTGAACTCTGCACTGAAGAATTTGTAGCTAAGATTTTTGTTGATGAGACCTCGATCATTAGTGAAGTCTCGACTATTTTTAAGTGGAAGTGTGCCGAAAAAGGAGCTTGTAAGGTTATGACACTGCAGTGGTCTTGTTTTAGGAATGTCTGACTATTTTATCCTGTTATGTTTATCATTGCCTCTGGCTGACCGAGTGGAGTAGCTGGGAAAGTCACAGTAGAATACTTATCTCTCAGTCCCCCCATAAGGATATAGCCACACTTGCACTGTTGACCCTGCTTGACCCGATCTCCCTACTCTCCCGATTCACTTGGACCCAGGCCACTTCTGCAGGCATACAAGCTGTGTGAGCTATTTCCAGTTGGCAGGAGAAGATGGTTGAGTGTGAGAGGGGCCCAAAGTCTGCAGCCTGAAAGAAACACCAGTCTACCTCAACTGGTTAGATACATTGTCTCAATGTCAAGAGAGATCTCCTACAATCTCCCGTCCTCACACTCTCTTAGCCTCGCTTCCGCTCTGCACTGTGTGTGAATTTGGGATGGTTGTCGGCCTAGGCTCGCTGAACGCTCAAGGGTCTGAGGGGTCACAGCTTTTGACATTGATGGTAGTTACACATCACAAGGCATTTGAGCATAATGGGTGTTTCACAGAGTCCTCGCAAGGCTTATCCCCACACTTTAGTAAAATCTTGGATTTACATTCAGGATAAATTTACATTAAGATCTATAACAACTGAGCATATAATTATGTCAAAAGGTGAAAGGACATGTTTCAACTGGAGAAATGCTTATCATTCTTAAAGTGATTTTGTAGTTACTTCCCACTGCTATACTCCCCCACACAGGGATTACATGAAGCATGCTTCAGTTCAATATGGGATGCAAGGGAATACTGCCCATTTAGCTTAATGGGCAATGTGTATAATGCTAAAAAATCTAATGATTTAAAAAAAAAGAGCTTTTTTAGACATATATGGGCCATGTAATCATAGTTGAAGATGAGTTTTTCATTTTTTCCTGTACTAATGAAATGCATTAGATATAATTCATAATTTAACATTTTCATTACTACCTTTAAATAGCTTGTTTAGTTTGATTATGTCACAGAGATGAATATAAATCTGATTTAATGGATCTATTTATCTGGATCTGAGTTTTATTTTCAATGTTGAGAAATACTGATGCATTTTTTCTTGGAATTTTAACTGTTCTGTAAAAAGCTGCTTCTCATATGATCGTGTCATTTTGCATTGTAACA